>VXBB01001392.1:14622-38336 GCA_013399915.1 Illadopsis cleaveri
TTTTTCTTTTTTTTTTTTTTTAAAGCAGAGACCACACTGTACTTGTGAGATTGAGCTGGGAACCAGTTTATTAAACTAACAAAATGAGACAGGTATGTAGTGGAGAACTGTCAGGCAGAGCCAGCACTGATCCAACTCACTGTCTTACTGATGAAACATTGTATTTATGGGGGTAGTACTAAAGGTTTTTAAGGTGATGAACAATACATGTAATTTTCTGTGATAAACATTATATTTTGCAAGTTATAACTATTTGTGTCAATCTGAATACCACAAATCAGGTATTTATGTGAGCCTCTAAAGGCCAGTTAAAACCACATCTTCAAAAATAATGACTTTTTTTATTCTTAGTTGGTTTTAAAAGCTAACAAAGAAATTGGCCGGTGAAAGGATAGAAACATTTTCATGAATGTTGATTTGTTTAGAGCAGTGTCTCAGAGGTACAACTGACCCAAGCACCTCTGTTTATAGTTGTTCTTCTGACTCTGAATCAACATGATGAAAAAATTCACATTTTCAAAAAAGCCTGGTTATTTTGTTTGCTATTTTGTTTCTCGTGTGCATTACAGAATCAAGGTCTTCAAGGAAAGGGAATAAAACAAAACTCTGGGTATCGGTAAGTAACAATAAAGGATTTAGGTAGTAAACACCAGCTCCAAAGCATGAGGAAGGACTTAAAGAGCAAGATTCTCATTTTTGTGAGACCCAGCTTGAGACTGACCACAAACCAGAACTCTTGGAGAGATAATTGTTGTGGACTTGAAAGCTAAAACCTGGACTCACTAATTTGAATTTATTTCTTATACCTCATGGAGGATTTATAGGTGAGTAAGATATCTATAAAGTTTTCCTCATATATATATATATATGTATATATATGTATACATATTCATTAGAAAAATAATTTTAATGCCCTATCTCTGTTACTTATATGTTATAGTACTGTTCCTCTCCAGAAAATTTATCTATTCCCATTATAATGATAGGTAGTTTTGATGTGATTTCAAATGAGTGCTCTGGTCAATAGTCTTTATCTACTTTGCACTCTTTCCCTTTTTAGTTTGAACAGGGGGCTGGAATAAAAAACTCCAAATATTAACTAAAGTGTTACTTGTGAAAATTATGCAAATTACAATTGTCTGCTATATTAATTAACTGTGTTCATTGGAATAGCGTATGAAAAATTAAATATATTTCAAAATGTTAAATAATAGCTGGATCATTCTGAAATTAAAAAAAATTAAACAGATACATGGTCATAGTCTGCTATTCACCCTGTGAAATTGCATTTGACCTCCAGTCGGGTAATTGTATTATGCCTGCCTAAATTTCCATGCACAGTGATTTACAATTGAACATATTATTCTACTCCTCCTCTCTGACTGTAGTGCATGCTTCTGCTATTTATTGCAGTGTAGTTATATTTATTGTGGTGTAGTTATGTTTATTTAAAGGATGATTGTGTTTTAGTGGCTCACTCTCATGGTTCCTACACAGATTTCTTTGGCAAGTGTGCTTTCCAGCCAGGTAATTAATGCCATGTAAACAATGGATTCTTTGTATTCATGTATTATATATATTTTGATGTACTTCTGATGAAAGAGACAGCAGGAACAGAATTACAGAGCAAAACCAAAAACTTTGCCCCTGTTTTTTCATGCAAATTTTTGGGTACTCCTTCCCCAGGATTCCTCCCAGAAACATCCAACAAACTGCTCAATCCTCTTTATCAGCAACAAGGATAGTTTTCCTGAAGCTGGCCTGTGGCTCAAAGCAGTACCTAGTGAATATAAAGATATAGCTCACTGCCTGAACAGAAGTTCAGCATTTATCTGACATCACTCTTCAAATATAATTGTATGTTTAAACTCATTGAAGAGAGAGAGCTATTTCATCATGGAGAAAATAGTGCATGCTCTTTTTTTTTTTTTTTTTCTTTTTTTTTAAAAATCAGACTTTAGGTCTGTAGCTTTATGGTCTAAGAAGAATTAATATCAGATGTGAATAACAGGCAGAGAGGCTATTTTCACCCTAATAATTTGAAACCTAAATTTACTAAATTTTTAAGCATGTCAGAAAATGGATTGCTTTGGAATAGCTGAAGTCCAGTGTCTCAGAGTTGTTACAAACAGACCTTTTCCCACTGTGTGGATGGAGTTTTGTGTTTTGCAGAAGGGTAAGAAATTGGTACAAAAGTGTGGTTAGGTTGGACCCACGAGCTCTGAACTGCACATAATGCCTGCTCTTGGCTGTACCTGGGCTGAGCTGCAATCTACTAAATAATGCACATTCCAAGTAAATGTTAGGTCTGAGTGGCACCAGAACTCTGGAGACCAGTGGAAACAAACAGGATCTTCCTTCTGCTATTAGTAGGTGTTTGGCCATCAGTGTGGGAGAGAGCAGTGCTTCTGTTTTCACAGCACCTGGGAAACCTGCCTTTGTGTCAACCCAAGTGAACCTTCCTGGAACTGTCTATTCCAGGAGAAGGTTGGGTATAAAACTCTGGCATGAGCATATCCTGAGATTTGGAAATGCCGGGAATGTTTTCTGTTTGTCTCCATCTCTTCCATTAATATTCTCTGCTGTCAGCAAGATTGGTACAAAACACCAAATCCTGCCTTCATTTACTTAAAGGCACTTCAACCCTGGATTCAGACCTGATCTTTCCAGTGCAGGAATGGCATCACTCCCCAAATTTTGAACAGTTCCCAAGAAACAGATCCAACTCTGCTCGAAGAAGAATGTATCCACTATTCTTGAACACAGAGACATTGTTTTGGCTGAAGGCCCAACTGAAAATGCCAACTTTGCTACTTCAATATCTGAAACGTGTCCCAGAGAATTACAAAAGTGCTTAATGACATTAGATTTTGAACTAGAACTATTGTTTTAGCTAGAACATATAATGTACATCCTAAATTCCTTAATTTTCTTAATTATCTCCTAATTACAGTCTAATTAATTGCTAATTTATCTTAATTTCCTCTGGTAATTTCCTTATTAGTCCCTGTTTTAATATGCTACATTTTTATCCTTTCTCCCTTAATTGGGAAATAGACTTTACAGTCTTTGCTATGACAAAAGGTATGTCCCTACCTGCTGCACAACACATCTAAATATGGCTTTCCAGTTAGCAGGGCTTCATTAGGAAACTGGAATCACCATGCAATCATCAGTGTTGCTCAAAACACAGGAAAAGTTACATGTCCCTCACGATTTAAAAGGGGGAAAAAAAAGAGATAGATTTATTGTGGAGACCACAATGTCCTCAGATTTCTTGATGAAATATAGTCAATCCAATGTTTAGAACCTCAGTTTCTATTAAGTTATGTTTCCTTCTGCGTCTCCTTTAAAATTATCTGAACCAAGAGTCTTTTTTTTTTTTTAAATTTCAGAAAGCTCTGAAATCAGAGCCTGCACATCCCATGGGTGGATATTCTCCACCTGCACTTTCCTCCAGGCATTTTTTCAGAATTTTTTGTTAACTATCTCTATTATTTTAAAAAAACCCACCAAAACCAGTCAAACTCTAACCAATATATATACACACATAATAGAAAAAGTCTATTCCTCCAGAGCTTAAGTCTCCCCTTGCTTGAAAAACTGTACATTAATTAAAAGATATATTCCCCCCTCCCTCTTTCTGAAATAACTCAGGCTGGAGGGATAACTCACAAATGCTTATATCTTGTATCCAAATGGAGGAGGAATATTTCTACGGGAGGAAAGCACACAGTTCAAATGAACTTTCACAATATAACTCAGCAACATTTTAATCAAAAAGGATTCTGTTGTTAGCACAGATGGAAGCAAAGCAGTAGGAACATAAGCTGTCCAACAGTAGCAGAGCCAGGAAACCAGAGGTCCTCAATTTAACAGTGTTGGCAGAGTGCAATTCCCTGTAATTGTGCAGTGAGTCTGATCTTGCATGCGGGCATAAGTTGGAATTGTTTCATTTTTGTGGAAATTGTTTTTAGGAATAGATTTCGGAGTCCATACCACTCAAATGTAAAATAAGTAGACTTATTATGCTGCTGCACCAGTTGACAAGGACAACACTGGGATGTTCCCTCTCTCTGTATATTAACAGCCATCACTGATTTTACCCACATAGAGCTGAGCCTGGGTAAGAAATGAAAGACAAGTTAAGAGGAGAGAACAGGAAGAGCTGCAGACAGGTATTACATCCCCTTATTTACAGTTCATGGTGGTGAAAAGAAAGGATGGTAGTAGAGTCTCCCAGAGCTGTAGATTACTGAGACTCTTGCCAAGGCTGCATCTGTGCTGAACTTGATGCCTTGGGAAGGCTGACCTGAAACAGAGAATGGAAATAGCTAGTGAATAAAGCAGATTTTTATTGAAAGGCCTCCAGGATCCACCTTGGGCTGGACAGGACCTGACCAGGGCTACACCCAAAGTAGACTAAGAATGGTCACAAAATGGACAGCCAGTCGTGAAGTATTACTTTTTTATAAGTTTTGGTCCATTTGCATATTGGGGTTCAATTTTCCAATTACAGCTTCAGGTTGTGAGGTCTCATCTTTCTTATTCCTCCCTTCAGTCCACCGTTATTTGTGCTTTGGGGCTCAAAAGTTCTCCTTGTTTCTCATCAGGAAAAGGATTTGTTCTGTCTACCTACACCATGAAGAGAGTTTACTAACACTTAATATGAGGCTACATCCCTAGGCAGCACAGAATCTGAAAAACATGAAAGTTAAAACTTAAGGCATCAAACTGAACTGCCACCAGCTGCTTGCTGTCCCTGCCCAGAGTGTGATTTCCACCAGGGTCAGGGCATTACCCTGAAGGCAAAGTCCAGACTCACCTCACGTGGCCAGTGATGATGTATTCAGACTGAAGTGCTCCTGAAAAGCAGCTTTGAAACATTCTCCCAAGATGAGAACCTCAGCTAGAGGGACAGTAGCAGACGTGCTGGGCTGTGGCGCCCGTACCAGCCCCAGCCTTTTGCTAATTAAATGTGTGTCAGGCTGTCAGTACGGCCTGAGGTAAATTGGAAAGGGAACAGGAGACCTTCAGCTGGCAGCTGGTCCTGTGGCCCTGATCAGTGCCTTCTCTGGAGAGCTGGGAGGGAGCAGAGCTTCTGCAAGTATTCTTCACAAGTTACATTTCTGCAGGCACCTAAACCCAGGATAGGTTTTCTTTCCAGAGGTATAATAGATTAAAAATCTAAATACAAGAAATCTTGCAAAAATGGCTCTGAGTTACCCATTACTCCTGGGACTTGTTTCAATTCACTGATCCCGTGCTCTTAGTATTTGCCTTCTCCTTTTGCTTTTCAAGTGTAATCTCATTAGAAAAAATGATCTCAGAATTACCATTTGCTTTTTATTTCTTCAAGGGTTCAAAGTTTGGGCATTTTGTTGTTTGTTTACTTCATAAAAAAGATCATCTGCTGCATTTGTTGAGATGAATATCTTTCTAAAATCTGGAAATGTGGCTGTGATCTTTATTGGCCTTCTCATCCATGCTGGATAGAAATCACAGTTGTTTTTTCTCATCTCATAATATCTCATAATATAAAGCAAGTGGTGATATATGAATAAAGAATTCAGATCATTTAGAAGTGCTTGACTTTATTTTCTGGTTGTTTTTTGTTTGTTTGAGCAGGAGGAGTGTTGTGCTTGTCTTTAAAAAGCCAGCAGTAAGCAGCCACATGACTGTGAAATTCTAACAAGTCCTTTTTCCTTGGTGACTTCTGCTTTTGGGGATTAATTCTTGCTAATTTGCAAGTCCTACTCCATTTCAATGGAGAAAGAATAAAGTAGAACAAAGGCTGATAAGCCACCTCCTCAATGATGAACAAGCATTTAAACTTACTGTCCTTGCAAGTACTGACAGTCTTGAGACTGTAGGAATTTACCTTGTGTACACAGACCAAACTTCAAAAAAGTTTCATCCCTGAGCTCATGAAATGCTTACCTGTAGCACAGAGCAGCCCACAGGAGAAACTAGGCCCATGTTATTTAGGCAAGCAACTCAAAGGAAGTCAAAAGAAAATCTTAGTAGATGAATGTTTTTGGAGGCAGTTGCTGTTTCCAATTATATTGTTCATAGGATTAAAGAGAAGCAGAAAGATATTTCCTTTGCTGACACAATAATGTATAGCCACATACACATTAGTGAAAAAATACTTCAGAAAAGGAAAAAACAACTTCTGTTCTAGAACATAAGTATTTTCTCTTATTGGTGTTAAAGATGGAGGAAAAGAAACAGCAAATTAGTTAAGTGTTTTCCCGTTTTTCAGGAATATAGTGCCTTTAAAGACACTTTCTTTTGTTTTGTGTTTTCCCCAAGGGAAGGAGACTTTGGTGTAAATAAAGGTTCTGGAGTCCTTGAATTATCCTCCTGGGCTATCTGTGAATCTAATCTTAGCCAAACACTTTCTAGTTATACGATATAGTCAGAGATTACGGGCCAAATTCTCTTTTCAGTTATTCTGCTGAAACCCATTGAAATCAATGTGAGATTGGACTTGTGTAACAGGGAAGATTTGGGCCACTGTCTGCAAGAGATAAGAACTGGGCCAATACTATAACAGCCTTTTTTTAAAAAAACCCAAAAACTTATTCAAGCAAACTTAGGATCATGTGCTGTCCTTGATGTGCACATACAGAGCTTCAAGGGTTCATGTTGGACACATTTTTAGAAAAAAACCCAATTTTTTGCTAGTTGTTAGGTACAGAAGGAGTCTGGGTGGAAAAGTATCCAAAATTTAATTAATTTTACAATTAAGCTCATGATGCCCTACATTTGTTTTGTAGGTGAGCAGCCTTTTTTGTGGCACAATGCAAGTGACCCTCCCAATAACTGATATTATAACTCTAGGTGATGAAGTGCATAGAAAAAGTGAGCTTTCCCCTACAGTATTGCAATATCTTTTGTGGAAATAATGTGATCTCATCTCTTCTCCCTTCCTTTTCCAGACTTTGCTGCAGCACTTATGAGGAATAATATGACTTGGTGCTGTTATGGAGTTTCCACCTCTAAATCAAAGCACTCAAAAAGGTTATGTGAAAGTAAGAAACTTACTGTAAGACATTAGGATAGTTTTCTCATAAGGGTGAATAGAGAACAAGTTCTCACCACATCAGGACCTTCTTTTAGTTGGGAGCTAGAGAGGCAAAAGGTGTTTTAGTTTGCATCTATGCTAAACAGCTCACCTGCTTCTGTCATATTTTAATTGAAACTTGGTGCATTTCTTGTTTTACTGTTCAGGTTTTTTGGATATTATCAGGATTAAAAGTGAATCTTAGCAACTTAGGTATCGCTGTCTTTACTCTTGAGTTCCTTCCATCTATTTTTGCAAGCAGTGCCTCAGACTTCCCCTTAAATCCATTTTGGAAGGTCACCAGACCTGTGGCCCTATTTTCTTGGTAGCAGTCATCATAGGAGCTGAAAATTGGTCCACACTGGTACTTTCTAAAGTTGTCCTGCTGTGTTTCTGCACTAGGATGCTTGTGATATTGTTTTCTGTGACTGCTGCAGTCATATTGACATGTTTAAATTCATAGAATTGTTAATGTTGGAAAGGACCTTCAAATCCCCTTGTTACAAACCCCCTGCCATGGGCAGGGACACCTTCCACTAGACCAGGTTGTTCCAAGCCCCATCCAACCCTGAAGACTTTTATGGTTGGGGCATCCACAGCTTCCTTAGCAAAAATGGTGTGTAGCACTGCTCTGTGCTGGTAAGTAGATATGTTGTATATTAAAAGGTGCTATGGTAGTTCTTTGGTTTTGGGGTTTGTTTTGTTTTATTTTGTTTTCTTTGTTGTTTTTGTTGTGGGGTTTTTGTTGTTGTTGTTGGTTGTTTTTTAGGTTTGTGTTTTTGTTTTTGTTTTTTTTTTCTGGATATAACATTAGGAATTTTTTCTATCTGCCACTGAAAAAAAACCCCCAAAAAAACAACAAACCATAAAATATTTTAAGGCTCTTGGGTAAAAGGGGATTTATAGAAATGCAAGGTGGTATTATTATAGTCATTTTATTAAGTGAAAATAGTACTTGTCATTGTTTTGGCATAAAATCTATGCGCATGAGAAAGAGGAGTTGGCAGCCTGTAGGAAGATCACCATGTGCTGGATGCTGACTATAATGAACAACTCTGGAACACTACAAGGAACCACTGTGCTGCATGTGCACCCTGCAACAGCTTCATCCAGAGTGGTAAAGACAAGTAAAACCAAACTGCAGCAGTGTGGGAAAAATTCAAAATAAAGGGAGCAGCAAACTACACCTGGGGCTCTTCTTAGAGAATAAATTGGATACGTAGTAAAGCAGGACTTGTGTTGATTGGCAGCTGACACTGACTCTTTCTTTAATTGGATATTATTTGGGATTTTACTGTAGCACTGAACACGGAAAAGAGACTCATGCGAGTTAGTCAGCATGAATCAGGGGTGGAAAACCTTTTGAAAGACCTGCCACACTGAAAGGTTTGTTTATTCCCATTTGGACAGGTTTTGTTCTCTGAGATGTACCTAAAAATCCTCATGCTTTGACCCCTTTTGTTCATTTGTGCCTGTTCTCTGCTTCTTTAATTCTCCTACGAAAGCCTGGATTTCTGTGGGGAACTGCAGAGTGTGAAAATGTTGCTCTGTTTCCTGAAAGTGAAATAAGGGTATTTCTTAAGAAACATAAAGATTTTACAAGCAATAGCAAAGAAATGCAGACAGGTTAATCTGGATACAATGAATTCCACATGTAATACAAGACTGAATGTTCCTTTTTTTTTCTTTTTTTTCTTTTTTTTTAAATTGGTGGCAACACTACAACATTACACTCCAAATTATGAAACCCCAGGAATGGAGTCCTAATTACCTAGACTGCTGATCAAGGCAGTCATCTGGGTTTTTGGGACACTTGTATGCACATTTCTTTCCAATTAGCACATTCCAGATCAGGTCTCAATAGCTGCCTGAAATCAGCTTTTCATAGATGCAGTAAATATTTTTTCTGAGCAAAGGGGAAAACTTCAGGTAGTCATGGGATAAGTAGGTGACATCTTTGAATATCTTGCAGTTATTAGCCACTTACTTAAGATGTATAGCATGAAAGTCTTTGATCTGAATCTGAGACCAAAGGCATCAATTTTCCCTTTCTTTTTGCTTTATACTACTTAATATTGTTGAGCCTAAAGATAGATAATTGATTGGAAAAAATGCTATAATTTAAACCATCAGCATGTCATTGTACTTCTTGATAATGTTCTCTGGATTTTTTTTATCTAATTCAGGTTTATTTTGACTTCAATTTTTTGTAGTACCTTTTTTCTGCATTGAAGATCTGACCAAAATTTTTACATTAATATGCTTGGCCCAAATCATTCACTTTACTGGTAAATTTAGGAATGGACTTGTTTGATGCAAAATTGGAGCTATATTACCTTTCATTTATTTTAGAAAAGTGCATTCCAAAACATACTAGTTGCATAAATTAAAAGTTTGGCAGATCTGTAAAGTAAGAAAACGGGTACTACATGAAAACTTGCATTACTGCTGTCTGATTTCAGGAATTAAAAAGAGCTACCTGGAAGATTGTGCCCTGGCATAGAAGAATTGAGAGAGAAGGGGGGAAAAAAAATCATATTTAAGAAGAGTGCTAAAAGAATATACACATTTCCCATTTATCTGGACTAGCACATTTATTGGGTAAGTCAAAGAAATGCCTTCATATTTTATTGCTGTGATTTAATTTCCCCATTCTTTTTAGGTTCTCATCTTACTGCATAGGGTATATAAAGCAGCATTTCGAGAACAAAAGCAAATGAAAACTATGATTTTTCTTTTTCCAACTGCCCCAAGTGTTCTCAAGCCAAATAAAAATATGACTAGGCATAATTTTTAAATACAACTCCAGGTACAACTTAGAACTAAAAGGAGTAGTTTTTCAAACCACAAAGCCTTTGGGACACTCAGGGAAATGAGTGAAGAATAAAAAAAAGATTGTGTGCGTATATATATGTGTATTTTGTGGTGACAGCCTCTACCAGAATGAGTTCCAGTTAGATTTGTCTGTCTCACTGAAATTCCACTTTTATGTTTTCCTGCACGTTTCCAGTCCACTGTTTCCATCAGTCCATTAGTCTTTGTTCCATCACACTAATTATCCGCCCAGACTCTTTGAGTTGTGCATCCAGCTCGGCGGTGCTCACGCTGTGGGTGAATTAATTAAAGCACTGAGAAATCCATGCTCAGCAAGGAGAACAATTGGCAGGGTGCACTTGGATGTGGATTCACCTGCCAGGACCTCGGGGCAGAACTGCTGTGAGCGTGTCCCACGTGCGGGTTCTGCGTCTCCGCGCTGAGCCGAGGCCACCAGTCATACAGTGACTTCTGTTCCTGCAGCCACATCTGCTCCCCCTGCGTCCTTCACCTGGCCTCATCCTGCTCCAGTGGGGTGAAGGATGGTGAGGACTAATGCCTGGTGAATGCATTATGTCTAGGGAAGGAGTGCAAGAAGGTGTCCAGGAGCCTGGAATAGAGGGAATTCTGATGAAGCGCCTGTCTGACAGCAGGACCTGGAGGAGTGTCACTGCCAAGCCATCTGGGATAGGAATTTGGCATTGAGAGGACACTACTGCACCATTCCATCATCTGTGATGATTTCCTGGAAGTTTTAAGTCTTAGTGTGTGAATAAGCCCAGAACTCTAACATAGGAGACTGGCTGACAGCCTTCCTAAGAATTAAGCCCTGTGAGTAACACTTGCTCTAATGCAATTAGACTGTAACTGCCTAATTGAGTTACCAATGAAATTTCAGAGATTTCACTGTGATTATGCACAACGTGTGTGTGTGTGTGTGTCACAGTTCATCCATTATTAAGCCAGATATTCTTAGGATCTGGGTTTGCATTAGGTTACTGGGAGCCTGCCTGTGGCCTTGTAAAGGAGGAAGCAATCAATAGCAGGGGCCTGCTGCTGTCCTTACCAATGTCAGTGAGTTTTGCAAAAGGATTTCCAAAGAACAGGGATAGCATTTAGGGCCTCAACCACATAAGGACTTGCAAAGAACAGGGATAACAATTAGGGCCTCTACCACATATTCAAAAATAGAACAGATTGTCTGCAAACTGATCAAATAATTCTTTGTCTCTACAGTGTCTCTTAATCCTATTCATCAGCAGATGATCTTATCACTTGGTTTCACACGAGCTGCATTGCTTTTGATGATGTCATTTTTAGAGCTCTTTTGTTTAAAACTGTGCAACTTCCCTTATGGACACTTTTATTAATTTAGTTCAATATTTCATTGATTTAGTTTTATGTGAGAAAGAAATCACTTAGAATTGATATGAATTGGGTTTAAATTGGATTGCCGTAGATACTGTTGAGTTCACAAATTTTGCAACCTAATAATAACTTCAAGGGCCTTCATTCCCTCTTCATTGGTCTCTTTCAAGCTCTGTAATAAGTCAATTGTTTCTCACCCCACTCATCTTGCAGCAAGACTTCCCACAGTTAATTAGAATTTAGTTCAACATCTTTTAAGGCTTAACCTTTTAAAACCAGGGACAAATATTTCTTAAGAGTCAGCACTGTACATATAATTTGTAACTTAAAATCCATCAGTTGCAAACAGTCTTATAGCTAGGGGGATTTCTGTTTTGTTTATCTGCTGAATTTTTTTTTCCTATTTACTATTTCATAGTAGGAAGCTTTAAGAGAATTCACTTTCATAATTTCAGAGAAATTCTTCTGATTTAGCAGAGTGCAAGTTTAGCATAGTGTAATGTACTGCAATGGGGGCAGCTAGCTTTGAACTAGTGCTCTAAAATTGGCCATTGGCCAGGCGGATTTGCTTCATGAATTAGAGAAAATTAAAGCCTTTTGCCCTGGTGGCGCTTACTGGCAAATAGGAGCTTCTGGAACTTAAGGACATCACAGATCTGTCCTTTTTTTTCCTGATTATCTTCTCTGCAGTTGAGCCCAGTAAAAGGGACATGGCACCACACCAATATTCCTGCTCATTAGTGACAATCCTGTCCCTAGGAATACAGTGCTTCTGGGCTTATCCATTCATTGGCTGCAAAGCAGATAAAATGGTGCTGTTGCTTTGATATTTAGTGGATTATCACATAATAGTGCTAGCAATGGCATCCAGAAAGTTTCTAAGATCTAAAATACGTTCCTTTAAAAGCATGTGAAAGATGAGATGTTAGAAGAGTTACCTGTTGCCTTGTAACCAGGTGGGCTGGAGCTTATTACAGCAGAAGCAAGAGCAAGGATGTTTTACAGCCTTTTGGTTTTTCCTTTTTGTTGCTGTTCTCCTGAGGGAAACAAAACCATGTGCTAGCAAGCAGAAGCTGCCAGTTTAGCAAAAGAAAAGAAAAGGTACAGGTCTTACAAGAAATGCTGTGAAACTTGTGGCAATAACAAGGCAAAACCAGATGCAGCTGCAAAAACAAAACAAAAGAAAGAAACCCAACAAACCTCTATCTTATATCTTGACTCGTATCTTCTTTTTGTGGTGGTTAGACATCCCATTCCTGAAGAATGTTATGAGGCTAATGTCTAAACCATGATGACAGTGAAACAACAGCAAATTTGAAAGAGAGCATTTGTTCAAGGAAGCAGTTTGCCAATGGATGCATTGTGCAGTGGTAGAGATCTAAATAGTGCAGAGTCATTATTGTTTAACATTGGACATCAAGATGTGGCACTGTCAGACTGAGGGGGCTGAATGAGATCCATAGCTACATTATGAAATAAATTACTCTGGTAGCACTCAAGTAATAGAGTTTCATTTTAGTTCCCTGTCAGATGCAGTATGAAAGAATACAAAAGAATTTGCAATCTTTTTTTTTTTTTTTTTTCTTTTTTCTGTCTACCCAACAGATACACCTGCAGCAGGTGACAGAAAAGAAGACAAAATTACCAGAAGCTGATATTGCCGGATTTCTACCCAAGATGAGAAATATTATTGCAGGTATCTCCTAGAAATAATATTCTCTTTGAAAATTTTAGGCACATTTGTCAGACATGGGAATTTAAAATAGTCACAGTTTACATTTCTGAAGGCATGTCTGCACATAAACTGGCTGAATCAGAGCAAGGATCTGCATGCATATCATGCCTTGTGCTGTTACACAACAGGTCAGATTGGATAGTCTTTTCTTGCTAAAAAATTTTATGAATCAAATTCAATTTCTGAACTTTGGATACATCTCAGATTTTCTTTTCATATGCAAATCAGGTCTAATTTATCCCAGAATAGCTACAACACATCTGCAATCAATGTCACTATGATAGGATCAGGTTAAGTTCAGTTCACTGAATTAAACCATTTCAATGGCTTTAGTTTCTTTGGAGACCACAAGAAAAGTTCATATAAAATAACCACAGTATTAATTACTGCTGTAAAACATACACCTGAACACGCTGGAGACTATATTACCATGGACAATAGAAATGTGACCTCTCCACCTCACTCAAGAGGGTCACAGCTGTATCTGACATGAGGTTGCCACTTGTCCCATAGAAAATTATCCTTCTCATAATATATTCTCAAATCCCATGTTCTCTTTTTGGAGTGGTAAAGACTATTGCTTAACTTGTATTTTCCACTTCTATATGGGGGAGGAGGAAAAAAAAAAAAAAAAGTGAAATCTGGCAACAATGGTGCAACAAAATCTTTCATTTGTCCCTAATGTATTGCTGCTGTGCTCCTTGTTGGATGGGAACACCTGTTTTGTTCTGAAGGTTGCAGCTGGAATCAACATCACCTCAACAAATCTGCTAACGATAGGATTTCTCCTCTTTTGAGAGAAGCACCCAAATGAAGACCTTGTCAAATTTTAGCCTCGGTACCTGAGTTTTCTTCTGCATCCAACAAGGTGAGCTACTATTTCAATATCTTTGTAATCTTAGTCTAGCATATCTGGCTGTGCTGGAAAAATGCAGAATCATTTAGGGCTGGGCTTTAAAATCCATGCACTTCTTCCCCAGCTGTAGCTAAGGCTGCATAAAGCTTTGGCAGTGGTTATTGGAGAACATAGATGGTGCATTTGCACTGTGGCACTGGTATTTCTTTTCCTTACCAGCATCTTCATAGCCCCTTCATGAAAGAAAGGGATGTTTTAATCCAGTACGTTTTTAAATGTCTCTTCTGGCACTGCAATCTTGTCACTTAGCAAATGCAGCGAGTGTGGGTCCTCATATCTGAATGACCCACCCAAATGACACTTTATTTTCATGCAGACAGTTGCTGGGGCTACTGTGCTGGTGAAGCTCTAGAAATGAGGAAATGAAGTCACATCCTCCTCTGATACTATTTTCAGAATGAAGAAAGAAAAAGAGGAGGCTTAAGTCCTAAGGGTGGTGTGCATAACTCAGGTATTCTATTGAATATGAGGGAACTGAGGAGGAAGAACTGTGAGTCCTGGAGACTGTCACTTTACGACGTACTGAAGAAGCTTATTGCCCAGCACATATAAGCAGTTAACTGCAATAGTTTGGTGCTCCATCTTCATGGTGATATATTAAATACACCATTATTTTACGTAGCTTCGAGTAGTAAACTTTATTATGATTATAAATGATAGACATTAATGGATCATTAATCCACATAATACTACTGAATTTTCATAAAACAATTTCAAATCATTTAAAATTCTCCCTAAGAACCTTTCTGGCACCCTCCACTAGAAAATGACTTTATTTTATTTATCCCTAATCATTCCACACTTCCCTGGTTCCACTAATTACTGCTTCAATTCTCAGTTGTTTGTTCAGATCACCTTTAACCATCATTCCCATAAATTAAAATACACCACCAGCTTGACAGGCTTCAGATGAATTTCTGAGTTTGTATTTCCCAAAGTATACGCTATAGATGGTGCCCAGGAAGGTTCTACACATGAATCACATCATGGTATTTTATGGAATATGATTAAATTTTTGGCTGTGCTATGTATAATTACTCTGACAGGGTTTTTTTTAACATCTTAAGTAACCAGCTGATTAATTTATGTCTCGAGATAGCCTGAGATCTGCAGTTAATGGTTACCCATTTTTGCTGAATTTTAGGATGGTAACTATTGGCCAGGTACCACAAAAGTCAGGAAACTGAGGCCAACTGATACCTAATGCAACAAAATTCCTTGCTATGGAATGAATAAATAAACATAGGCACAAATCTCATCGATCCTGAAATGTGTTGTATTCACCATAAACTAGGTTAGCCTGTTGGTTCTACCATGGTATAATAAGGGTGCAAATCCACCCATGTGACTTTGGACAAAGTCTAATTGGTCTTGCCAAGTCAGGTCTTTCTTTGTGGTTGGTTGCAGTCTCAAATTGTCCACATGTGTTTTGTTTATTAAGTCAGGATAAAGACTGCTGTGGAACTAAATTATGAACTTGTGCAGTCATGGTTGTGAAGTTAAGTACAAATAATAAGTGTAAAATTCTAATAAGTACAAAACAATGTTTTAATTACTCAGATTATTTTTGCCTTTCCATAAACTTGTTTCTAAGTGCACCTAAGCACAGACACGTGTCAGTTATGGCTGCCCTGACAACATTCCAGGCTCCTGACCCAGCCGTGTTTCTGGGGGGCTTCTGTTGACCCAGAGCTGCATTTGGTAAAGGCTCACTGCATTATCTGTCTGTCTGTTCACATGCACTGCTGCAGTCTGACTGGTGTCAGGAGCAGTGTGTTCCCCTGAGTGCTGCCTCGGGCTCCTTCTGCCTTCAAGCTGCCACTCGTGGAACAATGACTGCCTGCTTAGAGCCTGAGGTCCTTCATGCCTATAACACCTAAATTCTGGTCACAAAGCTACGTGGAGACTTATTCTGACCCCTTCTGTATAATTTCTGTGCACCACTACAGTGGTCACTCATGACCATTAGGCATCAGCAAACTCCCAATAATTTAAAGCATGCTGTGCATGGAACAACATATATGGAATTTTATGATTTCTGTAGGTGAAGCTGTCAAGAAATGGATTTTCCTCATTATGCTACAGCATCAAAGACTTGTAATTATTCTGCACACAAAAAGTTTGTCAAATTGACATAACTTTATAGCCAGGTTAGCAGAAATATGAATTAAAACTATTAAGATTCGTGTGTCATTTTATTTTCATAGAACAAATGCATTCTTATGAAGTGCATCTGAAGTCTTTATCTTTGAAAATTAATTAGTAAATTGACCTAATATCTCAAGACAGACTTGCAGCTCTGGAGTGAGATCAAATAGTGATGAATAGGAGTAATCTGAAGAAGTATATTCTAATCATTTGTTTTTGAATAATGGTCTGGCATTGTGAAAACATCTATGTGAGGAACTATTTGAAATTGACTAGTTGAATTATATTTTGTCATTAAAGTGAAGCTCTAATTTTACGAGATTTCAATTGTATTTTTTTCCCGGCTTCTGTTAAATTTTAGCCTCTTATTTGGCTTCTTTTTTTTTTTTTAATTTCAGAATTTACTATGAATAGTCTAAACTTACTTCTACATTTTCCAGCCAGATATTCTGTATGATTCATTTTGAACCTCTTTGGTGTAAGCTGATACTTGACAATACAAAAAGTATTTCAAATATATATGGAAATGCTTTGTATTCTCCTGCTGTTTGTCAAATTTTTTTTTTTTGCTTTTACAGAGGTGTTTTCTCCTTGATCTTCATATTCTGATTGGCAACATTAAAAAAAAAAATCCAACACTTTTTTTTTTCCACTGAAAAAAGGTAATTTGAAAAATTATCATATTTCCTCATTGAAATATTGCTGTGTTTTTAAAAATGCTTATCCAAAGTATATATGTGGTGAAATATTTTTGTTTGTTTGTTTTCTAGTTTGTTTTGAAGAAAGATGATCATGAATCAGTTATTGGATTTCTCAAGGCTTGGGTGTCTTGGAACTAAGACACTATATGCTTCTAAATTTTATCCAAGATCGAATGACAAAAGCCTTTGAAAGAAATCCCTACAAGGAATCAGTCTGATGTTCACATGAACCCAAAAATGATGCTGCTTTGAATTCAGCCTGTGTCTGTAAGCTCTCCCCTTTCTTGGAACTGGGCTCATTTAGAAGAGATAGCCATAAAGGAGTCTGGAACCAGTTTCTTTGTTGGTCCAGTTCACCTGTGGTGTATTTTCACAGAAACAGGACAATCAAGTGTTTGTCCTTCTTTATTTATTTATTTGCATATTCAGAGAAAGGCTTTTTTTCAAACACCTCACTATCAGAGCACAAGAAATCGTGGCTTGCAGAGGCCATGTACATGCATTTATTGTACCCATTTAGACTCCATCCCTGTGAATGATCACCTGTAATAATCCAAAATTGTTACTTTGTGGACTGTTGTGCTTAATTTTGCTACTCTTTTGGTCCTGGTGCATAAAGAATGCATTATGCAAGGTGGGTAATGCTGTTCCCTCTAAAAATAAAGATTTATAAAAGCATTTGTGGGAATGCAGTCGTTCAATAAGAGAGCTCTAATTGCAGAATTCGGTGAATGTTTTACAGTGATTAATTTATCTACTATATCTACTTTCGTGTTGTGCAAACAGAACAAAAATAAATTGTCATTACCTTACATTGTATACTAAAACACAGTCTTTACAACAGGAAGACTAAATGATAAAATTACTCTAAGTAAGACACGTAAGGAAGTCTAGAAATAAGGATTTGTTTGTGGGCTTTTTTTCTGCCTTCCTTTTAAAATTCTAATATATGTTCTTTGCATGGGCACTGTAAAATAGGCTGGTTTTAGGATGGTTCTGAGTGGGAGTAAAGTAATTTGACATAATAAGAAATACCTTTGCAAGTCTTCAAGCTGTTTTATTCAGTACACAGTGTTATAATTCTGCCACATAAGGCACAAAAGGAAATGATAAAAAAAAAAAAAAAAAGGTGAATTATGGTATGGAGAGATTGCAAATGGACTGTGATTTAAAGATGGATTGGTTTTGGTTTGTTTTTTTTGTTTCTTTTTTTTTAATCTGAAAAGGATAGAAATTATGTGTATTTTGTTTGGATGTTTTGCAAAACATCACATTAAAATGTTATTGCACATTAGAAGAAAAATAGTAAGAATACTTGGTGGAGACTGGCAAAGGAGATTTTCCAAAAGTTTATCCAAAACCGTATTTTACATTTTTATTTCTTAAACACTTGTCTGTACATATTTCCGTTTTGTCTTTTGCAGCTCCAGAAGTGATTTCAGTAGCTGTATTTTAAAACCAAATATTGAAAATAAGTCTGTAAAGATCAATATAAAGCTAAATTATTCAGTACCAGGCAGAACAAAATGTTTTGTTCCACTTCTCTTATTATTAAATATTGAAATACAACCTCAGAGTATTTCTTAAGTGGAGGAATATTTTACCATCCTTATAAAAAAAAAAAAAAAAAAAGCTGATTCTAAATCCACCTAGAGGTGAATGATGGTTTATTTTTTTGAAATGCTTTTCTCTCTTCAAATTGTAGAGAATTTGATTCTAAGGTGTGTCCTGTGCTAAACTTCCATGTAGTAAACAAGAAAGATGTGTGTTTCTAGTTAATCTTTTGCTGTTTTCCAGTTTCCGCTCCCTCTGAACCACAAGATCTTATGAGGAACTAAAAAATACTGGTTTTATTGAAAAGGGCTTTTTTAAATTAAAAGAAAATCAAAGTAAGTATAGTTAAAACACATTTGATTGGAGAATATTCACTTTTGCAAAGCAATTCAACAAACATTGGCTTTCTGCCTATAGTGCACTTTGTTTTTCCTCTGTAAATAACATTTTCATACAGCATTAACAATCCATTTCCTTTCCCCTATGATGATAAATATTTTTCATGTCTGTATTTGGTATTTAAAAAAAACAAACAAAAAACCCTGAAGTATTGCAGGCATATAAAACTTGTACATGTTGAGTCTTTGAAGAGAGATTTCACTGAAGTCTAGAAGATTTCTTGGTCTTAATATTTTTATGGTTGGCTCATTTGAATTCAGACCTCTGATGTGCTTTGTCTTTGCAAAGTGCACTACAAGGTCACCAGTTTCTGGGGTTATAAGACTGTTCCAAACTTCTTAAATTCTAGTAATTTCTGTTGTTTTAGTTAAGTCTCCTTTTTTTTTTTTTTTCCTTTACTATTGATATGGAGAAATGAAAAATGGAGAATTTGCAGTTTTCTGTCCATGAGATCATTGAGTGCTTTATGTGGTGTCTCATATAAAATTAACAGAATTTAGAGAGGAAAGTAGAGAACATGAATATTCCAGCGTTTGGAAGAGAGATACTGAGATAGAAAGCTGTTAATTTTTAATTTTTTTTCATAAACCTTTAAAATATTCTGAGTCTTGCACTGTGCAGTACAGTATAGTACATCCTTGTACATCCCCCATTGTATGGCCAATGGCTAGGATGAGGATACCCTTGCGTTTATTTTCTGTTGAGTCCTTTTGAGCCAATTCATAAATAAAAATCCAGACCTGGACCAGACTGGTAGATATTGTGAGGTCATCCAGCAGCCTACAGGAGTTAGCAAAGCTCCCTTTTTCAAGTGCTATGTACAAGTCCAAGCTTGAGCTTTCTCTTGATTTATCTTTGGTGAACACACAGTGCCATTCCACCATCTCTCCAAGGAAAAGCAGCTTGCCATTGACAATAGTGAATTCTGCAGCGAGGTGATGGATGCCACCACAGGCGGAACAAGCCAACAGGCAGGTGACATTAAGCTGATTTCTTTCTCTAGGCAGCAACTGACAGAACAAGAGAGGACACAGTCCTAAGCTGCACCAAGGGAAATAGAGGTTGGATATTAGGGATAAGTTTTTTACAGAAGGGGTGATAAATTATTGGAATGGTTTGCCCAGGGAGATGGTGGAGTCACCATCCCTGGATGTGTGTAAAAAAAGACTGGATGTGGCACTCACTGTCATGGTTTAGTTGAGGTGTTGGGGCTGGGTTGGAGTCAATGATCTTGGAGGTCTCTTCCAACCTGGTGATTCTGTGAAAGGCACAATAAAGGAACCTGGGCCACAGAGTGAGAAGCAGGTGGGGAGGATCCCCCTGCTGAGGGATGGGGATTATCACACCCTGTTCAGAGCTGTGGTGGAAGAGAGCATCATCAGAAGCTGAGGAAAGGGAAAAGGCATGTCTGAGCCCTGAGGAGATGGGGAACAAACAGAGATGGCCATGCAAGTGTGAGTTGTTTGGCAATAGTTGTGATGGAGGTGAAGGTAGGAAGCAGCCACCCAGTAAAGTCCTCAAGAAGGGATCTGTGTGCATCACTCCTTCCATGGCATGCAATGAGGCTGCACTGAAGCAAGCATTAAAAAGTTTATAGTGTGACATGCAGCATTATGGGGGGCACAACCCTAATCTTTTTCCTGCTCACAGTTCAGTCAGTGGGAGTTTTGCCTCCTCCCTCTGCTTGGGATGAAGTTATAGCAACTCTGTGATGTGAAGTTGACTTTGGTTGAAAGAAACAGTCCTTTGTGTTGGAGTAGAGGTTGGATACAGTTCCACACTTTTCTTCCCTTGTCACCTTCCCCTGCTTTTGATGCTTGTTGCATAACTGTGTGTGCCACAGAAGATGCAACTCAACATTTTTTAAGGTTTATTTCTAGCAGTTTGCAGCAAACTCATGTTGAGTGTGCTGGTTTTCCAGTCCTTAAAATATAGTCATTTTGGTGATGATTTTCTTTCACATAGTCAGGACATATCATATGTCTAAAGTAACAAACTATAATTTATTTCCATGAAGAGTGATGATTTATGAAATTTACAGGTTTTGGTGCTTGTTCATGTGTTGGAGTTTTACAAGCTCAGAAGTACAGAAGTTTCTTGCCTTGGAGAAAGAAGGTAATCATAGCCATTTCTGCTTAAGTTTAGTATTTTTACCACAAGATGTGGAAAGGAGAAAAAGCAAATGGGGAAGTAGCACAAGTGGCTTAGACTAAAAATGCAGAAGGCAATTTACAAGATTAATTTGAACCTTACGTGTATTATACCTCTGAGAAATGCAATGGACTCTTCAAGTGTCCATAGCAGTCAATACCATTTTGAAATGCTTTCCCAGCATTCAAGTATGGTTTGAAAAGTTTGCCATGTTATCAAGCTTTCTGCATGGGGGTGTAGTACTGCAGGTGTTGCTTCAAAGTTTAATACTAATTTGCCGCCAATATTCAACATTACGCTATTGCAAAAGTACCAATTCTTAGCTTTGTGATTCCCATCTCTTGTCTTAAGCCTTGTCAGTATATTCATAAACTGTCTCTGACCTCCTGCAATTCAGTAGGTGGAAGAAAAAAAAGAACCTTATAACGTGTAAATATCAATGAATGCAACATTTATCACACAGGAAGCTCTGACACTGTAAGGACAGCTCTGAGATTTTACTAACAGCTTTACTAAAATTTCTAGACTTTCTCTACTATGGCTATGGAGGTTCTGCATTTGGTGTTTTGTTGGCTTTTTTTTTTTTTTTCTTCCTGTTTTGTTTTGTTTAGCCTGGAAGTGTTAACTGATGTATAAAATTGGTTTATGTTGTATTATTTATTTGGAAAACCTGCTACTAGTTTCCACGGCAGCACAGAGATCTAAAAAGGTGAATGAAGTTTAAATATTTAAAATCTGGTGCCACCACAGATAGCATATGCTGGTAGCTCCAAAGGTACTGAGGAGAATCATCTTGTGGAAATTTGTTCAGTCTAATGCTTAGAGGAAAGGAGGAGACACTATCTCTCTCTGCACAGCAGAAGGGAGTAATTCAGTTCCTCCACAGACAGTGTTTATAGGCATAAATTTGCCAAGGGAGTATATCAGCTTAATGTGAACCCTGATACAATATACCTGCTTTTTCCCAGAGGAGAAAATAAATTTGCAGATGTAACAAGTATTTCCTAAATGGCAAGCTTTTCTGGCTTGCAAATTGCAAGATGTTTGTCATTTATCATACCTTTTTAGACCATTCTTGTGGCCTGTCACTATAGCAACTCTATTGGCTTCTACAGCAACACCTGGTCCTATCAGTAGCTTTAGCCCATCAAAGTTTCTTCATAAATAATCCATGTGAAAGTGAATGTAGCTGTCATGTTAATTTGTGGCTAACCTGGTTCTGGCAAGTTTATTATTATATTTATGAAGCAAATAAAGCAGATTGCTTTCTTTTTCTTCAGTGATGACTTAACGTAAGCTGACGGAAACAAATAAAAGAAGCTTTACTGATCACGGTCAAGGTAAAAAAAAAAAGATGTCATGAGGATGTTGTAGTTACCATCTCACAAATACACTCCTAAATCTGTCTGACCTCTAGTTAATATTCATAGTGGTACTCTTCACAAAACGTGTTTACTTTCCCAGTAAATACTATATACAACCTTCGGTTGCTTAATTCCCTTCCTCCTGCACTTCCCACTTCAATTGTTTTCTACTCTTGCCCCCACTGAGGTCTCAATCTCTTAAAGTTAGGGATAGCATCCACAGATGACAAAATAATATTTATGTCTCAAAATATTATCTTATATCAAGAATGACACTGTTGAATTGAGCTTCTGTTCACCACCCACACTAAATGGGGATAATAGTAGGCCGAGGGTTTGCATCTGCCTTGACTTCCAATGTCTCCTCTCCAAAAATGGTCCAAATTTTGTGGCAGACTTTTCCATACATAGGCCAAAGAACTGCTGGCTTTAGAAGTCTAAAACTCTAAATTGTGTTAATGCTTTTCCATTGCTCTTGATACCTGAATATATGGATGGGAGATAGCTGGAGCAATAGGAGTCTGCATTTCTTCCCTTCTGTTGCTTTCATAGACACATTGACTAGAAAATGCAATATTGCTGGTATAAAGTAGGAGCAAATAATCTTAGACTGAAAATAAACTGTTTGAGAGACTGTAAGGGAAAAGTGTGCCCACAGGACATAATATCCTCCAGAATTGCTCCTTATACATCACTGTTCAACTCTGATGAAAACTTTCTGATTACTTTCAGAGGAAGAGATGGTTATCTCTTCAGTTAAGATATACAGCTAAGTTCACAAAATGATGATTGTCATCAGTGGGCACTGCAATCTGGCACTGAAAAAGATACACACATGACATAATTATGGTTCCCATCTCTATACTTGTTTGACAATGAATATTTAAACTACTAGTAAATTTTGTGGGTTGTGTTTCTGTTTATACAGATATTCTGAACTACATTTATCTCTCTGGCAACTGAAATAAACTAATTTTATCTGTTAAAGAATTCCTAAGGCATATGTTTAATGTATTTGAGATTCTAATTTTACTGTTTCCTGTACTACAGGAGGCTTTCATTAATTCAGAGCATTGTGACACTTTCTGTAGCTCACATCATAAAGAACAATTTCTCCGTTCATAATTATACCTTCCTGCCAATTTTTCTTTTTCCTGTCTCTGAAAAGAATTCCTTAAATACAGTATATATGACATGATTTAGAAACCAAAGTAACCACATCAACTGACATCAAAGTAAGCCTTTCTTCAGGAGTTAAATGAAGTCAGCCTGTACAAGACAGCTACAACTCACGTTGGAGGATCATTGCCATAGAAAATTAGCTTCTTCAGTTTGCTGCCTCTTCTTTTACAAATGCCAGTTCAGTTAAGAAGTGTCTGTGAGTTTATATCTGTGTATATAATTCATAGAGGAATTACATCTGGAGATGCTGCTTACTGAAATAGCTGACCTGGTTTTATCCCCTGAAGGATATTCGTTCAACACATCCCCTGAA
>VXBB01001392.1:56799-79272 GCA_013399915.1 Illadopsis cleaveri
CAAAAAAAAAAGAAAAAAAAAAATTTTAAAAAAGGGGGGGGGGAAAAAAAAAAAAAAAAAAAAAAAAAAAAAAAAAAAAAAAAAAAAAAGGTTTTTGCATTTTATTTCTTTATCCTTTTGTTACAATAAGGAAAATATCTTTTTCTGCTAATTCTGTTGACAGTGATCTGGCACCTTGAGAAATATTTCTGCAGTCTCATAGTCCCTGCTCCATAAATAGGCAAGAGATCAATAGTTAAATAATAGCTGAAAATAATGGTTTGAAATAGTTGAAAATAAGTGTAACTACAGCTTCTAGATTCATGTTAAACTCTATGTATTATTATTTTTTTTCCCAGCTCTGATTCACAGTCTAACTTGAGTGGAATGGCACACAGTCCCCATTGTTGTGGACCAGCAAGGACATATGTTTTACAGCTTAATTTCATTTTCCCTTCTGACTGTGCTAAATAACAGAAATCTGTAATATGGATTGATAGACCTTAAAAAGTAATTGTACATAGGAAATCATCTGCTGGGTGAATTTCTAACAGTTACTGCAGTTATCTGTTTTTGGCCCATTCCTGGGCAGCACCAATATATCTATTAACTGAAGTCACAGGCCAAATCGCCACTGTTCTAAATGAAAACATTTGGCTGCACTGGCCTGGCAGGCTTACTCTGGACCACAGTATTAAAAAAAATTTACTAAATTTTACAGAGTTTCATAAAGGTACTCTGATGATACAGGCAGCTTTTAGAGAATTGTCTAGGTCATCACATTTTCTGTATTTCCAAACTGTTGTTACATGTATATGGATCAATATTTCTCTGGGAACAAGAATATAAGTTGTGCCTACTAAGGAGGCTCCTTGTTTAAAATTGTAATCCTCCTGGATGAGGCCTCAGAAGAACATGGAATAAAGGAAATATGTACTATTCTCCTGTAGGCAATACTCAAGAAAGCATTATCAATTTTTGAGTCAGGTTTCATTGTATTTTTAAGATAAATTCAAGAAGGAACTGCAGGAATGACTTGAAGGTCAAAATATCTGCTTTTCAGCAGGAAAGTAAAGAAATATGAAGATCACTCTTCTAGTACCTACTAATGGTTTTTGCCATTTTTTCAATTTAGCATGTGAACTCACAAGCAATTCTAGGGGCAGAAAGCTGAATCCAAAATGAAAAATAGGATGTGTTTATTGATTACTGTAACTTTTTGGGATGTTTCAGGTAAAGTCTCCAAATCAGCTCTTCGAGGCCTGTCTCAGCTGAACCACACCTGGTGGATTGTTGGCAGGGTTCACAGGAAGCCAGTTTCTGACATTCAGAACTTCCTGTGCTTTTCTTAGCAAAGTTGTGAAGGTTTTCCCATACGTTGTCCCTGTTCAGTCTTCAGAGTTTTTCCATGATTTTGTAACACAGGATTGCCACTTCCTTTTCTGAAAGTTTGTATATCCAAGGCCAAGCTTATGTACTGATGTGCTTATAGCTCATGGCCCTTAAATCCTGCAGAAACTCAGACTATCTCAAATAAGAAGAGGGGATGATGGTAATTTCTCCAAGATTTTGGTATAAGAATGCCAAATTTAATTGAAAAAGCAGTATATGTTCCATAATCCAAATGTGCTAGACCTTTTTAATGCAAAATAAGTTTTAATTTTTTTTAATATAGGTTGCCAAAGCGAAGACAAAGAATGACGACAGTGAGAGGTGAGATGCATTTCCATATGCTCAAAAGTGAACTAGAAAGAACACCTAAGTGAAGGAATTATTTATAGAAAGCAGAATTTGAAGAGAAATGCCAAGAGATATCAAAACTGATTGAGACATGTAGTCTTGATAGTCCTGAAATTCCTAGTCTGACTGCCTGCTTGCCTGACAGAATTTGTGTACAATGCTTTATTTTCTTCAGCTGCCACCATTGGCTATCAGTGAAGGCAGATGAAAATTCAGGAATCATTTGTTACCTTTTCTTCCCTCCCCTCATCTTGCACAATGTGTGCTATTAACCACTCTGATGCAATTGAAATGGTAGAACTGATACAGTTCGTGGAAATGCTATTCTCTTCATTTAGGGAAAAAAGGCACTTTAAAAAGGATTTCAAAAAGATTAAATTAGACAAGTGTCCTATACAAAGATGGCTTTTGATTATGGTGTTGAATAATGATTACTTTCTCATCAATTTAAAACAAACCAACAAACAAAATCAGTCAGAGAAGAAGCACTGGGTGGGAATGATATACAACATATTTCATCTCTTCTCCTGTCAGGGTATGTGAATACAATGTCTTTGCACTGAAAGCTTTGAAGTTACACTATTATAAAAATGTGTAATAAAAAGAGAATGAGATCCAGGTAGTCTTTTCATTATAGCCATAATTAATCACAGTTCTGTGGCAGTGGCCACACAACTTCAGTGTAACTGAGGCATATTATGTGAGAAGGCTTGCAAATAAAAAAAACTTCTGATAATATAAATATTATTATAATGTATTATTAGATTTTTATCTCTTGTATTGTTCTGATTTCACAAAAAGGCAAATTGATCTTTACAACTGTTAAATGACCTATTTAAAGTATCTTCAGACATACATCTGAAACCAGATCTCTGATCATCTTACCCTGATGTCTGCATAAAGACCAATAAAATTACTTTCTTTTCTACAAAAAGGAAAATAAATAGGCTTTGCACAATGACATCTTACAAAGCTCCATATAAAGGCTTTGTCAGATGTAACACTGTAGGGATTCTCGCTTATTCAGGACCCATTAAAATCCAAATCATCCCAGAGAGTTACATGAAAGTAAGATACATGCCTTGTTCTTGTTGTCCTGAAAACTTCAGAGTAAACTTATCTTAAATAAGTTTAGAAATTACTCATATTCTACAATTTTAATTTACATGTAGTGCTCTTAGAGAGATACAGATATTTAAGCAGGGAATGTATTAGGAGGTATTCATCTGAATCTCATTACCATACATTTCAAACTGATATTTTCAAAGAATATCAGTTATCTATTCAGAACCACTTCTTGGAGTGCAAAAGTACATTCTTACTATAAAAGCAAATTTAGGAGTTACACGTTAAAATTGCAAAAGAGATTTTTCTACTGATTTGGTGCAAGCAGAAGAGAAACACTTCAATATTTGAAAAATAATCAGGAATCCTTTCCAGTTTCAGGACCGAGATATGTAATCAATTTTATGTTTCTTTAATTATGTTTCACAGCATAACCTTCTGCTGACAGACTACTCAAGGCTTATGTCAATCAGAATAATAGGTTGCACATGTTATTGATTTAACTATCACTTTGAGGAACTGATCCTATGGTTTTATTAGACTTTTTAACAGTTCCTTTTTGGACAAGCTAATTCTACAGATCTAAACAAATATAGATCATGTTCTCTTGAGATGTGCAATCATTTTACCTTCCTTTTAGCCATCAATGATAATCAATTATAATAATGGACTATGCAAGCAGATGTTCAGACACATTGTGCTGGGCACATGAAAGATAAAAGATATGAGTTGAGAAAGATCATGTATATGAGGCAGTTTTACAGAGCCATTTTATCTAACAAGAGATCCCTTAAAGCTTTTCTGTAGAATTTTTGAGTGCAAATCATACAGATTTTGCTTCCTCAATTCAGTTTTGATACATGCCCAGAATTTAAGGAGCTCAACCAAGTTCTTTATGATACAAACTTCAACAGCTCTCCCATAAAATAATCTTTTAAACTTGGTGTAAACTGTCTTAGTTAATGTTTAAAAATCTTTTCTTTAATGTTCAAATAATAATTCAGTGCTCAATAAATTAGAAATAGTGAGACTTTGCTTTCAATGCCTTTTCTCTGTCCCCTCTGCTTTTAGCCTTTCTCAGCTGTGGGCTCCTAAATGGCATTTCAGTTTCTGCATTATGGATTTGTGACGCTTACATCTGGGTTGACGTGAACATGTTTCCATCCTACATCCTTCTGCCATGCCCAGGTGCCCAGTGATATCTAAGGGCTGGTGCTTGGTGAGGAAATTTTGCTGCACTGGGGTGGGCAGAAGGCTGCTGAATTAAGTGAGCTGAAGCTGTTGCTTATGCTGAAAGCAAATGCTGCAGTCCTGGGCTGCTCTGAACCCCAGGAAAGTGTCCACAGTCCTGCCAGCTCAGCTCTGCAAATGGTCAGACTCAGAGCTTTACTTACATGCTAAAAGATGCAAACATGTGGCAGGCTCTGTTGGGAGCCAAAGGGACCAAGAATCCAAAGGAACGAGGTCAGGCTTTTAAAGACTCTGCTCCTGTGAATTTAGCAGTGTTTCTTCCAGAAGGTGCAGTTTACTTGTCTTTTCTTTCTCATCTGAAACTTCCGGGGGCATTTGATAGGAGGTAAAGGTGAATATTTTTCTTTTCATCTCCATGTTTCTGATGATTAATTTTCTTCATGATCTTTTTTTTTTTTTTCTTCTTCTTCTTCTTAATAGAGTGGAATAATAATGGAGTTTCTGCCTCCTAACTTTGTAGTACAAATTGGTGAATAATCAGAGATTTTTTCAGTGTTACTTTTAGAGAACTACCTTCAAAAATCTCTCACTATAGGTAAGTAATTTGATTTGTCTTCCCCATAAATCATTCTTTTTTAGAATATAAAATTAAAGACTTTTTTTGACATTTATCTACTTTTACCTAGAAAAAGAAAACCAAAACTGAAAGGCACTTCTTTTATGTTTGCTGTACTAAAACTTCACATGTCTAAGTGAGATGCATACAAGCTTTACCTTAGTTTAAAATAAAAATAATAAACATTACATAAAGAAAATACAAAGCTTTCCTGGGAAATGCTCTGGAACTGAATTTCCTTCTTTGCACCCAGGCTACTTGAAATATCAAGGAGATGATATCTGCCTCATCTGTAGAATATAAAGCTCCTGACAAACAGAATTATCTCATGTGATCATCTGTAGGCTTGGTTTGAACCAAACTTTTCATTTAAGTCACAGGGACCTGAACTTATTTTTCTTCTGGAACTCAACAGGAATCATACGGAAATATTTGAATTGCCTTCCAGCTTGGTCTTAAAAAAACATTTTGGTGAACTCAGTCGCGCCAAAATTACTGAAAGAAGCTGTTGGTGTGAAACACCCTCTAAACTTTACCTTGCACTATTTTTCCTTTATACCTAAGGCTGCTCCTGTTTTACAGCAGTAGTGCTACTGCAGGAAAGAGGTTGGCAAAAGTCACAGGACCAGAACTTTCCTTGCTTTTCTATCTTGCTAGCTTCAGCAGAATAACCTCAAATGTGTTGGGAATAGATGCATATTGCTCACAGATTTGCTTACTATGCTTCCATCTTGTAACTCGTTCTGTTGTATTTCTGCGCAACATTATTCATATCCACCAGGATTATTCCACAGGTAAAGGCTGTATTCCACCCACTGCAACATGTCCTACCCCTTATAAACACTTTATAGTTCAAGAGATTATCTCGTGGTTTGATCCTCGTAACAGGCTTTGTTTGAAGGGATTCTGATTGGCTAAGAATGAAATTATTCTCTGGCAACCAGAACTACTGTGGCCTATCATATGAATTTATATCTATATAAATTTATTCCGTCTCAGTAGCTTTATCAAAACTCATTTGCTTCTCCTTATAGTCATATACAGGCAGACTTTCTGGTGTTTTGGCTCCTCTGTTTAAAAAAGTACATTTTTAAAAAATGCCTTTCCATATGGCATTGGAAGCTTTTTAAACAGATCTGTTATCACAGCGATTTTGTTGAAAAGAAATCAAAACAAATACTCAATGCAGAGCACCAAAATAGGTCCATGTACTTGACAACTGAGAAGATAGTGAAGATCCGTGAAATGTATCGGGGTAGTAATCACTATTTAAATTATTTTGCTTCTTTCTAGTTGTCTCCTACAACTGTAAAAATATTATGATAACCAGGCAAGGTAAAAGTTGGGATAAGAATGTGCTCTTTTCTTTTTCTTTAGTCATTTCATAGGTGTAATACATTCTAAAGAACAGGCAGAACATTTTGTTTGTACAATTATGCTTATTTTAATAACTTGTTCTGCTATTTTAGAGCTATTCAGTACAAAATCAGACTTGTAAAATACTGGGGTTTTTATTATTTTTTTTTTTTAAGGCTCAGTAATAGAAAAGTTACAGCTTTCAGGATCAATGGTTTGCTGGAAAAAAAAAAAAAAAAAACCAAAAAAACAAACAACCTGAGGGATGAAAAACTGGAGAGCAAGAGGTGGTAAAAAAAGTGGGATAGTCAGGTAGGGATGTGGTCTCAGAATATTTTAATTACTAATAGTATTCTAGTTCATAGAGAAATAACACAATGTAAAAAAAAAAAAAAAATTGTTCGTGGGTACTTATTTCTGTCGTGCTGTTCTTTTCAGTTGGACAGAATTTTTAATAAGCTTTGCAGGCTTTGTAGGATTTGTAGTGGCCCTACAATGTCCATGCTTTCAGGATATCCAGGTCATTATTTTATATTTGGAGGCTTTTATTCACATTTTGGCAACATTCACAGTAAAGTTTCCCAGAACATCATCTACAGAAATGCTAGTTTCTAAATTTGAGAGTTTTATGGATCCCAAGCATGGCTGGAACATAAGGAGAGCCACAAATCTGAAATTCTGCAAGTCACAGTGAGCTTTATGAAGAATTAAATTGATACCAATTATATACCAATCTATACACCAGTTTTCAGTGCAAACTATTTTATTCTGCTTCAGAGATTTTTAAGGAAATTTTACTTTGCCTGCCTTTTGTTAAGGACACTGTAAACACAAGTAATACTAAAACTGCATGTGGGTTACATGAGGATTGTGAGGATAAGTGATATCTGCAAGAATTGAGACAGGGGTTTTAAAATTATGTTTGGGGTCAGGTGGACTGGCAAGTTAGTGCCTTTCTGCTTGCTTCTGTTCTTTTTAGATACTCAGAAAAAATAATCAGAAAAAGAAATCCTCTATATATACGGAAAAAAAAAAAAGTATTTGATTTTTTACTTCACGTGCATTGCACGTGCATAACGTATTTTATTTTTTAGATACTGTGTTTTAGATTGTGTTTTAGTTCTAAAACAATATACAAAATAAAGAAATGTGCTGCTAAAGAAACAACTGGATATTCCAAGTTTTAGAAAACTATACACTAGTTCATTTGAAAACAACTGAAGACGTATTGAAGACTGCAAGAGTTGACTGGTGTAGCTACATGGGGTGCAGTTACAATTCATTACTTAGAGCTGCATCTTTGACTCACAGCAAGAAGGCAGAGTAGTTGTGTGTTTCTACAAAGCTTTAAACTACCTTCATTGGAGTCAAAAAACACTGTTGAGAACCCTTGCCGTGATCCTAAGGCACTCACGGCGAGGGTTGGATCTTCAGTTCCTGAATGCACTGTATGTGGCCAATATTTGTTTATATATATTCCTTTGAGAGGAACATAGATTTATTTTACTGAGTCTTATTCTACTCTCATGTTACATTCTGCCCTTTTAGTGTGCCATGTTATTTCTGGGTTGATTCTGAACTTCCTATATCGCTCAGGTTTTGGTAAATATGGCAAATTCTTCTTCACTTTTTAAAAAATATTGACTTGTAGTTGCAGCAGTCTATGATTAATCCTGTATGTGATACTCTAACTTTTGTAAATCTTACAAAATTGGGGGATTTTTATGGAAAATACATTTATTTTTCCCAAATTTTATTTCAACTGAACATAATTTGCATGAACCCATGCAAGATATATGCATAAACATAATTTATTCTGCCAACAAAAGATGATGACTGTACACCTAAAATGCCAACTGTTTGGCTTTGCTGTTTCAGAGAAGTGGATTGAAACTGCCTTAAATCTCTCCTAGGAGAAGAACCTCTGAGGCACACCTCCCTGATGCAGAAACCTGAAGAATAGATACAAGGAGGGTCAATTTCCTTTACTTTTACTCTCTGTCCTGGATTGGTCCTTCGACACCCATGGAAGAACCACACTCTGAATTAGGTGTCATGGTGCTGAGCAGTGCTCAAGTGAGTTATGAGACCAGAAAACAAGAGTTTACCTTTGCTCAAGTCTCTGGTGCCTGGACTCAGTGAACCTCTCATTCAGCACATCTGCAAGCGCAGGGTTTGCTTGCTGGGTGTCTCCTGCTGTTCCTGGAGGATCCTCAGGCATCACTGCTCCCAGGGGAACATCTGGGCCCAGGTGAGTCCTTTTTCCTTAAGCTTGGAACTCCCCAGTACAATGTGATGTGGCTGCCTGGTGAGGGAATGGGAGTAGGATGGGATCCCAAAGGGTGGGATCCAGCATTCCACCTTTATTTTGGTTGTCTGAAAATTTTAGCTTGTGGCAACCCACCATGTGTGTTCCTGACTAAAAGATCTCCTGATTTCAAATGAACCAGTGATCAAACAAAAACGGGTCCTAATTATGTAGATCCCGTTCTTTTTTTTAAATCTCTGATAGAGTTTAATGGGTATGAAGTGTTACTATTGATTTCCATGGGAACAGGAAAGGTCTTGTGCTATCCAATGCATACTGAAAATCCTGTGACAGTTACTGGAAGGCAGAAAGACACACTAAGTTTCCTTTAAATTGCAGGATGAAAACTGTGTATTAGAACAATTATGCCTCAGGGTGAATGTGTAAGTATAATGATACTGAAACTTGGCTTCTTTTCAAAATACACAAGTCTCTGACAGTTTGGTATTGAAAAGCAAGTGATTCACATACATAAAAAATAGAAGCAGACCCAAAATGTCAAGGTTTGACAGAGGGCAAATCTGAAATATTTCCAATAAGAGGGAAAAAAAAAACCAGTTCATTCTAAAAACATAATTGCAGAGTCTCTTCTCAGGAATGTATTTATATCATTAAAATATCATTGATATATTAGACATAATTATAAGTTAGATGCAAATTATTTTTTTTTTAAGTGTAAGTATATGGAGAAGCCTCCTGCTCTGCACACTTACATCACACAGCAGCAGCTTATATAGAATGGAGAGTGGGAGTTAATGGTCAGTTTTCTCACTGGAAGAAAATCACCATGGAGTCCCAGGGGGATGTATTCATCAGCAGTGTGAAAAAGAGAATGAGCAGTGAAGTGACACAGTTTGCCAAGCTACTGAGGATAATGAAGGCAAGGGTAATGACAAAAAGATGCAGTAGGTGCTGGCAAGGGCTGGGTGGTAAAATAGCAGATTGAGATCTGTGTTCATGTATGTAGCATGGTAAATGGAGGAAGACAAATGATTGCAATTTAAAGTACATAACGGTATGTAATGAATTAACTCTTACACTGAGAATCTTATCCTTGAGTATTTTTATGAAATTCAGCCTAATTTTCCTCTGTGGTCACAAACTCCAAATATTTTTAGGGAAAAGAAATATAAAAAAGACGACTAAAACAGAGAGCATTATGAGACATTACACCCACAGCTGCAGTGAAACCTCAGTATGAACACAGGGTGCTGACCCACTCTCAGAACAGCACAGCAAAGTGGGATAGCATGGGAACAGCACAGGAAAATAGGGCAAGATACAGACACAAGTGACCAGGATAATGAGAGATTGGAACAGATTTTGGTCAAATATTTGGGAAAATTCAACCATGAAAAATGGAGCATATAGGGTGGGAGTAAAGTGTATAAGGAATAAAGCCCTGCACTCCTACACTCTTCCAGGGACATGTATAACTCAGCAGCCAAACCCACACTGGTTCACAGACCACAACACCACAGTTAGCTTCCTTTTCAGTTTGTCAGTACAAAACTGGTTGTGAAATGCACAGTACTTTGATTTTCATTGTACTTGGTTTGGGGAAACTGAAATAAACTAGTGTTATAAACTAGCCTATAAGGAAGAGCTTAGCTTGTTGATTGCTTTTGAAAATCTGATTTTTAAGTCCATGTCAGTATTTTGTTTTTTAAACAGTGAAGACTCTGTTCAACGTATTACACTTATATGTTTTTCAGTTAAATCCTTTTTTTTTTCCTTTTTTTTTCTCTTTAATTACTATGACCCTTAGGTAATGGGATGGTTTTACTGGCTCGCCAGTGATGAGCAATGGCATGGTGTGCCAAAACTTGAGGAAATGAGCACTAATGGGACCCCTCAATCTGCTCCACAAGGCTGCAAAACACAATACCTCAAATATTTCTACACCACCAGCAGCATAAGGAACAAACTAGATGTGCTCAAATCCTTGGCCCAGTACCAGAGATTTAACATCACTAGCATAGGTGAAACCTGGTGGGAAGAGTCCTGTGACAGGCGTGGCCTGTTGGGTGGTTACAGGTTCTTTAGGAGGGATAGGCAGGCCAAAAGTGGAAGGGATAGAATGTATGGAGCTCACAGCTGGCAATGGCACAGTTAAGAGCCCCTGGATAAAAATCAAGGGTCAAACAAAAAATGAGGATGGGGGGAGTCCACAGGTTCTACTACAGATTCTACTACAGACCTCCCAGCCAGGATGCTAACACTGATGAATTATTCTTTGAGGAACAAAGAGACGCTTCCATGTCAACTGCCTTTGTCCTGATGGGGGCCTTCAGCTCACCAAAAATTATTTGGGAGGATCACCCAGGCCACAAGATTCCTAAAAACCTGTATGACAGGTCCTAAGGAAGCCTGCTAGGGAAGATGCTCTCCTCAGTCTGCTGCTTGTCAATAGAGTGGATCTCATGAGCAAAGTGCTGGGTGGCCAACCTGAACCTGGAGAAGACTGAGGGGAGACCTCACTCCAAATCAATCTACCTCACTTTGCAGTTACCACTTCCTCACAATGGGAAGAGGAAGGGCAGGCACTGATCTCTTCTCTGTGGTGACCAGTGACAGGACTCGAGGAAATGGCATGAGGATGAATCAGGGGAGGTTTAGGTTGTATTGGGAAACTTGGAAAAATTTCTTCACCCAGAGGGTGGTTGGGCACTGGAACAGGCTCCCCAGGGCAGTGATCACAGCACCAAACCTGAATGAGTGCAAGAAACATTTCAACAATGGTCTCAAGGTGTGACTCCTGGGGTATCCTGCACAGGGCCAGGAGCTGGATCCAATGATCCTGATGGTTCCCTTCCAACTCAGCACATTTTATGATTCTCTGATACTAAAACATTCTAGCTGCCTGTAACGAGGAGGGGATGTTGGTATTACTGCTGTACTCTGTGAATGGATGGTTATGCTTCGTACAGCACTGAGCTGGCTAGAAATTCTGTTCTGCTCTAGCAGAAAATCAGATCTGGAGGAGTTCAATGTTCTCTGATCTTTTCCACATATGAAAGGAGTATTTAAAAGTATAATGTCTTCCATTTCATCAATTTGAGGGGAAAATAATAACATCATTAAATGGATTCCTGTGTAGAAAATTGCCTAAGGACTCAGGCCCCAAATGGTTTGAATTTCAATATAAAATGAGAAATAGCTGCTTTTTGCCTATCACAGCAATTTTTCCCTTCAGCTTTACAATTCTCCCTCTGCATGTTGTGTAGCTTCAAATGTACTGATATTCTGAGCATGAAAACAAGCTCTTCTGGATATTTTGAATCCAAATTTTTATGAATACTCTTCTGAAGTTACCTATTTACACAGTCTTTTTCCAGCTTTGTGTTCAAGTCAGCCACTCTCAATTGAATAAACAGGGAAATCTGTTTCTATTCAGATTATATTGTTATTATATTATTATTTATTCATATTATAACTATAAGTATTGTTTTTATTCAGCTACACTGCCTGCTTAAACATACATTTATTAGCATGAAAGTTTACATTGAGTAAGACATTAATCAGCTGAATGGTAGGGGACAATTTTGTGGATTTAGCTCATAAGTTACACATTTATGAAACCCAAGAATTAGCAGTGTGTAAAAACTGCAGATGCTTGAGTCACTATTAATTAATAAACCCAGTTAACCCAGTCTGACTACTTCTTTTTAAAAATCAATTAATTTGAATAAAGCCTGTGACTTAGGTTCAGCACAGTCACCTTTAATTTGGTGTTGAATTCACAAGCAGATTCTGCAATATCCTGAAATTAGCTTGGAGGTGCTAGAAACATGTTCCACTTCCACAGAGGAACGTTAGAACCAGCCATGTTTTTTTGAGCTGCAGCTCCTCAGTAGTTTTGGTTTTCCTTGAATAAGTTAAGAAATAGGTCCAAATAGGGAGAATTGAGTCTACTTTGTTCTTATAAACCACTGAGTTGGGAACCTTTGCTTTATTCATGAAGATTTGCTACTCCTTTGCCTCATGCTTAATTCCACATCTCTCTTTTTATTTGTTCATAGTTTGAAGTAGTATGAGATAATGGTATGTTACAATCATTATTCTATGCAACTTAGTGTAAAATAATTTTGTGTTAGAGCAAAGAGCACTTTGAAGCTCTCTCTCTCTCAATCAGAGAAAATTTCTTGTATATATATTTTTTAAGCTTCTTCATATTCAAGCCGGTTGCTTTCAACCCAATACGATATTTAACATTTATTAATTATTCTAATTAATTCCACTCTAGCTGCTAGAAGGATCCTGGATTTGTTTTCCTTTTAAGTCGTCCTCCAGAAACAGACTTCACGCTCTTGCGCCTTTACAGATCAGAACAGGCCAAGCTGTTCAGAGCTGGCAGTAAATGTTCAAGACCAAGGACACAAATAAAACACAACATAACAATCCCCTCTGCTGTAAGCACATGGCCAAATACAACAACCACAGCTTGGAGAGATTCCAAGGATCACCCATTACTGGAAATAAACAGCTGCCCTTATGTGGCAGAAGTGACATACCGAGACAAAAAATAACCTGTGTGGTTCCAGAACCTGAACTACAGGAGCATCACATGGGAGGTGAAATGGTGCTGCTTTAGTTTTGATTCAAAAATGACACTGTCCTTTAAATAAGGTACAGATTAATTTTCACAATAGCAGGGGGGGAAAAAAAAAAAAAAGCATGCCTACATTCAAAAGGCCTCCCTGTCTTCCTAGGCTGCTGGAAGGGAAATGAAGGTCACTGCTTATGTAAGGTGTGGCCTCTCAAAGACAACATCAGTAGTTTATTACGAGTGAAAACCACTCCAATTTGACCAAGGTCAGGGCAGAACATCTCATTTTTTTCAGTAGAAAAAGATTTTATTTTTTATGCTACATACCATGCAGTTTAAATCTTTTCAACCTTATGCCAAGCATATTTCTTTGGCCCTATTTTCTACTGTAATACACTCATTTGTAGAGATTCCTGTAAGAATAAAATGTCCTTGTCTTCTTCTCTGAAAGATAATTTTCCCTGAAAAAAGAAAAAAAAAAAAAAAAGCCCATAGGTATAAAAAAAGATTTTTCTCCCTTCAGATACTCTAAGACTATGGCAAATATTTCCTGTTTTAACTTATTTTTTGACTTATTAACAATAACTGATTAGGGAGAAAATATGACGAACTTTATTTTGTAGTTCTTTTAACTCCCAGATGATGTTTTCTGGAGTCCAAACTGACCTCTTCCTTTTTGTCAACAAAACAAGCTTGTGCACATTGTCTTGATTCATGAGCATACATAAATTGTACTGCATTGGGGAATGACAAGAGAGTGCACTTTTTTAGGAATTCTGGCTGAAGCAACTGTTGGACTTTAACACCTGAACAAAGAAACTCTGCAGTCCTCAGAGTCAGCACCATGTGAAATGTGGTTTCTTGGGTTTTTACCCAACTTGTGAGTTGCTGTGTAGCTCACGGAAATAAATTACTCTAAGATGAGGTTAAACATAATTTGCTCATCCCTACACACAGATTTGCTAAATCTGAGGATGAGACAATGCCAAATCAGTGTTGTGTCTTCGGCAGGAAGTGGTAAGAGTAGGAACTGGATGTGGAATTATGTCATTTTCTGGTTGTATACCTGAGATTGCCACCTGACTTCCCAGGCACTGCTTTGATGTAGGTGTGAAGGCTCACCATGAGCATCTTCAGAAATTCCAATATCACTCCTACTTCTCTGCATGGCAGCAGCACCAGTGCTCTTGCAGAGGTGGAAGAGTAGCCACTGGAGGGTCTCCTTATTCCCTCCTCTGCTTCAGTCCAGCTTCCAAGATGACTGAAATCACTTAATTTTAGAGGCCTGAGGACAGCTCTGCCTGATGGTGGCTGCCACCTTTGCACTATGAACAAAGAGCCCTGACTTCACCAATAGGATGTTTTCTTTGGGATCTCGTTAAAGACTGTGTAAGCTGGGAGTTAGCTGAAAATAAGATCCCTAACAAATTATCCATGGGAAAAACTGGTTTATTTTCTTGGGTTTTTCTTGAGTGCTATAATGCTTTCCATATCGTAACTGAAACTTTGTCACTATTCCTTTTACAAGACATTTAACAATAACATCAGCTTCAGCTGAGCCCTTTTATGGCAGATATAAGGTGTTATACATAATCTTCTTAGGAAGGTTTGTATGCACTGCCTCATACAAGTAGAAAAAAAAAAATAATATAACAATTACTTTGGCTTGCTGGCCAGGAAGAAAAAGTTATTACAAATTAAATATTCTCCTAAATAAGCCTTTAATTAGCAAAAGAAGATACAGTAGTTATTGTTGGTCAATTAGAGATGTAATAATTACTCACAATTAGTTGATGAGAACAGGATAAGTAGGCAATTACCATAAAAAGCTAAAGTGCAAGTAAAATCAGCTAAAGCATATATTATGTGGAAATAAGTAAGCGGTAACTGAAGTACACCATCAAGTCTTCTGTTCATCTTTTCAAGTACATGCTAAATTTAAAAAATGTAAAGTCATTATGAAATGATACTATAGAGCTTTTATTACAATACATAGATGAAGAATTTATGTAATAATATAATTTGTTCTTCATAGAGAATAGTACAGAGCCTCTTTCCCCCTCACTCTCCACTTTCACGTGTCCCAATTTTTGGAAAAACAAAATTAAAAAATGGGCTTCCAGATTGTGTCACATTCTTTGTGAGAAATTCAGGCTGTAATGGGGATATATTTTATAAAAAAAAATCATTTTTAACATTTATTAGAACTGGGGAAATAACTTAAAAAAATTAACATATTCAAGAGTTGCCTGTCCTAATTCTGTTCATAAATTATTTTCAAACAGATTGAAAATAAGAAATTAATTCTTATTCAAAATTACTCAGAAAATAGATTGTGCAAAGATAGACTAGCTATTCACTAGTTCTTTTTATAGTGTTTACTGAAGTCGTACTTTGATTAGACCACAAACACATTTATAAACCTGTAAAAAGATGGTCGAAGATTTTTTAATGCTGAGTTCTTGAGGCTATCTCAGAGACTAACAAATACATCTATTAATGAAATATTTCGCAAATTTTTGATTTGCTAATATTTAATTAACAAACATTTAATCTAATATCATTAACAATAACTTAACTTTTCCATTTGGACAGGAAATGGTGCCTCGATTAGACAAAGCAATTTTTATAATATTTCAAATAATTTGAAGGGAAACACTGACTCTGGACTGCACTGCAGCACATTTTTTGTCACTCAGCTGCTGTACAGAGATTACAAAATAAACTCCATCTGCTCCAAGGGATAGCTTTAAAGCATGTTCAGAAGTGAGTAAGTGCTTTATACATCTTCTGAGGCTTGGTTTTCAGGGATCAGATTAGGGGTGAGAGTGGTCACAGCCAGAGTGCCTTCACAGGCATTGGGGTCATGGTGCAGCCCACGCACGGCAGGTTTTGAGCTGCTGTCTCATTTAGATGAGGAGCATGGGCTCTTCCCAAGGACTGAATTCTCCCCCTGGAGAAGGGTGCCACGTGAATTTTTTTGAAGGCAATACTGGCTTAAATTTCCTTATCTCCAGCCACTATCCCCTGCCCCTCTTGGTGCTGTGCTGGTACCACTGTATCCACAGCTTAGCAGTGAACTGAACAGGGAAACTGATTCCTTAAAAAAATAAAAAAAGTCCTTTCTTTTCTTTAGGTCAGGGGATCACTTGCCATTTTTTTACTATTTCTTTATTCTCTGATATAACATCTGAAAAAAATAGATGCATATATTGCTTCTTATTCTTGGATAGTAACAGTATTTCCATTGTCATACAAACTTAAGTTATACATGCAAAAAATATTTTCTAACTGTAGCCAAGTCTTCTTTTGAAATGAGGTTCAGCTCATTTTCCTATTTAATTATTCTTAGTTTAATTTAAATGTTCACCATAATTATGAAGATCAAATAATGACTGCGAACCTGTAAAACGACGGATCCTGAATTCAAACATCAGCCACATCTATTGTTTTATTATTTTCCATTCACCACATGCACCTTAGGAGAGGGGCCATTGATTATGCAGCTCTTTCAGCTCTCCAAGATGTTCATCCCTTTTCTTTCTGAAGAAGCAGCAACTTAGACCCAATATTGAATTTCTTCAATCATTACCTTCTGCCATGGGAATAGAGAACACCGCAGGCAAGTCCTTTGTAACGATTATCGTTTTGTTGGTATAGGAGATGATGTCTTATAGACATCATTGTATTAGATACTGCCATTACTTATCACCTTCTTAAAATAATTATACCAAAGGGTTCTGGGAAAGTTAAACTAGTAAAAGGTCAGTATTGGGTGGAACTAATTTTATTTTCTTAGCAGGAAATGGAAGGCTCTTTTTTTCTGATGGCACTAGGACAGAAAGTCATTCAACGACGCATTCATTACATGCATATCGTTCACCTTGTGTAAGTACTTACAAGTTCATTTTGTTATTATCATTTTCTTTACTTTTCCCCCCTCTTTTTTTTAAAAATATTTTTTTAGTTAAACGTCTGTCCTTCTTAAATTCATGGGAGTCCAAAGCACAAACTCAAACATCTGCATGTCTTTGAGTTCTATTTTGCAGTATTTGATTTCCTCTTGGCAAGAAATGTTACAATACCAGGCTGTTTTCTGTTGGTTTTTTTTAGCTTTATTTCTTAATCGTGTCTAAACCACAGATTTCGTGAAAGCAGGATGACTATGAAAGTGAAAGTTTAGGTTTATGTTCTGCTGCACTGTAGAAATACATTCAATAATTGCTCAAGTTAATGACAGTGAAATCTAACCCTGTGAATTTGGAAGCTCAGGAGAATATTATGATCTCATTGTATGTTCATTGGTATGTTTTAGAAAACTGAGACCTTTAGTCTTCATTCTGTAGATTTTGCTCTTACTCTACTATAGCCAGTTCCTCTCATAAACTGTAATTTGAACATGAGAACCAGAAGACTGATGATGTTTCTAATATGTCCATTTCTTCAGTGCAATTTCTTTAATAGTTTTCAGAAATTCTTGTAGTGCAGTTTTCATTATTACATAACCCTAGAGAAATGGATTGTCTTGCAAATAGGTCAATTCAGTTTTCACTACAAATAAACAAAAGGTATGTGTCCAAACATTTCCTAGAAAGGTAGTTAATTCATTAGAGAGGTGACTATTCAAAATAGGGCCCATGCTTTTAGAGCAGAAGTCAGTGGCTGCAACAGTGGGTTACACTTGCAGTGCTTAATCTCCCCAAAACAAAGACACTTCCAGCTCAATAGCTCTGCAGCAAGAGTATTTTTTTTGGAGGAAGTTTGATGACATAGAACTTTTTTGATAACTCCTAAAAAGGAAAAGCCTTTCTCCACAAAGCTGGTAGGTCTACCTGGGCAACCTCAATCTGCTGTTGACAGCTAAAATGAATTGGAATAACTTCTGCATTCCTCTGGCCTTTTACCATTGGATCAGCTGGCATCCAGCATTGCCAGGATCCAAGCTCACTGCATTTTGCTTTTATTCTGAGAAAACTTGGCTACAATGGGTGAGAGCCTGGACCAATAAATCCTGACATAAGAAATCAATCCCTAATTCAGCAATAATACCTAATTAAACAGTGGTAATTTAAATAGAGGGTATTAAGGAACATTTTCCTAATCAATGTACTGGCAAGAAAATTCCCTCAGGGAATGCCAGGATTATGTGTTTTGAAAGCATATTACACATATATGTAATTTGTTAATGTGACTCCAGAGAAATTAGACATCAGAAACTCTAGAAAATCTTTCTGCACTGTAAAATCCTTAACCTAATAAAAGTTGGAGCACTTAAAAAAAAAACAAAAACAAACAGATGGAGAAAACTGTGTTGAAGCCATGAAGAAAAGTACATTTAATTTCTATGGTTCCAGCAATTTAGAAATATTGGAACACATTTGAATCTTCATAGCCTTAAAATCATATCCAACAATCCCAATATAACTGATGTTTGACAGTCAAAGTCATGTTATTCAACTTTATATTTACAAAAAGACCAAAAGCCAAAGAAAATCACCCTTGACAAATATATATTGCTATGGTTGTAGAAAGGTTAATATGTCAGAAGAGAGATACTAAGTCTAATGATCTTCTAAGTGTTATAAAGCACAGTCATTTTGCATTTTTTGATTAAGTCAATAAGCGTATTACTATGTAAGCAGTTTTCTTGACACAAATTCAATATTTTCTTGTGCAACCTGGAGTTTCCATAGTGGTGTCCAAGTCATAGAGCATATCCAGTGCAAAGCTACATAGAAGAGTATTAAACTATTTGCCTTCATCATCATCAATATTATTATTCCTATTAGCAGTAGATTAAAAGCCCCGTATGCTCAATCTATGCCATTATCAATAGATATTAAATAACATACTTAGCAGAAAGGTTCTGCTATGTTTTATTTTTTTAGACAGTGTCTGGTCTTTACCTGTGTTTTCCTGAAAAAATTGTGTGTATGTATTCTAATGATTGCAGTGGTTTGATCATTCATATAAAATTGGGAGCAGCACTGTTCTCAGATTCAGAGTTATGGCACAGAAGTAAATTCTGCTTGTGTGCTCTTCCACAGAAAGAGGGACTTTGGCTAATGTTGCTGTTATTCTATGATTCCCACTGGATTTTTCTGTAGAAGAAAAATATGTGGAGTTATAGTCATGACAGCTACAGAGTGTTCTTGGATAACTCAGAATTTTGTAGGAAGGCCTGTCAGAAGCCAGACAGGTTGAAGTATTTCACAAGCTGTCCATGTCTCCTAGAGAACTTGGGAAGTAGTAGCAATAAAATTTATAGTTGAGAAAGAGCAACCTGCTGTGTAGTCTCGTGGCGTTTCAGAACTAATCATGGAAGAAAGACATTCTTTTGAGTTGTATTTTAAAGGGATGAAAAATCAATAAAATGAGGAGACAGTACCTTTCTTTTGCACTCTAAATTACCATATACTTTTTGGAGGGGAATATAAGAGGGAGAACATGCAACTCTGTTGTGTGTGTTCAAATTTTGAGAGCCACTGTAGGTCTTTCAGGTACAACACTGAAAGAAACTGTGCAGAGATAGAGACATGGAATTGTTGTTGTTGTTGTTGTTGTTTGGTTTTTTGGGTTTTTTTCAGGAGGGGTTTTCGGAGATGCTTCATCCAGCACCTGACTCAAAAGCAACTTCAACCCTGATTTCACTCTGGAGCTGAGTTTGCTCAGAGCCTGGCCCAGCCACAATCTCTGATGCATATTCCAGCCTGTCTGACAACCCATGGCTCATCAGCAACCAGCCTGCAGAGGTGTGTGGGAATACTGAGCCCCAAGTGCAAGGCTCTGCGCTTTCCTGCGTTGAGCTTCATGAGGTTTTTCCAGCTTGCCAAGCTCCCTTTGAGTGGCAGCTTTACCCTGCAGCTTTTTAGCCTTTCTGCTGATTTAAATAATTCCATATTTCACCTTTCATTTAAAGCCTTCATAGAATATTTTATGAAGGAGGGTATCGTAAGAAGAGTTCAGGAAATAGGGAAAATGTACGACAGAAATGTGGCATGAAATGTCCAAGGTGACTGAACTGTGGTAATTGTACTGCATAGTCAAAATGGAAATGAAAAACAGTTTCTTGTGTGTCTTTTGTGGTCACAGATTGTACTAAAAATGAGTATATAGTGTCTGAACTCATGGCTCCTAGGCAAAAAACTCAATTCAAATATCACTGCTGAACAGTCAATGTCAAAATGTGCTGGTGAGGAGAAGGACTGTGGAACACAGATCTATAATGGAAACCTGGGGAGGAACACAATGACTTGAGTTGCTTAGAAACTGTATTTATTAATTTTTAAATATTTATCTTAATATTTAACACATTGTGTGTCCATGTCACACTTTGCTAATAAGAACTTTTTATATGACAGAAAATATTTTAAAATGTAGCGTTTTGGGTTGGTTTTTTTTTAGATACCCAGTTTAAGAATGCCTTAACTGCAGCAGCTTCAAAAGAGATGACTTTCCCTGGGTGAGTGGCAGGGGTTTTTTTTAATATGTCAGACCTTTTGACATTTTCCCCTAGGCTGAGCAAAGAAAATATGGGGTTTTTTTAATTAAAAATCTAATTTTGTATGTAGCCCAGCACATTTATTTATCGTATGCTTCTATTTCTACACAGACCTGTGAGAAAGTCCTTTCCTTTTAGATATGATTTTTAAAGCAACGGAAAAGTGTTCTTTTTAAGATTCTCTTTTTAACAGGGCTATTGGAAGGTTTACTAAGTAATCATGTTAAAAAACAATTAACAAACGGTAATTAACAAGCAATAGTGCAAACAGGCTAATTAATAATAAGCTAGTTACATTCAGGATGAAAAACTGAAAAGTAAAAAAAACCTGCCAGTTTGATTATTGAATCATTTCAGGCAAAATTCTCCTGTGATAGATTTGGAAGAGATGCACTGAATACTTAAAGATAAAATTTGAGGTGAAAACCACAGCAATCAAAATAGTCATTAAGCTTAACTTTTATGGAACCTGAAGTACTCTTTTATTCTCTACAGACTTGCATGTAAGTGAATTCTGCAAATCTGGGCTGATAGGAGAAGGAAATATACTATATCCCATAGCTGAAGTGCTCATGCAAATACAGGTTGCAGTGCTGCATTTGGGAGACATGATATTGCTGGAGGAGTTTTGATATATCACACGTGGTAACACACCAAATGTTTTGGGGACAAATTAAAATATAATTAAAATATAAAAATGCTTCCAGTTGTAAATGATGTATTAATATGCTCTTGAAGTACAAGAAAACATAGATCCATGGATATTAAATGTAGAAGAGAGTGTTAGCTAATTGGGTTTGAACTCTTCAGCACCAGCAGTATTACATTTCGCCTTCTCCCAGGTCTTTTGTCCAAAGATCTTGATTTTCATTTGCTTCAGAGTTAATCTTCAGTGCTTACAAACATACACATACACAAGTATTTGATTACAGTCTCCAACAACCCCATCTGAAGTAATTAGGTTATAGTCACATCAGCCAGTGCCTCTGTGTGAGGGAATCATACAGTTGTTTGCATGGTGCTCAGGTATTTGATAGACCTTTCTCCAAGAAATTAAAAAGAACCTTTCAAAAGTCAGTATTTTCTTGTCTTTCACATAGAAGTCTATAATTAGGTTTTGCCCCATGCTTTTGCTAAAAACACCAGAGAGTGAGACTTTTTTTTCCACTATAAAAAGTGTATCTAGTATTTTTGACTTGTTATTTTCATGATTTTTCAGCTTTTCTTTTTTAGTGGACATAAGATCACACTAAAGCATTCAAGCATCCATACCTTTAGTGCTCCCTAATAGGATTATCATCACTTAACTGCTCCTGTCCATTATTTCTGAGCTTAGAAGACCATAATAAATAAGATAGTTTTATTTTAATTAATTTTTATCCATACCTAAGTTTGTTTATCCAATATAAACCCCACCACAGCTGTTTGTCCTTAGGAACCTTAGCTGAGTCCCCTGTACTACAGGTAGGACTCCAATTCCTTTTTATTAAGATGAAAAGAGTTGCATTTTCTTCACTTAGAACTGATGTTGCTGTAATGAGCCCAGAGTATCAAGGGTGAAGGGATTTTAAGGAAGGCACAAATGCTTTCTACCAACACTCCAAACGCAGACAGCAGCAAAACAAGGGCTGTGAAGTGAGGAGTGTGCAGCGGGGCCGTGAGCTCAGGGAGCTAATGAACAGTGCTGAGAGTTCAAACACCCTGGTTAGGCTGCCTGCCTGCCTTTGAATTGGAGCTGCCTCAGAGCACAGGCAGAGCCAGCCTGAGCCATAGAAATATCACCATTGTCATCAGCATCATTCCAGACCCATGCATGGTTATAATTTCTACCCCCCAACTAATCCATACGTTTTATCAGCCATGATTTTGTGCTTACATGCAAATCACTGCACCAAATACTGAGATGCGTGTATCCCACAGCCATCCCTGCCCAATGTTTGGAGTGAATGAAACAAGTCACTTAAAAATTATGTACATACAGCTGCACAGAGGTTGCAAGCATATATATGTATTTATATGGAAACATATATATGTATTTATATGGCTGGAAACATTCTCTAATAGGAGGAGAAGCTCATAGACAACTATATATAATTTTTTGATGATGATGAATTTAGACAAACCACATCTAAGAACTCTATTGAAGCCATACAAAAAAAAAAAAAAAA
>VXBB01001392.1:79301-102396 GCA_013399915.1 Illadopsis cleaveri
AAAAAAGTCACCATTTTTATCATTAAAAGGCTGTGAAAAACAGCCTCCCACACAAAGGACAAAGAGACACACTCATAAAAGAGAGCTAAAATCCCTGTCCTGAAAGCAAGGAAGTCTGCGTACCTGGTTATTCACAACTAGTAGTCTGGATTCTGCCATCCATTGGAGAGCCTGAAATGGAAAACCTGAGATTATAAAACCTCAACGATTATATATTCTTTATGATTCCTCTAATTTATAGTCTTGAGCAATGATTAGATCTTTAGAAGGCTGCCAGAATGCTGTGTACTCTGGTCACTCCTCCCCTCTCCCCCTGGACACTCTTTTCATTGAGATAATTAAAATACTTGTTTACCACTCAGGTCTCCAATTATGGGGTCAGTATCCCCAGCTGGCCACTTAATCCAGTTTTGGGTTTGTTTTTACCAGTAGTACAGCACAAAAGTACCTTTTATGCAGCTGGATCCTGACTATACTTTTCAGAAAATCAATTAACTATTATTTACTAATTTCATTACTGTTCTTTAGCTGATGACTTTGCAGTCTTGTTCTTTATAGTATATTAAAAATATGCACCAAAATCAAATCTCTGTCTGCATTAAAAAAACCCCACTGGCCTGAAATGTAGAAGGAAGAGTAATATGAAATAATAGCTGTTTTGTTTATTTTTAGTTGTAGACATTTCTGTCTTTAAGTATCTACTTAAAAACTGTATTTTGCCTTCAGATGTACCATCAATGAAATATGGGGTAGTTTTCTCAGGGTAGCTCTTCCAACTTAACTTTTCTTGCACAGGTTTTTTTCAGCAGCAGTGGCTATAAAACATGGCAGGATAAGAATATCATTAACTCAGTAATTCAGATCACATTAGAGTGACCTGGCTGTCCTAATTTTAAAGGTTATTTTAATTTTATGTAAATCTTTAGCTGCCAGTCACAAAAAATCTGCATAATGTGCCTTGCCATTTTAGTTTTACTTGTCATCCACTTTTGTACAGGAACATGAGTTAACTCATTTTTTTGTGTCTTCTGGTGCACCAATGGTACTTCTGGTATCTCAACTGAAACTTGAAGAACTTAATTAAAACAGAAGAGGCTTTAATTCCCCCTCCTTACGAAACCAAAACTTGTAGTTTTCCATTCTTATTTCTTTTTTGCCCACCAAACAATTTTCAAAATTATGTGCAGCTAGAAGAGAAAAAAGCTGACTGTTTCATATCTGGAAAAGAATAATTTGAACCCAAGAAAATATTCAAATGCTTAGGCTAGACTCTGACCCCAATACTCATATTAGTGAAGGGTTATTCACCTTATTAAAACTAATCCCATGTTCATGTCACTACCTGCCCCAGAAGACATTTCTTTATTTTAATATTTATTATATTTCATATTCTGTCCTTTTAATTAAATTTTATCTTTAATAAATCCCCTTTTGCTTTGTTTCACTCCCTTCTGTGATTCACTAGAGAAGCTGCATGATAGGGACTCTAATTTCCTGATTGGTTAAGCCTACTGCCTACTCCCAGAACCAATCTCTAAAACTGAGTGACACTTTTGTTTTTTTACACCAGCAGAAAGTGAGAGAGAAAAGAATCAGTATTAAAAAAATACTCTCACCTCAATACCAGAAGATTACACCCTCTGCTCTCTGAACTTTCAAGTCTTTTTTTTTTTTTAACTGTTTGGCGTTGGCACTGGCCCTGGCTGAAGGAAATATCTGAGCACCATCTCTGAAATCACATACAAGTCCTTTCCCTTTTTGGTAAAATAATGACTTTGCATGGGAAGACATACAAATGTGCAAAAAAAGCATATGCTTTTTTTTTGGTTTTAAACAGAGGAGGGGAAATTAGGGAGGCAGGAATTTTCACAGGTGATGCCATGCCACATGGCAACAGGTATGAAATTCCTGGCATCCAGCCTCAGCTATGTAAGAACCATGCATCTGCTCTTAATGGGCCTTCTGATCAATGTAGGGAGGGTAACAAAGGGTAATGAAATATGGCTAGAATCTTCTGTAAGATAATGGGGACAATCACTGTTTGTAAAACTCTGTCTATCTTCAGTAATGCTAAATATCCAAAACATTTTCCATAACTTTAAAAACCTGAAGAACAAAATGACAATTAAATGAAGATCANGCTTCTATAAGATAATCACTCTTTGTAAAACTCTGTCTATCTTCAGTAATGCCAAATATCCAAAACATTTTCCAGAACTTTAGAAACCTGAAGAATAAAATGACAATTAAATGAAGATCATTACTTTCTGTCATTAAAACAGTAAAATCAAGTATTACCACATTTTTTCAAAAACCTGAGCTCCAAAACCTCCTCTCCAGATGAGGGCATGCACCTCAGATACTCAGACCAATAAATTTACCTTTCTGTCAATACAGTTGAAATATTTCAGTTAGTTTGGATTTTTAGCTGTTCCTGGATTTTAAATGTCCTGCAGCCCATAGCAATTTACCATAGACTGTGATTATCTCATTTATTTTCACATCACACTCTAAATTTGTTAAACCTTCATCTCCTTTCACACCTTTGTTCTGACTAGAACATGGTGATAATGAACTCATCACAACAGCAGCATCATGTTAATCTTTTATCTGCTGCTGTTTATTTTGGACTCTACCATCTCAGTCCTTTTTAGTTTAACTCTCACAATGACTTTGTTCATTGTTCTCATTTTATGTTCAGCAAAGCTCATCAGGAGATGAAAAAACCTTGAAGCATGAGAAACATCACAGACTGTCAATTAATATCTCATTAATAAAGAAAACAACAACTAAATGAACAAATAAACAAGGAAAATAGGCTAAGTGGAGAGGTGTTAATTGAGGAAGATCTGAAAGGCTTGAAAGATCTAAACATAAAGGATTTGGAAAAGAGTGAGTTTTTCACATAAATTCATCTGCTTGGAGGTTTGAATTGGTCCTGCATGGCTGTGATGCTGGGAAACAACATGAAGAATACAGGAATGGGCAGGAGCAGCAGGATTGGAAATAAATAAATCCACAGTCCGGGTTAAAACTGATGGAAAAGGCACTTGGTCAAAAATCCTCACATTTTCAGACATCATTGGAAAAAAATATTCCAGTAATTTCTACTGACTGAACACCAAGTCAATGACCTGAAGTAAAGAAAAAAAACAACAAAAATAAACTCAGAATTCAAGACTCCTGCTTTCCTTGAAGGGTTTGCTCTGAGAGATGCGTGGTGCATCTTGGATGCCTGGAACTCCTAGTCTCCCACGGTGGTCACTAAAAATTTTACATGGTTCTCTTGGCCTAACAATGTTAAATGCCAAAATTAATGAACAAAAGTAGTAGACCTAATTTAGTTGATTTTTTGGATTTGTGGAGGTTTTAGTAGGTTTTTTATTTGTTTGTTTGTTTGGTAATGACTAGGAGAGTTAGGAATAAAGTAGGGGCAGAGAGGGAGAGACAGAATCCTTCACATGCAAGTCACATATCATCCACATCTATATAAAATCCAGCTAGGACAACTAGTGATAAATATGAATTCCTGTGTACTAACTTTCAAGAAACAATCTGATCTCTCCATTGGAGATTACAGGCAAACAAAGAGACAAACTAGACTTCTGACCATTGTATTGTTTACCCTTGTTCGGTATTCTAATTACTTGAAATACTTAATTTTGGTGAGAAATTTGTTGCACACTGTTGTGTAGGTCTAGCTGTGATTAAATATAAAAACTAAAATATGAAAATATTTTTGATAAATTATTGTTAAGAGAAATTTTAGGTTCAGCCTTCTGTATGATTTCCATTATTAGCACAATCATCTAGTCATGTATTATTTTTCCTCTTTCTTATTGTTACTAAGGTAAACAAAATAAGCAAAGGTCTTGGGATGTGAGTATTTTTAAAAGAGCTTTTAATAACATACAAAAGACTAGCTGACATTGGCACAGAAATGAGAAAAAAAACATGATTATTTTTAGAGCTGGCCTCTTGGGCTGAGTATGGGCATTTCAGCTGAATGGAGAAAATCTTGCAGTTCCAGTGTCATTCTTTCTGTCTTTGCATATTTTAACTTCTAACACTGCCAAGTTAAACTATTTTATCAAAACTAAATCGCATGAACTAAAAAAAAAAAAAAAAAATCAAAACAACAGCAAAAGCTAGATCTTCTTTATTAACCACAGTGAATAAGGTGTACAGTGTATTTTCCCCAAGAGCAATTTATTCTGTGAACCATGCATGCAAGCTATCAAAAGCTGTAAATTAGTGGTCACCTCAGGCATTAGAAATAAGAGCTCCTTTACAGGAGCTCCCATTGAGTCGGTCTTTTTCATCTTTGCTAATTAACACTTTTTTACCATTGCCTTGTAATAAATAATTGAAACTATCATGTAGGACATGATTCAGAAAAGGGAGAGCAACAAGTCTAAACTAGATCATTTTCAAAGGAATCTTTCTCTGATTGGCTTCTTCAGTAAAACCTGGAATAACTGGAAAATCAACTGCTTTCTGCCTTCAAGAAGTCTTTGAAACTTTCCACTACGTGAACAACTTTAATTTATGTGCATATCAAACATCTTACTGGTGCTGAAACCTAAAGACATAATTCCCTGAAAAAATGCAGGTGAGACTTATAATACTCACAGTAGCACAGGACCACATTGGTGCACCCTGCAGTGTGTAAGAACATTGTAGATCTTCTACAATGAGGAAGAAATTTTTTGTACAAAAAGGGATGGGGTGCAGGTTAATCTTGAAGATTTTGGATTGGGTCATTTTGATCCTGACTGAACCCTGGCCAACCACACCAGCAAGTTTTTGCTCATCTTTCTCAGTAGCTTCTAAAGCATCCCAAATTCATATCATTTCCAAGCTGGCATGAGCTCAAGCAGCACCAAAGGCAGCAGTTATTTGCATATTTTGAGCCACCCGAGGTAAGATGATCCCAAAAGAACATTTTTTTTTTTTTTTTAGTACTGGCTCTCACCTGCAATTTTGTGTGTTTCAAGTAACTGTGTTATAACTGAACACACATCTGCAAAGCCCTCATTTGCAAGGGAAAAAAAAAAAAAAATAAATTCTGCCATCCTGTGATTGTCAATATGAAGACGGGTTTGATTAAGCTGTGCTAAGCAAACATTAAGTGTGCCTTTTTCAGGGTTGGTTCACACAGCTTCACTGTGAGGAAATGCTCTATGAATAAATGTAATTACAGTAAAGGAAAACCTAAAGGTAATTTGATAACCCTCCGCAGAACTTAGCAAGGTGCCTAAAAATGAAATGTTGACATTTCTATGGTTACTTTACATATAAAAGAGGTACCTTTCATGAAAAGCAAAGCACTTACTTAACATTCCTCAAAGGTGGATCTCGTATTCTTCATTAGCTAAGTTTCAATTGCCTTTGTCAAGCTTGTCTTCCCGGCAAAGGTCTCTGTCAACTGTGAAATCCACTTAAGGTAATTAGTATTCTGTTAGATGGAACAGTCTGTGAATTAGAACTGTAACAAAAGGGAACGTCTACTTGTTTCTTCATTATCAAACAAGTGGAGCTTCCAGCTCCTGTGGTGGCTGAACCTGACTCTTTTTCATGTCATGCAGGCCACACTTAGCATAAGGATTAATAGCCCTGCTCAAAAATGCAATTTTCCATTTTACCAGAAATTATATTTCTAGATGTTTCTATTCTAATTCATAACAATATTAAATCTTATTCTTTATACAGTGGGGAAACACTTTCCTTCTAATCAATGCAGCACTTGAAAATTTTTTTGCAGATGTTCAGATTTTGTTTAAGAATTTCAACATTTTCTTCTGAGTGTTATTTGCAATCTTTAGGCTTTTTTTTTTTTAATATATATATTTGATCATGTCACAGAAGCAGGGGCCATGTACAAATGTACAATGGTTATAGACTTCTGAAACTCTGACATAAGGCAACCTCTGAAATGTTCTAACATAGCCTTTATTTTTGACATCTGTCATAGACGTTTTGCCACTTGTTGACAGGAATATTTTATATTTTCTAAGTTAAAAGCGGGTTATTTAAAAAAAAAAAAACAAACAAAGAAAACAACAACCAAGAAATTATAAACAGATATAAAATCTGGACAATAGTATAACAGAGGAAAAGACTGGATTATTCATTGTGGGGTCAGAGAAGAGATAAGAAGGAAGGTAATGGATCTGTTGGCTGAAAATCTCACTATTTGCATACCAGTGCCAGAAACAGGGTGATTCCTGTGTCAGGAACTGTTACTCCAAAAAGTGGCTCCTTTTTATTACTTAGCAGCCCAAGGGTGTGTCTCCATCAGGTTTTTACTCTACTTACACTCACACATGCAGGCTATTCTCATTTCCCATGCTAGCTAAATTCAAACTAGAAGGGATGTCTGTACTGTCATCACACCTTCAGTGCGTTGTGTAGACGTCGTTTGGAGATTAAAGTGTTTTCTGTTTGTCTTGTAGCGACATGGTTTGACACTGAAGCATGAAATCTCTTCATTGCAACACAAATAAGAGACATTTTTGATGCAGAAAATCTGCTTCAGTCACTGGGAAGGGTTTGTCTACACGAAGGCACTAGTGAGAAACTGGGAAGTGTGTGGATTGAGAAACAGCAGCTGTTGCAGACTCACTTTCTGTTTCAGAAGTCCTAGTGGGTGCTTACAGCCTCTGTGTGATTTAGCCAAAGGCATCTAGAAAATGTTTTTAATAAGTAGTAACAGACACACCAGGGCTTAGAACACATCCATGACCCGAGTCACTCCAGAAAGCAGAGTTTGAGAATTTTTTTTCTCTTCTCTTGAATTAAACTGTCAAGACCATGAAAACACGGCAAAGTTCTGTACTATTAAGTACACAACTTTTAAGTGTGAGTCTGAAATTCTGAATTTTTAAATTTTCCCTTAACATTTCAGGTATGATTTAATGCTAAAAAAAAAAAAAAAAAAAAAATCATATTAAAATAGCAGCCAGTGCTGCTCCAGGCAGAGATTTCACATCCCCTGTTGTCCTGCCAATGTCCTTTGTGTGGGTAAGTCATGCTCTTGCAGGGTACTGCTCAGGGAAGGAATTATTTTGGTCCGTCTCATTTGAGTGTTCACGTAGCTGCCCTGTGGCACACTTACTGCTGACAGAATTCTTCAGACAGCTTTCACATCTCCACTGACATATGCATATAGCCTGCCTTACTGTCTTATTTATGTATATGTTTTAGTTTTAAATATCCCTTTACTTTTTTCCTAAGTGCCTGCCTATCGTTATGAATTGTTCAGGGAGCTTGCAGGGGCTGGGCTAATGGATACACACGTGGTGGGAGAGAAAGAGTGAGAGAGCAGGAGTCCAGAATGCCATCTTATTTATGTATTTATTTTCTTTTAAACATACCCATATTTTTCCTGAAGTGCCTGGAACAATATCTGCAATAAAAAAATATTAATCAATGACCGTGCTCAAATCATTCCCCTCCTTCAGTTCAGTGCTGTGAAACGAATGTGAGAAACTAAATAGACCATGTAGAGTGCCCTGTAGTTCAATAAATCCAAGGTCTGCCTGATCATGGAGACAAGGTAATTTTCACAATTGACATCTGCAGTACTCTCCCTCCTTTCCTTTTATCTTCAACTGGAGAATTATGAAGCTCTATTTTTTTTCTTTTTTCCCCCTATTCATTTTTTTTTTTAACAGTTGGGACACAAAATAAGAGGAGAAATAGTTACAAAGAAGCTAACAGAAAAGACTCAAACATTTAAGACTAATAGAGTACAAAGATTAATTTTTACTGAGCAAAAGAATCTTGGAGAAAGAGAAGAATGAAGAAACTCTTAGTAATAAGATCAAGAAAATATTGAGTTCCATAAGAAAATTGGAGGAGAAGAGAGTTATAGAAAAAGAAGAAAGTGCTAGGCAAAATTAAGTATAGAGGTATGTCTGAAATGTTATTTTTTTCTAGCTGTGTTTTCAGTTTTTCTACATACTTTATACAGTTAAAATATGTATTTAATGTTTGTAACTCTTATTCTTCTAAATCTGAGAAATAATATGAAAGCAATTTCTTCTTGTCAAAAGCTGTGAACAGAAAACCTTTTTTAAAAAAAAAAAAAACCCACAACGATACCAAACACCAGCTACTATAAAAAACAGATTATGCTGAGAATTTTCACCATTTCGTGTTCTAAACTTCTTAAATGCTGAAGTTTCAGATTATACAATGGAAAACCACAAGTGTCAAGAGATCCTTGTTGCAGGAAAATAAGGAAATTTACACAGACATTGTCTGTTTAGCATCTGTGTGGACTAATAAAAGCGGCCTGATACAATGGATAAATTAAAAACTATATAGCAAAAGCTATAACAACTGACAGCTAGAAGTGTTTATCAAGTTTAATTTTTATTACTCTTTTTTATGTAGCAACTCTGAAATCTCTTTAAAGAGTCTGAAGTTGACATTATATGGACTCATAGCCTCTGAAACAGTCCCTTTGACAGTAGTTTTTAATTGAGTAATGGAAAGTGAAGACAACTTCTCAAAACATTTATGAATGCCAGCAGGATGTCTGTGAATTTATGTGAGCAAGAGAACAGGAACATGTATTTCTCTTGTACTTACAAATTTATTTTCACTACAAACATACCTATGTTTTTTTCCCTGTGTGTCAGCTATGGAAATGATTTTTTCAGATTGGTTTTAAGTCTGTGCTAATAATTTTGTATTTTCTTCATGTAGTGGTAGTGCAATAATGCTCAGGAGACTCAGTCATGGATGAGATCTCTTTGGGCTGGGAAGGTTGCACAAGCCCAGAAGAAATTATTGGGGATCCAAATAATCTGATTTTGTTCACACTTTCTTCTGTCCTTTGTTAAGGACATCTTTAAAAACTGATTTTATCATTAGGTATGGAGTTTGAGTAATCCTTTTCTTTGCTGTGGCCTGATGATTTATTTAGTTTATGAAGGCTCTGCAGTTTCAAAGTATATGTATTATTACATTCTTGTTTAAACTGAAGACACATTTGTTTGCAGAGGTTTTATTAGTAATTGAGTGATTGTACCAGAGACAATATGTTGCAAATACACTGGCAGATCTATCTCCAGTATGTTTGCACACAGCTTGATAATCTTTTACAAGGTTTGTGTTTTAAAGCACTGCAGTCTAGATGCTTAGGTTGATATCACACCAACAAAATGAGAAACGGAGAACCAAAGTGCCTGCTCATCCTCAGGGATGCCAGGACAAATTAGTGAAACAACCTCATATTGTAACAATGTTTTCTGTTGCTATGACAGTCATCATATTTAAATTCCTTATAAGCTTTCATTGGGGCATTATCATCCAAATTCTTTGTACTAGCTGATTTGCTTTTGAGGTAAGCCTCCTCTATTCACCACTTCTTTTGAGTGTGTGCCAGCACAGTCCCCGGTGGCTCAGAGCATCCAGAGAGCCACTCCATTTTCTGAGAGCCTGCCTGAGCTCCCGAGGTGCTCCTTTGGCAGCAGCTGAGGATGGAGAGGCTGCAGCCATCCCTGCTTGTCCCTGGCTGTGTGGCCATGCTGCAGAGAATAAAGCAACTCAGCTCCACTTAAGGATTAGGCAGGAAACTCATCTGAGAGCTATTTTTTGGGGGGGCTACAGCTGTTCTATGCTTCCAGCATGGAAAGTGTCTGTGGAACATTTGGAGCATGGGGTAGGGGGGATTGTGACTGTTCTTTTGTATCCTGTTCCAAGCTGTTAAGTAATGCTTCTGTTAATAGTTGTCACCAGCCTGACTGGCTTCAGACTGAAAATCCAAAGGTAAAATGATGCAACTATCACTCCTAATCCCTGAGTCACTTCTGTTTTAAACTGTTAAAAATACTATGAGTTGTTCAAGTGGGCCTTTGGCAAGAGGTTCTTCAGATTTCTATTTCATTTCCTCTTTTAATTTAATAATTTAAAAAAAATAAAAAGAAAAAGTACAGTTTTATATAATATATTTATATAAAACTATATATGATATATTTATATATTTATAAGTATACATATTAATAGTATTCAGACGGTGTAGATCACACTGTCCTGTATAGATACATCCTGGATCTCTGTCCTCTAAAAGAAATATGAATAAACAAATAAAGAAGCATCACTCAATCTCACTCTGAGATCATGCACTGAGCAACTAATCTGCTCTTGCTAGACAGAGGAAGCCTCTGCAGACTGAGAAAAGGTGTCATTAGCTCATTTTCATTCCAGGACGAAAACCAAATAAAGCTAGAGCTGAAAACAAACAAAAATGTATTAAGCTGACAAAAAAGTTTCCAGTGGGAAATGAAAGACAACTAGAAACAATGATAATAACATTTTCATGGGCTTTCATTACATGAGCAATTTGGGGATGTGCTGAACAATTCAGAAATATTTCAAATTGCTGGGTATATGCCATAATTGCTGGTTTACAAATATGTCAGATCCTTGAATATGCAGGCTGCTTTTATCCACTGCAAACAATTCCAGATCAGATGTTTTCCATTCAAACTGTTAGAAGAAAATAGTGCAACACAGAAATAGCATTAATTTTCATGGCTGCACTGATGAGGATTATTGAAGCACAATATCATCCTGAAATTTACCAATATGTAATCTTAACTCCCATGGTGATCTCAATTAGTCTCACTCTCTATTAACTCTGTAACATAGAATATACATGCTTACAAAACTAAGTATAAATCTCAGTAATATGAGACAATAGCTAAGATGGACAATTGTAAAGATGCTAGAATTAAATAGCAATTACCTTCCTTTTAGGTTATCCAGTTTAATTTTAATACAAAAAAATTGATTTGGAACATTTATTGGTGTTTGTACATATTGTAGCAGTAGGGACCCAATCTGAGGGTTTCGCTTAATAAGAAAACTTTTTAACTGCTTATTAAAATTTAAAAAAAATATATATCATTGTGGCTTTCTAACTCTGAGATGGTTACTTAGACACCATAATCTCTCTTCTTTATATGGTTTTACTGGCTCTGGGAGGTGAGAGAGAAGGAGAAGGGGAGAGAAAGGGAAGGGGGGTGTGATCAGCATGGTGTTAGAACTTAATGTGCATTGAGCAGATCTCACTGACTATTCATGAACCCTGCTTGGCACGAGTTATTTTCATTTGTTCCCCACATTTTTCCAGATTCTTATCCACATAAAACTCAAATGCTGCTTCAAGGTGTTGAGAATTCCATCTCTGAGCAGCCCTGGTATGGCCAGTGGTTTTGAGATTATACAAAACTAATCTCCTGACCCACCTCTACTTAAGAATAAATTGGTTCAGCTGTGGGACAGCCTCAGAGATTGAGGAGAAACATCTTTTTGGGGAAAACGAACCTGGAAGATTCACACTCCATGAGCTTGCCTGCTGCACTTCACCTATCAAAGACTGCCCAGGGTGAGTATGAAACAGCCCCTGCAAAGCACAAAGGGAGTGCTTGGCACTAAATGTTTTGTGTTACTTGTGTGCTTCAGGTGTACTGCAGGATTTGCCCTGGTAGCCATTGCTTATGGCTTGTGGAATGGTACCAGAACCAAGATTAGGTGAGCACATGGGCTTGGGATTTCTTGTGTAAAAACCAGGGAATTTGCTGATTCCCTTCACCTCATCACAATCCTATTAAAAAAAAAAAAAGAAAAAAAAAAAAAAAAGAATCTGGGAAAATCTTGACAAATTTTAGTCTGCTTACAACCCCAGAGTGTCCCAATGTGTTGGTGCCCCTGACTGACGTGATAAATTAATGGATACTTGTCTGTGAATTGTTATTAGAAATCAGCTTAAACAACACTCTGTAAATTTTAATTTCTTGCAATGTTAAAGTCATATATTGAAGAAAAAACACCTTACAATGTCTGAGTAAACATTTCCTATGAAAAAAAAATAAAAAATCATTTATTAATAGGAAAGTCTAACCCAGCAGAGCTTTTAGAAATTGAGTAGAGTATAAAAACAAAGATTTGTTTGGGCTGGATTGTTTGCAGAAGGTTTAAAAAAACAGAGATGTTAGAAAAAATATGAATGTGTTAATATTATTTTACTCCTCTCTTGCATTCTCTGTAAATAGTCTGGAAGCAGCATCCTGTTAACACAGACATTTGGTGTAATACAATTACTATCCTAAAATTTATGTTGTTGATTTAAGGATGTCTGCTCAAACTGCCAAAGCCTCCCACTTGAACCTTCTGTGCCTTTACGCTGTTTAATGTGATGTGATTATCTTAACTGGTTTTGAAATTCATATCTGGATATACAATGCAGATATTTCTTACATTCACCATTTGCATGAGGTGGCATTGATACAACTTAATTACTAGAAGAATACATGCAAAATGCTAAACATGGCCAGAACTGTCCAGTGCTGGAGAGCTGCCAACCAGAAACCCCCAAAGAAGCTTAGGGCTCCAATTTACAGCTTAGGCTTGACTCTTGCTGTAATGACATTTTTTTCTGTTCACTATATCATTTTCAAATCTTCCTGCATAGATCTGAGGGCCCCACAAGATTAAGTGAATAAACTCAGAGATCACAACAAAAGCAGTGAAACTAAGCTTATCAGCATGATACATTCAGGCCACCTAAATAATAAGAAATGTTTTGTGGGGCAGAAACATTTCTTGCAGTTATTAGTTAATAGTAAGAATGCAGAAATAGGTTACTAAGCATCCAGGTCAGTAATTACATGACAGTATTTACCTTTATGGGAAATACAGCAGGTGCCTTATACCTGGGGAGTGAGAATAAATAAACAAGCAAGGGTTCTCATGCAGGTGCTAACAGCAAGAGATGGATTCATCATCACAAGACTCACAGCCAAGATCAAAAAGATCAAAGTCTGAGGTTTGCTCAAACTTTGAAGGATTTCAGAGCTAGGTTCTTGTATTTCATTTAATCCAAGGCCTGCTTATGAAGAACTGTGTGTATATATATATATATATTTATACATATACACACATATATATGCGCATATGTATATATACACCAACATATAAATCTTAACTAGAAAGTGGTAATTACATTGTCCAAGTAAAGGAAGCATTTAATTTTGTCCATTATTAGATTCCACAGTCTGGGCCTCCCTATTGCATGTCATGCACTGCCATGAGTTCATGTGTCACCAGGCAATAAGGTGACGTTATCCTGTGCTCATATTGTGTTACAGTGATCAGCTAAAACCTAAACATTACACAATAGAAAGAATATGCCATGGTGGAAAACTACAGGGAACACAGCATTGAACAGCAGGAACTACAATTTGAATCTCACCCTAAATAACTCTTTTCAGGAAATGTTTAGAATCCTTTTTAACCATGGTCAGTCATAAAACTGTAAATTATGTATGTTTTGAGCAATAATTGCATATTTCTTGATATCAATGTGATAAACTTTGTGTGGAAAAAAGAGTTTAAAAATAAATTTACATTTTAAATGTAGGAAATACACTGACAAACACTATGTCAGTGTAACCTACAATACCATGACCCAAATTCAGAATATTAAACAATGGTTTTGTTTTCTTTCAACATTTGGTGATGTGTTGTATACAAAACTGTATGTCTTTTATCAATGGATACATGGTAGAAACATATGAATAGTAACAATTTCCATTTTCTTATGTATCTGACACATTTGAAGAACCATAAAATTAAAATTTAAATAAATAGATAAACTATGATTGTGGAGTGGTTTCTTTAAACATTGAAATTTCCTTTATTTTTCTTACAGTCATGAGTAAAATGCTATTCTTTTAATCTCTAATTGGAAAGGCTTTATTTTATAGGCTTTCAGAAAAATGCAGAATATGTTGGCAAATTATACACAAAGATCCAGTCTTCTCTATTATTTCAAACCATAGATAATGGTTTCTTAAGTAACATATGGTAAATGTGCTGAACTATTCTCATTTTTAAAAATCAAATTGAATATGTAATGCAAATACAGTGCTCAGTAGGAACTAATGCATTTGAGTGTCTATCAACACAGAAAAAAAAATACAGGTTTTTCAGTTTGAGTCTTTCTATAACATTGAGAGAGTTTTCTTTGAAATCTTGGCTTTAAAATTATGGCATTTATTATGCTTACTAGAAAGAGTAGATCTTGCTGTTATCTGGGGAAGCCACATGGACACATCCTACAGGCAGCAGCCACCATCTTGGTTTTGGCCCTGGTGGCCATGTGGAACTAAGTGAGGTGGTGAATTAACATCTTTTTTGTGGGTAAAAAAACCCTTCTTTTTTATGTAATTGTGCTCTTAATGCTGCTGTTGCTGCTGTGCCTTTCTTATTTCATTGCTTTTTGCTTCCAGTAATTTGTTGTCTCAAACCACAGTGTCTGTTTTTGTCCCTCCTTCACCAAAACAGGTAGGGGAAGGGGAGTGGCTTATTGGGAGTTTAGTTTCCTTGCTGGTGCTAAATCACCAAATATAACAACCTGAACTCAAGTATGGTGGAACTGTGGAGGCCAAGGAAAAAAAAAAAAAAAAAAAAAAGGCTGAATAATTCACACACCTTGCTTTGTGAAAATTTCCATTCCAAATTAATATTGGGCAGATATGATCTATAAGGAAATCTGTCCATAAAAAGTAAGATCTTTCTATGAGAGCATTATTTTTCTCAGCTGGGTTAACTGAACAGTGTTACACTGGTAATGTTTTAGGAAATGTGATACACAATGAGACAGCCACAAAGCCACCATTCTTTAGCACTGACATTTACTACGTCTTCTCTTCCTTACAGACAAAAGTTTTTTGCCTAACAACAGTGGCTGAACTGCGGAAATGAGGCAAATTTGTTTAAATTTGAGCATGTTTTCTTTGAGACTAAGAAATTTATTCAAGAAATGCTGGGAAGAGCTGCTGTTTCAAGGAAAGCCCACATCCATGACAGAGCACTTTTTGGAACACAGAATGTGAGGCACGTGAGACTGATGCTGTCAGTCTTTGCAACAACAACACCAAGGTACGTTTCATGTTGCCTTTGCTCCTCCTCTGGTGAGAGGAAGTGATAAAAAGCCACAAGTGTTTTATTATTAAAGACAGAGACTCCCTTAGTACTGTGGCAACCTTGATTTTTAAGAGGAATCCTGGTATGCTTTGGTTAGAGTTTTATTTAAAATATTGATCCTTTGTAGTTGACAGAGTTCTAGTAAACTCCTAATTTTGTTGTAGATTTACACTGCTAGTTGGACATTGTGCTGATTCATAAACTGCCCTGCCCTTGCTTGGCCTGATTTGCTCCAGGTTCTTACGTTGCATTAAGACTCTGCAGCCCCGACATTTTCTGCAATGCTATTTTCAACATCCAGGGCTGGGTATTGTTGTCTCATTTGTCTCAGCCCTTCAGCACAAGCAGGAGGCAGAAAGTAATGCTAAAGCTCAGATCTGTATCCTGAAGTGCAGCTCAATATAATCGGAGAGATTGGTAGGCAGCATTTCCCCCCTAATGCTGAGGCAGGGAAAAGCCTGGGGCTGAGAAAGAACTGAAAGGGACACAGAACGGGGATGGAAAAGGAGGAGAAGAGATTCACTCTCTGAAACAGAATATATAAAAAAAGACTGGACTGCGTGAAGATTCACAGATATGAAAAATATGTGGATGGAGATTAAACTTTAGGCAAAGAAATAAAGCAGAATTGGGAAGAAATAGGCAAAAAAAGAAGATGAGAAATCTCAAAGTGCAGAAAGTCTTTGAGGTGATGCTCTAAACCTCATCAGTTCATCAAGAAAAGTGAAAAGCCTTATATCCCCCAAAGAGAAAGAAATATTGCAGAAGAGTATTTATCTTTCTCCAGGAGTGCAGGTTGTCTTCTTCAAGACAGAATAGCAGAAAAAACCCCAGAGGAATGCCTGTTCTAAGGTACTCACATAGTGTATGTCATCCACCCCAGGAAACAGGAGGAAGGGCAAAAAAAGAAGAGGCCCTGTTCAGCCACAGTAGCACTCAAATTAATAAATATTTAAGTATTCCTTTAACTTTCACAGGTTCTATATTTAACATGCCCTTTTTAATTGATCCCAGAAAAAATTCAGTTTATATATAGGTTTTATAAGCCCGGGGCCTACCTGTCCTAGGCCTATTTGATGATTTATCTGAAGAAATTTTGTATGAAGAAAGGAGGGAGGATTTAATTTCCAAAGGCCTAAATCCAAAAGCCTGTTCTGAAATTTTGCTTAATTATTGATGTGCAGTTACACAGGGATTTCCCACGCGACCTCCCAGTAGCATCACATTACCCTGAAGTAGCAGTAACCACTGTAATCTGAGCAGGTCCCTTGTAAAGAGCAGAAATATAGGTCTGTATAGGAAAAAAAAAAAAATCTTTAATGCATTGCACACTGTCAGTCTGTGGCCCCACTAAAACTTCTCTTAAATGCTGCAGATAGTGGTCTTTGCTACTTCTGATCTTCTGAGGAAGAGAAGCTCACAGGTCTAACGAAGGTAGAAACAATGGGATTTTCTTGGTACAGTAAAATTTCTGTGTAGCAAGTGCATAGCTTCAGGCTGAGATTCTAGTATATGGAGAAGTCTTCTAAAGATATCTGGAGTTGCATTTCCTTCTTAAAGGCCCTGACAGGATTTCCAAAAGCATGTGAGGAGACCTCCACACTATGCCTGATATGCCATACAAGGTTGCCTTTCTGAGGCATCTTCAGATATTCACATTTAGCCTACAGTCCTTTTATCTTTTTGGTGGGGTCTAAAGCCTTTTAGGCTCTTGTACCCATATGGCAAGACACCTACAATTTAAAGGCAATATCCTTGGTCATTGTCCTAGGAAAGACTCTGAACAGGTATGGATTATGTATCTTCCTATTCTTTCCAGAGCACTCTTAATAGGACACTGTGGGAAAGGTTTCTATATCATTACCCTTAAAATGAGCAGAAACATGGGCATTCAAAAACAACACTCACCCAACATAAACCCCATATTTACCAACTTTCATCCAGGGGGGGGGAAAAAAAAAAAAGTCTGTTTTATGTCTTTTGTTTTGTTTATAGGGATCAGCTAAGCCACCTCTGGGGCAAAATTGAGCAGCTGTTTAATAGTGGCAGCAATGCTGCAGAACAGTTTTAGGGAATAAAGAATTGAAGAATAAGTTATCTAATTGAAACTGTGAGGGCAATTTAAGTAGGCAGAATCAAATTTCTCAAGCTGGAATTTGGCCATTCAAATATTGAAGCCTTTAAAGAAATGTTAATAGCTATTCACAGCTTTACAAATATATCATCAAATCACAATTTTTATAAGAATAAAAAAGAGGAAAATAGATTAAACAGCTTATGCTAGGGAAATATTGTATTAACTGTAGAGGACAAAAATGAAGGTAAATATTTAACTACATCTGTTATCATGGGATAAGACTTTGATGTATCAATCCCATCTTCACCAAAGCCTCCTCCTATAAAACTCCCACATTGAAGTGCTTCTGTTTTGCTTTTGCTATGATAAATACCTATCAGAAAAAAAGGGAGATTTGGCATAAAACATGGATAATAAAAGATGCAATTTAAGTAAATAACTGTAGGCAATGATTTTCATTACAAAAAGGTAGAAAAGATGGAGCAGAGCAGTGATTTGTTTTGTGTAAACACATTAAAAAATATTTTCTTTGTGATACATGGCTTGTATACTTGTTGTTCCACCGTGTTAGAGATTGCTAGCTGGTGTGGTTATTCCTGAATATCAAAAGAATTGGCAGAGTTTAAAAGGTGGCTTATAATTATATCAGAAGTTAATTGCAGTGTGTATTAGGTAGAACTAATTTACACTGATAATTTCTAGACAACCTAGTCTTCTTCAAAGTTTCACTGTGAAGCCTTATCTAGCCAAATTTATGTGCACCATCAGGTTACCAGCAGTGATTAGAATTTTAGCAAGCATCTTGAGTTATTCTACTTCACTAAAAAGAAAAAAAAAATTCCAAGTAATTAAAATTACTTTAGTAATTTAATGAGATGTAATCTGTTCTGGTATGGATGGTTAGCTGAAGTTGAGCCAAGTTTAGGCAGCTTGCACGAGAACCTGCAAGCTGACACAAAGGTCTGCACTAGCAGTGGTGGTGCTTAGGGCTTCTTCTACTCATTCTTACCAAACTTGTCCCTCACAGTGCCAAGCAATGCAGGTCTATGAAATCCTCCTAGAAAAACAAGGTTATCCAAACTACCAGGAATATCTTCACACGGTGCAGTGCAGAGCACTCCTGTGCAACAGCTACTGGTTTGTCCTGATAGCATCACAGCTCTAATAGTGCTGTACTTTGTCTCAGCTTATTGTGGCTGCACTGATGAGTTTTATTGCCATTGGTTTAGTCACAATGGGTTTAGAGATTGCTGCCTGGTGCTCCAAAACACACTGTAGGCAGACATCAGATTTATCTTTGGCTTAGATACAATTAAAAAACAATAACAAAAAAAACCCCAAAAAACACACACAGAAGGAAACCCACAGTGCAGAGGGACAGTTAAGCATTTGTGTTTGAGACTCAAAACAGCCGACACACTGAGCAAGGTTGGCTGCAGGATACAAAACTAAAATGCTTTTTGCACATTAGCTGAGTAGCTAAGGACCAGAGTGCTGTTCCCTCCTCATGACAAAGATTTCAAATCTCATCTTTCCAGAGCGTGCCTGAGGCTAGTCTACCTGTTCCTGTTGAGTCTGGCACCACTTACTGTGCAAGGCTTGAGAAGAGCAGAGAAAAGGGCACACCTGTGCTTGACATTGCAGTTTATGTGCTGAGTATGAGTTTCTCCCTTGGGCCAAACTGCCCTTTCCATCCTTCTGCAGGTGAGTGTTGCGTGCATTCTTCTACGTAATTGTGTTCACACTATTTCTCAGTCTGAAATGAAAGTAAGTGAGAAAGGGAACGCTCAGGACAGCAAAAGCAGCAGGGAAGGCTGAATGTCAGGCACTTTTTCAGCCTTGTTCCCCAGTTATCATCAGACTGCAATTATGTACCTTTCTAAAGGCATTTGTGTGCCTCCCACATCCCCCAGTAACTTTTGATGGTTTCTGCACAGTTCATTGCCACAAGATTTGTGGAAGGTAGAGGTCTCAGATATAATTACAAAGGTCTGAATTTTGCAGCCACGGACAACCTACACAATCCTGCATAAATGCAGTATTGGCAAAGAATCCTCCCTGCAGAGGTCTCCTGTAAATGTCTTTATGTCAGGAAAATCTTTAATGAAGATTCATTTTCTATCACCCTAAACTACACAACCAAAAAAAAAACCAAAAAACCACACCTCAAAACGTGGTAAACTCGGTTTCCTTTGTTCTACTGGTCACAAAACTGCCTTTTGTTTTTAATATGGCTTAATCATCCATAATTGTTGTAACAAGCCTCCCAAAAGGTAATAATGATATGCTATGACAAATTTTATACATTATGATACATGTCCTTTAGGCTTTATAAAGGCTCCTTGTGATGGTTTTGACAAGCTTCCCCAAGGCAACTGAGGCTCCTTTGCATAGTTCATTAGCTGAAGGGAGAAATGGGCTTCAAGGTGCTTAAAATAGATTAGTATTTTTTCAGTTCGCTGTTCATGGGGAGAAGTGTATGTAGAACAATTCAGGGCCAAATCAAGCTTTAATTAGAAAAAAAAATATGTATTTTGGGGAAAAAATAGAAATATTTATAGCTGATTGCATAGATTGATAGATGACTACTCATGAAACAGAATTTGGCTCAAACAAGACAACAGCTGTTCTTAGTTTTAAAACAGAAGTAGTTTGTCCTCCTTGTGCCAGAAACTTCACACTTTCTTCTCCAAGATCACTGTTTGCAACATTTATATCAGAGAACATTTATAATAAGCTAAGAGCATTTATAATAGGATAACCTAGGACAGGATAATGAGTGTTTCTCAGTCACTCAGGGAGAGAGAAGTACAAAGACCTGACTCTCATCTTGAGCTACACTGCCTCCTCTACAGCTCAGCCATTAGCAAAGTCCTGTGCCTTAACATATTAGCATAACCTTTCCTTGTATTGTAGGTCAGAGAAAACTCACACTTAAAATCTCCCTCATTTGTCAAGACAATTTCTCTTTTGACATCATCCAGAAGGTAGTGGCTCTTATTGCCATATCTCTACTATTTTTGCTGGAAACAGGTTATCAGAGCGGAATCCATGGTCTTCCACATAATTAATAGCCTTCAGCCTTGCTACCTACCCAGTCTTGGTTTTTTGAGTGTGTCATTTAAAATGAACCCCCTGCTTTTCTTTCAAGTATAAATCCTGCATAGGAGTCTCCTCAGTGGCAGTCATTACAATATATCAGGCAACACTAATAAAACAAATAGTGGTTTTATACTCCTTCCTGTATTTCTTGCAAGGTTATGTTATATATATATATATATATATACACACACATATGTATGTATATGTATATATATATCTCCTAATTAGAATTTATGTTAATACTTCAGGGCTTTGGAGGTAATCTGACAGCCATATTGATTAACATCAGCTGTTGCTGATGTCAGTGTTCAGAGATCATGGAGATTTATTCTAAGCAGGATTTAGTGTATCTAGTAACATGCAGCATTATAGTAACACGTATGTGACTCTGAAATGAACCAGCAGCAACCATAATGGCAATAAAAAAAGTAGCTTGTGTATCTTATGTTTTGACATGACTTAGGAAAATATCCTGTAGATATTAAAAGATCAAATGCTAATATTCCCTGGCAGGAGAAAAAAATAGAAATCTGTGCACTAAATAACTGGCAATTTTTTCACACCTGTTTTTTTTCTTGTTGTTGTTTTTGTTTTTGTTTTGGGTTTGTTTTTTTTTTTTTTTTACATTTGTGTGATAATTATATTGGCTTAAATAGATTCTGACTTTTGGTTATTAGATAAAATGTGAACCATTCCTCTTCCTTTTCTACATTTATTCTGTTAAGGTTTGCTAAAAAGTTAAAATATTGTATAAAAAACCATTAGAAAACTTACAAGTTAAATTGTTATTGTTAGAAATACCCTTTATGGCTTATTTTTAAAATTATATTTAAATCATTAATATCTGCACTTGTTATCATATGTTTGTTTAGTCATTTCTCATAAAATCAGCAGACAGAAATAACAGATATATATGAGGGGAAATCTGTAAAGCTGGTAGCACAAAGGATTTTTATCAACATCTCTATGAAGTAACTAAGTCAAGCCTAGTTAAAATCTGAATGCATACAGTTTATAACACACACTAACACAACCACAGCTTTTTGCATTCAGTGGGACTATCATGCACTGCAGACTATAGAACACTACATAAATAGCTGTGCCAATGATTTATAGAGATCCTTTCAATTATGTGTATTTGCATTTCAGCCTAGGTTTCTATCAAAATAAAACTTTCAGTAGCTTGCTATAGATCAGTGCCTAGAATAAAAGAGGTCCTGATGTTCATTTCTTTTTCCCAATGGCAATTGTGCATGGCTTAGTATTAAACCTGATACAGCTGCAAATTCTTCCTTATTCAGTATTTGAAAATGTCTACATGTCGTTTGTTTCAGTCCCAAATGTAATAGTCTTTTAAGTACATCTGTACTACCATCTACTGGAAAGGTGAGTAACTATATATCAGCAATCACTGCTTCTATCTGGTGCTGAAGTCAGAGTAAAATAACAAAAAAAAAAAAAAAAAAAAAAAAAAAAAAAAAAAAAAAAAAAAAAAAAAAAAAGAACCATACATTTCTCCCCACAAAAAAATTGCATCTTTGTGTGCACTATAAGTTGTACTGACGCTAGAAATCGCTCATTGCTAATCTGTGCCAGAGATCGGGCTGAAGCAAGGCTGGATAGTTTCCACAACGAAACATTCCAGCCAGAGCTGAGATATTTTTATCCTCCTCTTTTTGATAAGGGGCTACACATCAATAGTTCTCTCTCACCTCCCGAGCTGAGCAGGGGGAGGAGAGGGAGGGTGTCTGTGTGTACAATTACAGTTCTCTGGTGAGTAAGGGAGACAGAGCGCTCAGCAGAGCGCAGCAAAGGCAGGTCCTGTGCACGCCACTCTCTGGCGTTCTGCACTCCAGCTGCCAGCTATGTTTTCTCACAACGCTGCTGTGCCTTTCTAGGATATCCTGAAATAGCTCTGCCAAGTCTGGCGAGTTGTGTTCTTGTTTAGCAAGGTGGAGAAGCATCTTCTGAGGGGAGATGGGGTTACTCTTTTTTTCATATGCACGTGACAGCCTGCACCCTTCACTAACCAGCTGTGCTCACACACACACACAAACACAAATGCAAACACCGCAGGAGTTTTACAAATAATACATCTGGATGCATTCAAGGGAACAATCCCCAGCTCTCTGGCATGTCATCAGCCTCCTAGACTATTTCATAGTTTCTGCAGATGGCCACACACACAGACACACACATTGTTGCCTACTTCCAGGCAATTATATATTTGATACCGATTTCCTATTCTTGCTCTTCAAAAACATGCCCAGGCAGATGCAGGGAGAGATGTGCAGGAGTGTAAGATAAATGTACATAAATGAAAAGCAGAGGATGGCAGCAGTGTTACTACTTTCTGGATATGAGGAAATGGCTGTTCTCTGCACATCTATTTAAAATTGTATTTAGAATGCTGCATGGCAATCACTTTAAAGAAGGTCATTGTGTTGCTCTTAGGCACATCAAGGACAGATAAAATAATAATTTCTTCACATAACATTTAGATGAGGAACTAATAACAATGTATACTCTTCTTAACAGACATTATTTCGTATTTTCGCGTGTAAAGCAATGAGAGTGGTCACAGAGAAAACTAAAAAAATACATTTGACACATTAGATCAAGCCTGGAACAACTGGGATACAGTTTACCTCTTTCCTTTTGCCTTCTACCAGTGAGTGGAAGAAGGAACCTTACCTCTTATTAGAAAGCTATACAAGACCCATTGTGCATCATCAGAAGTCAGTCTAGCAGCCCATTTTGTCTCTAAAAGCAGGGATAACTTATTTCCAATAACACAGCATGCAGCCCTTCTAAAACGATGCAGACTGAATCACTGAATGCTTTCCACAAAGGCACCTTAACAACATCAGAACACATAGAGAATAATCTCCCTCAGTCCAAAAAAAAAAAAAA
>VXBB01001392.1:109492-137802 GCA_013399915.1 Illadopsis cleaveri
ACAACAGATCTCCGGCAAACTGGAGAATGACCTGAGTATTCAAGATTTCAGGTTAACATTACAGATTTTCATCTCCTTTTTGAGAACTTTCAGCACTCTGAACAGAGAAGTGATAATAAGCTGTTGCAAATATGAAAGCAAGAAGGTCTGCTGCTTGAATACTTCACTTCATAGTACAGAGAAACATTAAAGCATGACATCTTCATACACTCAAACAGTGGTTGATCAGAGTTCAATGTAGACATCAGAAAAAAAAGGCAAACAGTATTACATAATGTTTTTATTAATTCCCTGGGTTGTGGTTTTGGTTTTGTTTGTTTGTTTTTTGTTTCTTTGGGGTTTTTTTAAAGTCTGCTTTAAGGGGAAAGAAGACTGAATTCATTTCAGTTTGTCCAAGAAGACTGATTCTTAAAAATGTGGTGGAAATCTCTTTCCATCAATTTTATGCAATACTTTTTTCATGACAGTTATGTAAATGGAAGGGAAACAGAACAAGAAAGAGGCAACATGCGCTTTAAAGCAGGTTGGATTCTGCTTGCAAAAGCCATCTAAAACACCCTCTAACAGGCCAGTTTTATTTCTTCTTCAGTTTAGTAGGAGTACTTGGGTCCTTCCTTTTGGCATGGTGGTCTTGTTGAAATAATAGAAGACTTGTGAGCTGAAGGCAAGAAGAAGAGAGTGGATAAAATACACCTTTCTCTTTCAAACTCTAGGGTGGCTTTAACATAAGTGTCAGAAAATAAGAATTTTTTTATTAAAAAAAGGAAGAAAACCCATTATGATACAGATGTTTACAGACCAGTTTCAGAGACAGTCTAGTTTTGGGCCTCCTTCTTTCTCAGATCTTTAACAGTCACATTTTTTAATGTGACAGTCACATTTGCACATCAAGGTAAAATGTTTGTTTTACAACATTGAGTTCACTACTACATTTTATTGATGTTGATGTTTTAGTGAAATCCTTAACATTATGCTAATGTAAATCTATATAAGACCATCCTTTGGAAGACAGAAGTGAAGAGATATGTGAGGATATTTTTTCTAGGATATTTATATTCTCTGTTTCTGGCAAAATAATAAAAACGTGGTATAAATAATAGAACACCTTGTGTTGTCAGAAAACAGAAATGTTGCCTTTAAAAAATGAGCAGTTTGGCAATGACATTTGATTCTAGCCTTCTTTTGTTCCTGGGCTTGACTTTACTCCTGGTTTCTCTCCCTCTTTCCCCCCAGCAGCACCAGGGAATGAGGGTTGCGGTCGGTTCACCACGTTGTCTCTGCTACTCCTTTTCCTCCCCAGGCAGAAGACTCCTCACCCCTCCCTCCCACAGGGGACAGCCCTCCACAAAAGTTTTGTTTCCCCTTCTTAAGTACATCATCTGGGAGGCAGCACCACTGCTGTTGATGGGCTCAGCCTTGGCCAGACTTGGAGCCAGGCTGGTGCTCTCTCCTTCAGACCAAGGGGAGGCTCCTGGCAGCCCCACACAGAAACCACCCCTGTGTCCCCCCAGTACCAAACTCCTGCTACAAAACCCAGTCCACTCACACTGCAGGAAGTGTTTTCACCACTGATTTTTGAGTGTATTTGAGTATATTCCTGTCTGCACAAGGAAAGTGGCATCTGTGGGGAAGAATGAATGGCTGACAGCCTCGTGCAGGAGATAGCTCACTGTCCAGTACTGCAGTCTACAATTAGACTCATTGTAGACTAATTGCTCAAGTGCCATGGAACGCATCATGACCTTTTCTTGTTTATTTTCTGTCTTAAAGAGTTCTGCCTGTTGTCCTTTCATTTGCATTGAGTAGGAGCTAAACTGTGGAACACTGAACTGGAAAGCAACCAGAAGCTACATGCTGGAACAGTGAAAAATCTTGGGATTTATGGTTTCTCACAGGATTACCACCAAGAAGATTAAAATACCCCCTTTTTTTTCCCCCTCATCCCTTCCATTCATTTCTATGTAGATTAATGCAGCTACTTGATATGGATAACTGCATTTGCACAAAACATCTCCTATGAACACTTTCTTTGCTAATAAACTTCAGATTCCCAGGCATAAAATTTGTGGATCTCAAAGTTACAATTGCCTGAGCAAACGACAGCAAATTTAACATTGTTGTCCCTCTTGCTGTCATATTAATAAAATAAGAAAAAAACAAGACTATTTTTCAAGTGTGACTTTGTTTTTCAGCTTCAGAAAGCATCCATGAAGAAATTTGGAAGGGGTAGCAATATTACAGATCTAAGGTATATCAATATAAAGATTTAAGGTTAGACCTTTACCATCACTTTGGTTTAGGCATTCCATGAATTAAAAGCAAAGCATGAGGTTCAGGTTTTAACAGCAGCAGCAGCATATTACAAAGACTAGCTTTTTTCTGATATTCCAAGTGAATGTTTCAGCCACATGGCAGTTAGTGAAAGCCCTGATCATTGCCCAGGTGAGATGATTCCTTCAGCAAGTTCTTTTCCTAAGCCTCTTGTAATGCATTGGATATCTCCAGAGTCTCTTATTGAAAAATCTACTTTCACTGAGGTGGAATGGGTTTTGCTAATAACAAACTTTGCAAAACTGCATTTAGCTGGGTTATGGTACTGATAATTGAAACTATACTCTTCAGTTTTCCTTGGGGAAGCAGAGATATATCTCATCACTGTAATTAAGTCATTATAAATATACATTGATTATTCTGAAACCTGTGGTCTGATATAAAATCTCAGTATTACCATGCTCAAAAACATCACTTTGACATATTATTTACTATTAAAGTATTGTGCTACAGCAAGATAGTAAACTATTCAGTGTAGCACTCTCAAGGGAATGGGGGAGGGAAGGGATATAAAACCAAAACCTTGGTACTGTATACTCTAGTATTGATTTTAGTAAAATGGTTTAGTGCTTTCTATGAAGGGCTAAAATATTGCCCTGCTTTACTGAGGTTAAATCTAAAATACAATTTAAATGGTGTTTGCAACCCAGCCCTTTTTAAAACACTTCTGTGGATTGTCAGAATTTGAGATGTAACAGGCAGAGATGTGAATAGCTGGCAACAAAATTAATAATATAGGTGAATTTATATTGCATATCATAGAATTGTATATCACAGGTTGTATGTTTCATCTGAGAGTTTTGGCAGGCTCTTACCATCTGAACATAAACTCTGTGAGAGAAACTTTTTGCTTTCTGATAACTAGTGAACAAATCAATTCTACTGCTTTTTATTTCCTTTATTCAGCCTTACTGATTTTGCAACACTGTGTTTTCAATTTTCTTGGCAACAAGAGAAATTTCTGTACTTTAAAATTCATCTCCTATGAGAAGAGGCCTAAAGCCCTAATGCTGAACAACACTTCAGAGGGAGTTTTAGGATTAAGGTTGTTCTTGGAGTGCTTTTTCTATCTATCTATAGTCTGACTGTCACCTTCAGAGTCCTTGGCTCATTATGAAGTTGGTGATTAAGCTACTTTTTGGTGCCATCTGTATTAGCATACAATGGCCCTGTAACTTCAAACCCTCACCCATCAGTGTCTCTCAGTTATCTTAAACAACACAGTCCATTAAAAATGCTAAACTTATCAGTCACATTCATTTGCCTTCAAAGTGGGAAATGTAGGAAAGAAAACATGGTGTATTAATTACCACAATACCACTGTACTGGGCAGTCACCACTACATAGTAGTAGTGCTTGTCAAGAGTGCTTTTGTTTATCTTCTGAACTTGAACAAGAGTTAATTTTACTCTTTTTCAGATGTGTGAAAACTTCTGAAACATACAAGTAGAGTGTAAATGTTCCTCAGGAGGATGCACTTGATCACCTGCTGGGAAATCAGTAATGTGTGATTCTGAGAGTGGCAATATCTCTTAGTGCTGCTTGAAGCCATGCTGTCATTATCCAGAAAAGAAAGCAAGTCTGGCTGGTTGCTTTGCCTCAGCTCTGTGAAATAACAAGGCAAGGAGGCACAGAGAAGGAAATTCTATATATTTTAGACTTGCACTCACTGCAACAGTAGCTTGAATTATTTCTTTTCCTTCTTTTCTCTGTCTTGTGCTGGAACCAGTAACTGCTTGGTGACATGAGTTCCTTCTACAGTCCTGTATCATTCCAAAGAGTTGGCCATTTGATAAGCAGGGACACATCTAAGGATCACAGGAAGGATATGGTCCACTGGAGCAGAAATCTTAGGATGTTCTGTCCTGTTTGAGAGAAGGATAGAGGTGAAGGGATAGATGTAGCATTGTTCACCTCAGTCTTGGGAAACTGCAAGGAAGCCCACAGCCTTTTGGGATAATGTGACCTCCACAGCTTTTTAGGGGAGAAGGTTTATCACTCTCTCAATAAGAATGTTTTCCAAGCATCCAGCCTAAATTTTCCAAACTATTCTCCCTTGCCATTGTGCCTCATTTTACAGTTAGACTTAATGATCTTAAATGTTTTTTCCAACCTTAATTTTTCTATGATTCTATGATGTTACCTCCCATCACTGCTAGGAAGCATTTATCATCTACAGCTTCTACGAGTTGACTATTTGAGACCAATCCATGCAGGGTTTTTTGTTTGTTTGTTTGTTTGTTTGTTTGTTTGTTTGTTTGTTTGTTTGGGGTTTTGTTGTTGGGTTGTTGTTGTTGTTGTTGTTGTTGTTGTTGTTTTCCTGCATTTTTGTCAGTGATTTCACTGGCTTCTGATCAAGCCTATGTACAAATTTTACTGTGTGTTTTGGCAACTTGGACTCAGCAAAACTGAACAACAGCATTAAATGTAATTCATTGAACCATGCGTAGTTATAACACTGGCTTTGGTTTACAACAAAGGAGGAGTTTAAATGTTTCAAACCAGACATTTTGCAAATCAGTAGAGGATGACTGATCTCCTTTAGAGGTATAAGCATTTTCACTTTTTCACCTGTCATATGCAATTCTATGGTGGAGGTTTTTTAAAACAAGTTAGCTTCATGGTTAACTAGGTAATCCTGCTAAAGTAGTTTAATTCTGTGCTTTTAAAGCTGTGAATCATTGTACCTAAATGCTAGGACAGAAATTGCTTTAAATGGTCTTTATAAAGAAATAGGGTTATTTTCTGGTTTTAGCTGAGGAACATCCAGAGATGTACTTAAAACACCAAAAGATGAGTTTAATGTAGCACACAGTTAAATGTGACCTTAATTCTAATAATGAATTTAATCCATAGTAATATCCAAATGGTACTTAGTCCTTCAATCCTGGGTACTACTTTTATTTTCAGGGGGGCTTTGTTGCTTGATGTCTATTTAATAGTGCTGTTCTCACATTAACTTCAAATTTCTGACCTTTTCACTCACAGATCTCACTATTTAGTACTCACTTATTATCTGCAGCAATAATATCAACAGAATAATGCAAGATTAAAGCTGATGTGCACTGGACAACTCTATTACTTACAGCTGCTTTCTAAATTAGGATATAGCATTCTAAGCCAGGTCATTTACAGTTTTGGGACTATTCCACAGAACTCAAGATGGTGGCATCTTTGTAGCTGACTGTAAAAAGAGCAAAACCAAGAGTCACCAGAGAACTAAACAGCTAGCTTAAAAGAACTGGGTGGGGAAGATTTTTGAGAATGATACTGACAGTGTTCTTGCATTAGTATGAATATTGAGAGAAGTTAATTTAATAGAGTGGAATTGCATTTGTACAGCGGAATACTGCATCTTATCTCCAGACTTTCTGGAACTCCGGGTCCTCATTTGGGCAAACTTGACTGTCACATTCATCCTTCAAAGGTAAATTAATTGAATACTGTATAAACAACTTGGAGTTCTTACGGGAAGAAATAATAAACTTGTTTCTTTTAGCATGGAGAGGGAAACTTTTGGTTCATCTTTGTAGTATTGAAGTGAAAAATTAGTAAAATTTTGTAAAAAAAGATTTCATCCAAGTAAGCCTTCCCCATAATATGATCAACCTGTCAGTAAGAGCTCTGCATGGTCCTGAGCTGTTGCAACCCATCCAAGTGACAAGTCATATTTTAACTTTGCTAGAGGCCTGTAGTTCCTGAAAATTATTGAAATCCTTTAGGTTAGAGGGTGCTATATAAATCTTGTATGCTTTAAAATATTTTTTCCTGTCGCTGAATGCCCACATTTTCAGACATGAAGCAAAGATTGCACTGGGAATTTTGCAATACTGATGGGCTAATGTTGCTAGCATCACCGTGGTTATTGAATAGTATACACACTAAGGAAAACAACTGAGACCAGAGGTGACCTCAAGGTGAAATTCCAATCAGTTCATTGCAGCTCTTTCTGGGAACAGGAGGCAACCCATTATTTTGATCTGTACTGTCATTTGCAGTACAAGCATACCCTTTAGTGAATCTTTCTAAAGCTGCTTATACTTACACATTAAGATTTACAGTCTAGTTTCCTTTGCAGCCAATTTAGGGAGCACCAGCTGCATGTGCAAGTCATGCTTTTTATTGGACTATATGCATTTTCCCTTTTTTTTTTTTTTTTTCCTATGGCTAAACTAATAATTTTTTGATAGAAGCTCTTATTGCAGTAGAAGAAACAGACATGCTCTTTGTAAAGCTCTGACACAGAAGAATGAAGAGAAAATGAATGATGGAAAAAGCTATTACTAGACATTTTCTAATAATTTCTATGCTTTATGAAAACCTCACAGATCTTGAAACCCAAAGAAATGTCAATACATTCATTCCTGTCTTTATGTTTGTGGAGAAAATGGTAAACTTAACTCAACAAATCTATTTTCTTTCTGTTCTTTCCCCCAAGAAAATAAAATACATTATCCATTCACCTTAAACAAGATGTGTTTATTCTCCTAGAAAGATGCCTAAGGACATGTTCAGTTCCTAGTCTAATTTTTCCTTTTTTTCCACAGCAGATAAGCATCTTCAAAAGTTATGAGAAAGTGGTTTAAACTTATATTTTAAAAGATACATATTCAGCTATTGTGGTGGAGTGGGAGGGAGGTGCAAGATTCTTCTTCCTGTGGACTTTTCAACATTGCAGCAAGACCTTGCAGGATTATATTTTTTTATCAGAAGTAAATTAGTTGATGTTATAAAAATCTCAGTTTACCAATGGTTCTCAGACCACAACCACTATCCTTCTGTTAGCTCATCACTGAGTGGAGGTGCTTTTCATGCAGCATCTTAATGCTGAAACCATCACCCAGAGCAGGATTCACATCATTCTTCTGTCTGAGACCTCTTAATCCCCTTTATCCCAACTGTCCAGAGAACCCTAATTATGCTGATCTGTAGAACAGAGGGAGCTCTCTCACCTTTATTTTGCTGAAGTTGTTCCACTTTACTTAAAAGAATTCAAGACCTGTCAGGCAAAGATTACCAGCATTAGCTGGGCTGTGTAACCTGAGAAAGCTGCCTTGATGGCCAGCCCTTATCTATCCACATTATGTCTATTTCATGTAAAAATACATTAAATTATTGAACTTCAGTTTCTCTCAAGTGAAAACTTTATCACAAGGCAGGAGTTACATCTGAAAGCTGTGTCTAAATCATGCAGATTACACAGGTGGTGTTCAGGCATTCACTCTGGAATTCAGGATTACAGCACCAGTTATCCTCTCCTTGAAGTATTAATTCACTGACATTATCTTTCCAGCTATCCTTGATTCGTGATTTCCCTGTTAAGCCTGTGATTTTTTATGAAGATAAAAAGAAGAAAAATCCTGATGTAATCCTATAGTAAGCCTTAGGAGGAAAAGCATGGGACTTTTTAATCATACTCTAAATTCTTGGAAATCAGACTAGCTGCTTGGGGGTCTGTTTGTTTGTTTGTTTGTTTGGGGGTTTTGGGTTTTTTTTGTTGTTGTTGTTGTTGTTGTTGTGCTGTTTTTGGTGGTGGTGGTGGTAGTTTTTTTATCACTGAAATTGCCATTATTCCAGCTCACAGTAGAAGGTCCCTTGTGGTTATGAACTGGGGCTAAAAATCTATAGTTACACACTGATAGTGCATATTTTCAGGCAGGAATAGAAAAAAAAAGCCAAACAACTAACTGGTTTATATATTATCTTCTAAATTTATTTCACACAAAATAAGCTTTTAGAGCTTTAAGCACACTTCTCTTTGACTTGATTTAACGTTTTATATTTCATTTGATAGTCACTGAAATGTTTTGCATTGTCTCAATGTGGTACTAAATTCTGAGCTGCCATCACCAAGAGGACAGTCTTAATTTTTCCATCTGTATTATGAGAAGAGGGGAAAACTTAAAAAAAATGAAGGAAGAATACTGTGCCAATTTAAGGCTTCAAGAAGATAATTAAGGTTTTACTCTCACTACTCAGTCAACAATTTGCAACCCGGAGGAGTGAGAATTCAGTCATTGAATAGTGTGTCAACACATCTATCTCATCTTTCGCTGTGGCATTATCCTGCTGCTTTTACAATCTCAGAAGTGGACCTACTACTGAAACTTGCCATTATATGAAAATTAGGATTATTTAATAACAGCATTGTGATTCAAAGGCTTTCTGTGTACTTTTTGTTTGTTTGTTTGTTTGTTTGTTTTCTGTAAATCTTTACATAATGACAATTGGCAGTGCTCAGTTTTCACTTGTTGCATGAGGGGTTTTTTGTTTGGTTGGTTGGTTGGATTTTTTTTTGTTTGTTTGAGGGGGTGGGGTATTGTTTGCGTTTATTTTGTATGGGATTCTTTTTGAATGCTCTTTTTTTTTTGCTTTTTGTATTAGAGGGTTCTCTAAACACAGATAACACAGATCCTTCCCACATACTGATGAGATAAATTATGGATTATTTTAAGCTTTTCTTTTGTTTTTGTTTTTTTGTGGGGTTTTTTAACTTTTACACCAACAAGTAACAATATGAAAGATAATTGAATTCCAAGGTCTCTCTTTGAAGTCTATGAGAGTGTAGGTACTTGTGGACCAAGGTGCCTTCTCCTAAAATTTACCTTGGAGTGAGAGGCCATTAAGAGCTGAGCTGCAAGCTTTCCCACTGAAGCTAAGCGTGGCATCTTTATGATATCCCCAGATGCATTCTCAGAGAAAAAACATTTTGATCATTAAAATAACTGTGATGCTGTGGTCACAGCAGTGACAGGGTAGTCACTGGCATGGAAGATGAATGCAGTGAATTCAGGTGAGGGCTCAAACTTTAAAGCAAATGGGTATAAAAATCTCACCAAGTATGCTATTTCTGTAGAATGCAGACACAACAGAGCATTTTCCCTTTTCTTAAAGCAGGTGGGCTCTGTGCAGAGGCAGCACTGACAGTCAGAAACTCCCAGATTTTAATCCCAATTTACATGCAAATTCTGTCTGTGATCATCACAGTGATTCACGTTGCTTATTGTACTAAAATTCTCATTTCCTAAAAGGGACATGTCAGAAAGTTACTTACTGAAGGGAGTTTTACATCTGATCCAATTGCTTCTGGAGCAAAACATTGAGGGAATACATATTCAGAGATTACCATGTCACACAGCAGCAGGGCACGTTTTAAACTCATTGGAGGCCCTGCCTCTGCCAGGTGGCCCCTGGCTCCCCACTTTTCCCAGGACAGTTTTTAACATCCCCCTGCTTCCCTGTGACCTCTGGTTTCTCTCTAATATTGGGACAGTCCAATCAGTCCATGTAACAAAAGAGAGGGAGGGAAGGAGAGCAGAGGCAGCACACCTGGGGAATGCAAGTGGCTTTAGTCCATACCCACTTTTGTCCCTCAAAAATTTCCTCTGCTATGAGGGATTAGCTACTTCAGAGAGTTCTGTCAGGACTGCAAGGTTCTGGGCTTGAAAAAGCTGCCCAAATGGAGTGTTTGGCCTTGCCTGAACTCAGACTATTGTTTTGTAATAAAAGTTATAAATTGAACTCCAGCAAACAGTCTCAGTGAATAAATGGTGCAGCTGATGCAATAGTCTGAGCAGAGGCCTTATAGTTTCTGTCTCAAGAATGTCAGCTAACACATAACCAGAGGTGTGCACCACTGACATCTTGCACCTTTATTCCTATTTTGCTGGGCCTTTTCATCTGCTGACTGCTGTTCATGCTGGTCTATGCCTGGGAGAGTATTTTCATTACTGAATACGGGAGGCATGGGAATTCAGACACCTCCTTCAGAACATAACAGATTATAAGAGGAGTCATGAGACTGTTACCTCTGTTCATTGTTTGCATTAATTTAGACTTAGTAACGATGAAAATCCCTTTTCCCTGTTCAGTTACTGGGTTCTTAAAGCTGTCAGCTTGCCCTGGTTGGAAACAGAATTTCAATAAAACCCTCCTTGAAAGACTGCAATAAATATTCCTAAGCCAACTTATTGTCATTAAACATTTAGTAAGAAGATTCAGTTCAAAACACTGTGAGTTGGCCAACACTTCATTTAATTAACACTGATTCTGAAAGCACAATATAAATTTTAGTGCTTTTTTTAATCACTCTATATTCCAGTTGCACTGATTCTAAAGCTTATACGATTATAATCATCATCCTCAAAGTAAAAGGATTTTTTCCCCATGTCTTCCATTCCTTAAATTGTTTTTAGATTTCCCAGAGGGCACATATCATGCAAGATTATGATGATAAAGATTTTAAGGCAATTATGTTTCTTTATTTGGAAGCTGAAGTTAATGTTTTCGAAGACTACATTCCCAAGAGCCCTGGTAAAAAAAGAAACCATGATGCCCCTCCCTTTACATTTTAGTCGACCAACTGGCACAAATAGGGAAGAAATGGTAGCCTATCTTTGTGAGCCACAAGTCAATTTTTCACTTAATATATCTGCTTCTGGTTGACTAGAAGATGTCTGCAACAGAACATTAACAAACACTGTAATTTGCTGGGGTCAGCTAGGTCTGTAGCTTTGTGACTCTGAGCCCTCTTAAATTATGCTATCAGCTTTCAAAACCTTATTAGGTTTAACCCATTTCGGCGCCACTGGCTTCTCGGAATCACCAATGCACCTCCAATCAGAAAACCTCAGAGAAACCAATCTGCTGCTATCAGAAACCTCAGTACAATTTTGTGTATTAATATTTCAGAGAGCGTGTAGGAACACATGCTCCCTGCTGAGCATTACAACCAAGGAGGCTACAATAACAGCAGAGATTGATCGCCAGAAAAGCCAGCCAGAGAAACTGCTGTCTCTTGTCTGGCTGTGGGTATGGTAACCAAAGAAAGGAAAATGAAATGGGTTGTTTGGCTGGTGATTAATAAATTCCCATAACTGTCAAGCGAGACAACACATAGAAGTTGCATCTCTTACAGGAAATACCCAAAACGGCGTCTAAGCACTAAGATTTTTGCACCATTAACCTATGGCTGGAGTTATTGATCTGTTTTTTTCTTTCTCATCCCATCTCTGGTGGAAATTCATGCAGCATGTCCCCAGACAGGAGCAGCTGTGCATCCCCAGTGCGGATCAGGCTGTGGCTGGGCTGGAGGCACAAGTCCCTGGAAAGGTATAAAGTGAACCACAGGTTACCTGTTGTTGTTTTTTTTAATCTTCTTTTCTGTTAGACTCAGGATTAAATGCTTGAGATGGTATTTCGTGTTTGGACTCAGATGTTTATTAATTCTTATCTAGTTACAGTCTCACAAGTTGTGAGTTCTAGCTAACAAAGTGAAAAATGACCCCTATCACTTTCTTTACAAGGCTTTTTAAGGATAAACTGTCCAATTATGAAATGAAACCTAAATTATTGTTACTTTTAACCTAATAACCAACCACCCGTGGCCCACAATGAAGACCTTTCTGTCCAATTACAAAACAACACCTAGACCCATGAAGAAGAAGGTGGAAAAGGACTAACCTCCACCTAAAACCTTCATCTTGCCTTACATATATTATTATATTCTAAAACCTTAAACTCTAAGTTTTCCACCATGTGATATCACACACCTCTATTCAAACTACACACCCATAATCTCAGTGCTATCACTCAATTTTGGAAGCCTTCTTCACTGCCTCAGGTCAAATGCAGTGTTTTCTTGGGGGTCAGTGTCTCTCAGCACAGAAAGTCTGAAATTCTCCATGCTCAGGGTTCCAACAGTTACCAAGGATGTGAAACCCAACATTTTGCTTTCAAAGCTGGCCCTGCTTCCCCAGTGGCCCTGCTGGCCTTGTATGGAGCAAGGCCACACCTCAGTCTAGTACTGCTAAACTTTCAGCTTACCCCATTTTAAGCAAAATGAGATCTACTGAGAATGTTGGCTATCATGGCAGAACTTAAATCTTTTATTTGAAAACAACACTATAAAATTCTTACAAATCCAGTGTTGCACTGACTCCTGTCATATCAGGTGAGGTGTTATTTGTGTGGAGCAGGTTATTGAAATAAAGCATCAGCATTTATAGACCCAGCTTTAACTCATTTATGAATTCTCTCTGAGAGCTTCCAAAGTAAGAAGCAGATCTAAGAGCAACAAAAATAGTCTTTCATTGGGAAAAAATACATTTGTACATACATAATACTTTAGTGTTTAGCAGTCTCTTGTCTTGCATGCATTTTTTTGTGCTAGAAAGTAGAAGTTAACAATAATTTTATTTTCTGTTATGAGATCAGCTTAAGGGGTCCTTCAGGACTCTCTAATCTCTTCAGGTTTTATTTATTTTTTTTTTAACTTCCTTCAGGCTAGTGCACAGAAAAGCTAGTTCACATTGCTTTTGTTCTTTGGGACCTTTGTACATAAACTATGAAAATAACAGAGTTTCAAATAGAGACATGCCTGTTGGGCTCTGTAGGTTATGGAGACATACAGAAAAAGCTAAAATACTAAGTCTACAGTTTAATCTATAATCTCTAAGCATACCAAGTGTTATCTTGACTCTAGGGAATCCAAATGTGAGATGTCATCAAGAGTCACTAAAACTTATAAAGCCTACAAAGTTCTACTATTTTTTTTTTTTTTAAATACTTCTCCACCCACACACCCCTCCTGTTTGGATATTCTTGCTATTTTAAAGACCAAATTTTGGTGGTTCTCTGTACTTTATGCTTGAGCAGTTGATGCTCTACCATACCAAAACCCAGATTATTTTTATTATTTTTCTAGATCTGTAGGTCTTCTTAGACATTCTTCTCACCAGCAATGACTTCCTCCCTGCTTTCATCTCCTGTTTTACCACTGCTTTTGCATCCAGGTAGTGTGGTGTGTTCAGTCTTTGATTCAAATCCCTTCCACGTTGTGTGATATATTTTTACTATTAGCAGGATTGACAAATTTACCCTGACATAGTAAGAGCTGAGAAGTTGAACAGTTTATGCAGGATGTGAGAGATCTCTAGTTCTCATATCCCTAACACATTTTAGTATTTCTTTGCTTCTAAAAAAATTACTAGACCAATTGAGGGAACTCAACAGAAAAAACCCAAACCAACATTTAAGAACTACACTAAGTAGTTTAAATTGATGTATTTTGATAAATCATTAATATTTTGGGGGTTTTAGACCCCATTTTACCTTCTGGTCAGTATTTGCATCAGTAGAGATATTTTATTTCATGAGTTGTCACAAGCAGTGTCTTTGCTCTTGCCCAGTCATTTGATAGGTCACGCATGTTTTGTGTGCTCTCAAAGCACTCCCAGCAGCTCCCAGTTTGTGTCTGCCAATTCCTTGCATATCCTAGAATGACATCCAAGATCAGATTATCTCAAAAATTTTTTCCTGCTGTCTAATTTTCTTTGTAGTTTTCAAAGTGATTGACGGTTCTGATGACTCTGGAAAATCACTAGCTGGTGGAGGACAGACAGAGATGGTGCTGAAGGCAATCTTACCCCTGATATATTGCAGCTGTGCTGATTACCAAAGAGTGGGAACAGCCTTGCCCTCACAGCCATGGGTGTGATAAGGAGTGAGTGAGCTGCTTGGGGTCAGTTGGGGTCTGCTGGCTGTGCTGGGAGGAGGGAGGGATAGGAGGTCGTGTGAGGAATAAAAAGGGTCAGATGTTGTACAAGGCACAGACAGGGTTAGGTGGCTGTGCTGGGGACAGGAAGGAGCCAGCTGGAACTACAGAAGAAAAAGAGAAGAAGGAGAGAAAGAGCCAGAGCTGTGTGGAGCTGCCCATGGGAGGCTACAGAGAAAAGGTATGAGAGACTTTTAGATAACAAGGTGCTGATGCTTGGAGCCTTCTTCAGTGTCAGTTGTACCTCCTCCATCAACTAAGGAAAGCCAATTTATGGCTAAGCAGGTCATTAAGAATGATATGGAAGAAAAGCAGGGACATTGTACAGCAGGAACCAGTGTGGAGGAGGCTTAAGGAGACATTAAACACGACAGGCCAGAATGTAGGGAGGTTTTCTCATGTGTCCTTCTGTAGCATAATTATACCGAGGTTTGTGCTGTCTATGATTCAGGTATTTTATAATGTTTCTGCTTTTGAGAAAAGGAAATTATTAAGACTTAAACATTCTGCAAATAATTTTGAAGCTGAATGATCAAGGTTTAATATTTATTATGTTTTTATTGATCCATTTAGCACTTAGTTTGTTAGTGACTAAAGGAAGAAGCTTTTGGGCACTAGTTTATAATGTCAAAATGTAAAACTTGTAATGAAGAGAAGGAAGAAGCAAATGTGTCAATCTGTAGCTATGACTACTTGATATTGATACCATTTTGTTAGTTACAAGAGAAAAGTTGCAAACATAAGAAGTTATAAAAATATAAAAGGAGCTTACGCAAAGAGATCTAATTTTATGGTAGCAACACTTTCCTAGCTATATTTTCTTTTTTGGGGATTGGAGGAGACAAAAAATATTCAATCTAACTTTTTTTCTAGAAACTTTTTGCTAAACAAAGGAATTAACTTCTGGGAATGTATTTAATAATTAGGAATATATATATATATTTTTTTTCTTTCTACTGCTATCACATTTAAAAGGTAAAGTTGTAGCTACTAGTACTGTCCCTCTTGTGAATTGGAAAGGTAGAATTCTGCAGAGGAAAAGAGAAGGTTAGTCTTTAATTCCAGAGTTATTCCACAGCATTATGAAGATAACCATCTTAATGCCAATCTGACAAGAGAAAGAGGTAAAGCTGTCTTAAGGTATTATGATTTTATTTGTTAGAAGGACGCTGGGAGGGGGTAGTGGCTACAGCTCCTCACTGATCAAAGCTAAATCATCTCCTAATCTTTTATGCATAGATTTTTATGACAAGATTATGGAAATCCCTAGCTCATCCGGTTGTCCTAGGCTAGATCATAGAAATTCTCAAGCACATGAGGAATGTTACTAGGTATGATTATAATCATGGAACTCATTTCTTGAGTGAGTAATCCTAGTACAAGCTAGTAAACCATTTTTTAATTTTTTTTTCTACCCACTTAAGCACTCTGATCCCATTTTCTGTAATGGGACTGCTGGCATGAATATGGATTAAAAGATCAGAAAAATGATGAAATGTATGAAGTCTCTCATACCTGTTTTCTGGACAAGGCTTAACACGTCAAATTAATATTTTTGGAGAAATCCATGTCTATTTCCAATCTGACCAGTGTAACTAAAATAATCTTCCTCGGCTATAGACTGCCTTGGAGGTCCTCCAAGAAAGGGCTTATATGCACCCTCCACCCTTTTCCTTTTTTTGCAACTTCAAAGTCTTGGTAGTAGCAAATATATAGTTAAGAAGGAAAAGATTTAAATATAAGAAAGTTCAGTACCACATGTGTGCACTTGATTACAGAAATGTTGTGGAAATATGTTCTTCAGGATGAGGAAGGTACAGATGTCACTGGTGCTTATAGTAATTTCATATTTTCATACAGGAAAATTATCTTGATTTTATAGCAAGCTAGAAATTAAACCACTTCTTAAAATAGTCTTGAGGCAGAAATCTTCATGCCATGTAATAAAATAGATTTTTCTCAATTAAGGAAAACATTTGCATCGCTCTTCTCCTAGCCAAAAAGAGTTGGTTTGAGAGAGGCACAGTTTTATTATGCTTCCATGAGGAATCAGGAAAAAATTTATCCTGCTGACTTAAAAACTTAGATAAGCTTCCCTTTGCCAAAAAGAGGTAAAGGCCTTCTTCCAGGTCTTGCTGGATCCTGGACATCAGTATATCTAGATGATGTGACCTGTGTGGGGGCCTTAGGTTTTTGCTTTGCCAGTGGTGTCTCATCCAGGAATCCAGTTTCACTTCTAACAGGTTTTTCTTGATGCTGCTTGGCTTTGTCTTTGCAGAACCAGAGTCAGCAGTGCTGTCTCTTCCACTGGGTTTTCTAAGCCATGATTTTAATGCACATTTCAATTAATTACATTGTTGGGGTTTTTTTCTTGCCCTCCTAGTTGTATTTTAACTCTATTTGCTTCCCCAAATACCCTAGAAACGATTGTGTTAAAAAATAGCAGAGATTTCTTTCCTTACTGGTTGGATGCTGTCTCACTAGCTTGCTTCCAGCAATGCAAAACTGATAAAAATCAATAATGATCTGGCACAGTTTTACAGTACATGGTTTTTCTGTCACCTTTGTGTAAGATACATCTTGCCTTTACAATTTCATAATAATATACAGCAGGTTCAGGATGGGTCTGTACTTGACTGGGGGAATGTGGAGAAACTGGTGTCAGTGAACTAATGTTTTGCTGTGGCTTTGTGTAATGCAGTCATTACTTAAAACATAAAAGCTGCTATGGTGTGGTGGTTGCATACTTCCTTCTGAGTTATTAGCACTTTTTACAAGCTGGGTTGTAATTCATGGGGGGAAAAAAACCTGATATACTGACAAGTACTCCACACATGTGGGGCAGTACAGGTGCACACAAATGCACAATGCTAATGAAATATGTGCTTTCTCTCTGCACACCACTTATCAAGTTTGGTTGGGTTTTTTTTTGTTTGTTTGTTGTTTTTTTTTGTCAAGTGTCAGCATAAATAAGCACTTCTTGCAAAACTGCTTTAATTTCATCAGCATGACTGCAAGGTTTTGGGCCTTTAGCTGGCTTTTCTGCACCTTGTTCACACATCTCCTCTAATCACAAGTCTGTAAACTTAAGTCTTGTTTACAGAACTTCTTGCCAACTGTTTTTCACAAATTAGTCCTGTTAACCTGTGGTGAAGTAAACATCCTGATGGAAGTGCATTTTTTGTGAAGCTTCAGATACACTTCACTGCTGTTAACTCTGCTTGAAAATTACTCTTATTTGGAGGTCAACATTATGTTGTGTTTCACTATTGGGAGTAAATGTGGCATATTAAAGGAGTAGTTAGCTATAACCTGCCTTTTCAGATTTACTAGAAATAAAAGAGCTGAAAAGTAGTGAGGTAGTAGTGGAGAGGTTTTGATCCTTGTAAACTTTAATAGCTGGTAACCTGATAGTGCATTACTGGGGTCTTACTGTTGGTGCCAACAGGTGATCAACAGTCTCTGTATATGTGGGAGAATAGAAACATTTATGTGTGTATATCAGCTAGTAACTATGCCCCAATTTACTGGCATGGAAAGGTAGTGTGTAATGAAAAGAAATCATGCATTTCTTTGCATGAGACAAAAAAGGATTTGTGGGGTGTGCCAGTTCTTTTGTCAAACCCGTTTCTGAAGAGGGACGGTTTGTTCCCTTTCTTTAAAAGAAACCAATTTTTTTGAGGTAATGCATTCAGACTGTAGATAGGCATGATATTATTTGTTGTTGTTTATATGGACAGGTACTCCTAAAAAATTGTCTCTTACAAGATCTGGAACTCAGAAGTACTCCAAAAAGCTTACGAAGCTTAAATTTATGTTAATTTCTATGAAAATTGGATATTTCTGTATGACTGGTGAATAATGGCAATTTCAGGTAATTTCTGGGGTTTTTTTTCTTCCCCAAAATCAACAAGCTGTCAAGAAAATTATTTTAGGTCTTAGAGGATTAGATTTGACAAAATTTTCAGTGCCTTTTTTTATACTGCATACCTCAGTGCCTGACACACTTTCCTTTTTGTTTTTTCTATACTGCCTCTTACTCCTAAACAATGAAAATTGTAAGTTCTTTAAGAATATGTCAACACTTAGGGGCATCTTGGGCCTTTTAAAAGTTGTTGTATTTAAATACGTATGTAGGTATATACAGTCTGCTCATATTGTTACTAACTAACAGTAGGAGGATGCAAAAAAAGTTGAAAAGACCATTCTCTTTCTTTTTTTTTTTCTTTCTCATTAGTCTCCCACCCTTTTTCTTCTGTAAGTGCAAAGCCTTCTAACAAAGTAGAGGTTAAGGTTCTTGCTTTGTAATTTTACTTTTTGGAGTAGTTGCTTTATGATGTGATACAATATTTAGGATATTATAAGTTGCAGTGCATGTGGGAAAATAATATTGTGTCTGGTATGTTGTTTTTGCTTTGTTGATTACATGACCAAAATTTTTTTCTGATTGTTAAGCATTTCCAGCTGGATATCAGGTTTAAGAGAGCTTAAACCTTTGCCTCCCTTCCCCAAATCAACAAAAGAATATATAGCTATCTCTATTAGTGTAGATTGTTAATTATATAATTAGCTGTATTAATTACTAACACAGGGAGCTATTAATTATTATTTTAATGGATTTTTTTCTGTTTAAATATTCTTACAGAATAAAGCAGAACAGGAGCTTTATGTCTTGTTGAGGCTTGTTGCACATTGTTGACTTGCATTCACATCAGAGGAAATAGAGCTGCATGTAATACTCCAGCAAAATTGTTCAGTATTATTCAGTATTACTTTAAAAGATAATACAACAAAATTTAGTATCCAGCCAAAGCCTGAATAACTGCTAATGGTATCCTGTCAGGGTGAATCAGAAACTCAATACTGGACAGAGCACTAAGTGTTACTCATTTTCAACATTGCCAGCAGAAATAACAGAACAAATGGGCCGATACAGCACTGTGAGTTTTCTGTGTAATTGGCACCACCTAAGGCTGACCTTTAGGTTTCCAAAGCATGATGTATGTCCTGGGTACACAGCAAGAAGAGAAATAATGAAATTGACAGGCTGGACTCATCACTGAAAAAAAATACGTAATCCATTTTACATTGTCACATAATTCTTTGAGGTTCTGGAAGCCATCCAGAATCCATTTTAGTATTTTCAGACAAATGGCTGACACTTTAATGATCAGCTATTTAAGGTCCACAATTTAAAACAGAGTGGTATACTTGTTCCAAATGAAATTTAATGTTTGAAAAGGAGTTTAACATTCGGCTGTATTTGCAGCATCTGAAAACATAAATTGACACCCTCGAAGGAACATATCTGCATATGTATCCATTTACACTCACATCTTATAATGGTAATAGTGTCATAAAAGTTGATCAGTTTGATTAAACATATTTATCATTCTCTAGTAGTGTACACAGGGGCATGTACATTGGTTATAAAATGTTCTGTCTGCTGTGACATATTGAAAGACACATGGCATATATACCCAAATCACATATAAGACCTTGCTTTTCTAATTAAAAAACATTGTGGCAAAATTTTGCTCTAGGCATGTTTTGACTTTTACTGCATATGTTTTTAAAAGATTGTTCCAAATGCTGGTCTCTCGTGTTGTATCATACTTTATTTCACAACTTAGTCATCACAACAGGCTTTTGTAGTTGTATTGCCTGCTGAAAACCAGCATCTCGGTCAATACAGCTTATTTAAATTTAAAGAAACCATTAACTGTGTTCATATAATTTTCAGGTTTTTATAATTTTTAGTTTTCATTATCACTTATCACTTTCAGTATTACACAGAACTCAACCATTGCTTTATTATGTTCCAGCAGTGATATGCAAAATAATACCTACAGCAGGATGAGGTATAGTTCACAGAAAAATATAAAGTGCTTTTAACATGAATAAAGCTAAAGATTAAGAGAATTAATTGCAACATTGGATGTAGAGCACTTTGGATTATCTTTCTTGATCATTTGATTGAAAAAACACTTCCTACACATGCTTTCTCAATACAAGATTAGAATAATTACATCTGAGTAAATGCCTCAAAAAACCCCTCATGTGTTTACACTGAGTAAAACAATATGCTAAATTGCACATGCTTGTGCTTATACTTTCCCCTGCTTGCCCCAGCTGTTTTAATGAATTGCTTAACATGAAAAATGTGTGCAGAAAATGCTCCTATCTCTAAGACTCTTCAGTAATTGTTTTTGTAGATATCAGTCTCAAAAGACAGTTTTAAGTGCTCAAGAATGACATTTATAAAAAGGTTCTTGGGTCAGTCGTCCTATAGATCACATAGCATGAGTCCATTCCTAAAGATTGTGGGTACAAGTTGAGATGATTTGGCAAACATTACCCAAGGATGCTGGCTAAAACTGCCACCGCATGCTTGGACAATACAGAATGAGGCACAGGTGAACCGTTCCTCCACCTGCTTGCTCAGAGATGGTGCCAGAGTTTCCCTCAGAGCCTGGATAAAGCGTGGCACTGTGATTGGTATCTCCATGGTCCATCCCTGTAATGCTCACTCAGACTGAAGCGATGCTCTGAGCAGAGGGCTGAACGACGGGGTATACAGATGTCCTTTCCGAACTAGATTATCATCTGATTTTGTCATGATCAGCCTCTGCCCCTGCAAGGCAAAATCACATTGGTGAATTTGCTTCGTACTTCTGAGTTTTTTCATTAGTTGCTGTCCAATTAACTCAGAAATTAGTACCCCTGCTCAGCTGTGCTACTGGTGGGACTCTCAAAGGCAGTTCAGCTGAGTTTGCCTATATGTAAGCCATTTTCTTGAGCCACAGTGGCTATCAACCTTTTGTTTTCAGATGTTGAATAGCACATTAGCTTTCTTAGTGTTGCATCTTTCCTCCAACTGCTTTTACAAATCCAGAATTTCTTTGTGGTATCTCTTTAGCAGTTCATGGTTATCAAACATTTCATTGACTTTCAGAGTCTTCTTCATTCCTGTGGCTTTATTGGCATATAAGAATATTCTCTCATGGGCAATGATTTAAGATTAAACATCTCAAAACATTTATTCTGTCCCACATTTTCTGACAGAATTAAAGGGACCTCAACTGACCAAAGGGATATTCCATACCTTATAATATCATGCTCTTTATGTAAAATGTGAGAAAGGGGGAGGAAATTTGTCTTCCCAAGTAACTGTTATATGTGGTGGGGCCCTGCTCTCCTGCAGATGTCTGAACACCTGCCTGCCCATGGGAAGTAGTGAAAGAATTCCTTGTTTTGTTTGCTTGTGTGTGCTACTTTTACTTTACCTGTTAATTGTCTTTATCTCACCCCACCAGTTTTCTCACTTTTACCCTTTTGATTCTCTCCTGGATTTTGCTGGTGGAGGAGTAGGTGAGCAGCTGCCTGGGGCTTGGCTGCTGGCTGGGGTTAAACCACAGCACTTGGGCAGAGCACAAATAAAATGCTCCAGTAGACAAACCCATCTGATTAGTCTGAGTTCTGGATGACCCCTTGTTTTACAGGGAGTCCTTCTCAAAGACCTTGTCTGTATTAGGAGGGTACTGCTCTCCAATGGTCCCGTACTCATGCCCATTTAATTCCTTAATTGCTCAGCTGGTGTGAGGTGGTAAACAGCTGTGCATGGAAGTGTGAAGGAGAAGGAGCTGCAGCAGGAGGCACAGCCCTCCCTGGGAGGTGTTCTCTGCCATAAGGACAACAGGCCACATCTTTCATAGCTCTTTGAATAAAAGGTATCTCTGTGGTAGGGTGAAAAATGCTAACAAAAGCTTAACAATAAACTATTTACAACTTTCTGCACCTTGATCAAAGAAGGACATGAAGAGGAGAATCTTAAGGGGTCCCTGCCCATTGCACAGGGCTGGAACTAGATGATATTTAGGATCCTTCCCAACCCCAACCATTCTATGATTTCTTTATGTGATGTAGAATGAATGAGTCAGTAGGCAAAAAAAAAAAAATGAAAAAAGTGGCAGCATCAGAGTCCAATTGAGAGATGTCACGTTCATCATTCTTCTGAGAGCATTATTAATGAAACATATACAATCCCTACTAGTAAATATACAATGATGATTATAAGTATGAATTTAAAAAAAAATGTTCCTTTAGAGTTTTTACAGTAGATCTTCATCTTAATTTTTGGGGATTTTTTTTGGCTTGATGAGATACATTGTGTTTAGCCTCTCAATATATCGAACTAAAGATTCATGGGGAAAAAAAAAAGTATTTATTTACCATAAGCTCATATCTTCTTCAGTTTTTTACACCTATTCACAGTGGATGCAAACCAGTGTTAGATTGTAATTATCTCCTTGTATGAAACAAGGCTAGAGGTTTATCATTTACACTTTGCCTGGCTGTAAATTACACAGTCAGCCCCAGAACATTCTCCCTAGAGTGGATTGCATGTAGCAAACTTGAGAATGAGGTTATCAAATCAGTAAACTCTCAATTCATGATTTGAGTGTCGGTGTCTTGCTTGTGAAGAAAACAGTGTTTATAGTTTTTTCAACTGTCAGTGGGGTAAAATTTGAAAATTAGGCCCTTTATCGGAAATTCTGAAGGAAATTACAAAGGAAGAATGAAAGCAAGTTTTCACTGTTTCTTGGTTTGCATCAGTTACCGATAGTTGACTCTGCAGTTATATTCCAGTCATGCCTTACAGTTATTATTGTTTCACTTTGTGCATATGGAGCTACCTGAGTGCTCTACTGTCAACAGGAGTGGAAGTTGTAGTGAGATCCTGGATGTCACAGGGGGTAAGGTGTTAGTCTCACTGAATATATCAAGCATATCACAGGCTGAAGAGCAAGATGGTGCTTAATTACTTAATTATCACTTTTTTTGTTGTTCACTCAGACCCTGTTACAGTTCCACATTGCTAAAGTATTGCTCAGGAACAGACTGTACCAGGAAAATTGCAGATGCTGTCCTATGTCAGTGCTGTAATTTCTGTTTTCTCTTCTCACCTTATGTTGTGAGAATTAATCATCTTTATTACTCGAAGCACTTTTGGTCTTTGTTTTTATATCACATCTTGAACAGTTGTGGGTTTTAGAAAAGGGATTTTGCCACTCAACAGGTATCAATGTAGGCTTTTGCACTGTGTTCAATGGTAACTTGACCATGGGTAAACTTTGCTGCTGCTGCAATCTCTCTGAATATACAAAAAATTACTTTAGTATCACAGAGTTAAGTAACATGCCCATACAGAAGGTGAGCAGCTCAGTTTTTGGAAATAACACTGAGGATGAAGCAATTTTAAGACTTACTTCTTGAGGAGCTAGCTACAATTAAACATTTTAGTAGTTAGGGTGGAAGTAGTTGTGAGAGCTTAGATGGCATATCTACATAAATAAAACCTTTAGAACAACAAAAAATTGGATTAAAACCCCCCAATCTATGAAGTTAGTATTATTAGTTGAAGTTAGCATCTGTTATTTGGTGTATGAAGAATTCTGTGAGGAAAACTTACCTGGAACAAAATAACACAGGGCCATAGCACAGTTTTAGGAAGAGAACACCTTAAACGCAAACTAACAGCCTGTTTGGTGTTGAAAAGAACAGAAAGATATCCAACATATATCATTTACCAGGGCTATTTGATGGTGTGAAAATCAAAACATTATTACAGAGAAATGTGGAAGTAGGTATTCTTGGGAATGGATATAAAATACTAACATTAAATTTTTTGGAAAAGGAATATTAAGATTTATGGAAATATCCTGAAATCACATTTAAAGACAGGGGAAGCTAAAGGAAACTATGGTTCCTGTGCCTACCTAAGTGAATAAGGAAATATTGGGTAAAAAAAATGAGGCTGAAATGTTTTATGCTTTTCTTTCTAATTTTTAAATTATTAGTGATCATGTGGTCACCAGTATGATCACAGAGCAATGTCTGTTAGGGCAATGAAAGTAATAGGCCTAGAATATTTAAATAAACTACACATCTAGATCAAGATAATGCTATGAAAATTGTACTGTGCAGAGGAGTTACCTGAAAAAAAAAATCTCCAAATTCTTAGTAATTGAAAATGATCGTGGGTCCATAGTACTCTACAAGAATGGAAGTCATCTGGCACATTTAGAAAGGAGGTTAACCTTCAGAACAAGTTAGACTAATGTTGACAACAAGGAAAACTTCGAAATAATTTCTGTGAGTGAAAATAATATTTATATTGGAGATTTTGCTGACACAGAATACATTTTTCATCCACAAATAGGAAATTTCCTTCCATTAAAGGAATACATGGGTTTTCTGTTGTGCTTTTGACAAAAAAGAAACAGGTTTTCCTTTGTGTTTGTCTATCTGTAATGCAGGACAGTGGAGAAATCAGCTTTGTTAAAGGAGTTGAAACTCACCGGTGTTAGGTCTAGTATCTCAGTCAAGGTGAGGTGTTGCATCAGGTGGTAGGGAACAAGAAGCATAGAAAGGAAAGCCTATTCTTGATCCCTGTACTGCAGTAGTTCCACCTCTTCCTTTATTCCCCTTCAAGTCCAGTTGCCCAGCTATCCTTTCTCAGCCTTTTTCAAGGCTTGTCCTCGTGTCCCTTAATTAAGTGTACATACATCCTTTGCCTGGTTAGCAAGCATATTTGTTGTCATTGGGAGCCCAGAAGACACAACTGATTGTTGATTTCACACTTGGCTTTTCACGTTGAAAACATTTAATCTGTGGGTATTTTCCCTGTATCAGTTTTTCAGGCTCCTACTGATTTTTCAGCCAGCGTGTAGAAACTTGGTCTTTTTGATATCTCTATCCTCCTCTCAAACTGAGTTAAAATTGACCAATAAATCATAGCATCCTAAGGAAAATAAGCACAGAATGCAATTCCAGAAAAGTTTGGAGGAAACTGGCTTTAAAACTGTAACAAGCATCAATCCTGCAGCTCTGTTTTAAAACTGGTGGCAGGAAATCCGGAGAAGTTGCATAATGTCAATTCACTGGCTGGAAGTTGATAGATGAAAAAATTTTGCAAGTCTACAGCTAAAAATCTAAGTCAAAGCTGAGACCTGAAACCACATGAAGATGTGTGATTGATAAATAGAGTGTAAAAAGAAGTGTAGCAGATAAAAACCTGGTTTTCCTGTGGGAGATTGATTGTGCTTGAGAAGCAGGTGATTCAGTCCTTTGAAACAAAATCTGATTCCATTTGTGTGAACTTAAAAATATTTTATTAGTTGTTCAAATCAGGAAAGCTAAAGCAGTATATTCAAAGCAAAACGAGTATTTTACCTGTCCCCCCTTTCCGTGGGGCTTGTCTCAGTCACAGCCATGTGAAGAACAGAAGGGGCAAAATGTCCAAGCACAAAAATTCACATATCTTCTTAAATAATGGGATAGAATCCCTTAAAATCCTGTAAAGATGAGAAGTAATGATAAAAGCAGAAAGGAAGGAAATGAGAAAGAAGACACTTCTGGCATTTTAAAGAGGACTTAAGAGAGTTCTTAAAAAGTGGAGCTAGGGAAGTGTGATCAGTGTAGGACGGAGAGGTATCATAGAAGAGACGTGCAGGAGGAAGATACTTGTGCACTGAGTAGGTAAAACATGGGAAAATGTTCTTCTCTTCTTCAAAAATAGTATTTCTTTGTCCACATCCATTTAATGGATATGTACAATGCACATGATGAGAAAAAAATACTGTGTTTTGCCCTGTCATTCTAAACATTGTTGGCCTAAATATCTCATGCTCATGCCACAAACATAAAACTGTCTAGTTAATACTTCTTTGGCAAAACCCCAAAGCATTAATGAAATTTTAATTTGTTTTGGCAAGTTGTGCATGGAAAAATTATTTTCTCTGGGTCTTATAGACTAATTTACATAAGCATTGGAAAATAGTGATATATAGCTTGCTAATTTTATTTTTTTTCTGCCTAAGTCTTCTGTATCTTAAGCAACTTTTATAATGTTTCCATTGGAATAATATCTATTTTTTTATTATTTGCACCTCCACATTCTTTTCTTCTGCCAAAATAATTGCCAGTTATGACTCCCAAGTTTTCCTGAGTTGTCGTATTTTATACCTTTACACAATATCAGCTTGTTTAACACCCGGTCAGGGCATATTTAGTGGTGAACATGATGATTATGGTTGGACTCCATAATCTTGGACTCCTTTTTCAACCTTAATGATTCTGTGATTCTCTTTATTGCTCACATAAACTGCACACCTTATCAGGCACGTGGGCTAACATTCTATGTTCTCCAGCTTCTGCCACTGATGAGCTCAGTGCAAACACAAATATTATTATTTTAAGGGTACCTTCTCACACCTTTTGGTCTCTTACCAGTGCCCCAGGAGAAAATGGCAATAATGTGCTAAAGAGTAGAATAGCGACTTCTGGTCTCAGTGTTTCTCATGTGTGTTACTTATGAAATATTCAAGTGTATACCATGAAGTGTGTCTGTGACACTGCACTCTCACAATGATTTACCTGGGTATTTTGTCATTAAAGAAGGTAGGTACTCATTGGCTTTTTTGTTTCTTGGCTAACATGGAAAGCAAAGAAATTGCCCTTCCTCCTGCCTCTCCACTCATAATACCTTACTGGTGTGAGGACTGGGACATGGCTTGAAGAATGCCTGCTAGGCACTGAGAACAGGAATTTTTTCCTATTCTTTAGAACAGGAAATATTACTGGTGACAAGAGAGGTCTATTTTAATATAGGCAAAATAGCTCAGTGTCCTTTCCAATACTTTGTGTAGTCCATTTTCATGCCACCTCTGCCAAGTCTGAGAAGGAAATATTTTCTTACAGTGGAGCCTTACTGAGTCTGTCATCAGAGATATTAGTGGAGAAACACTTTAAGGTTTATCTCTGGAAATTGTTTGAACTCACCATCTCCTGACATAACTTAGACAAGCGATCCATATCTTTTAAAGAGATTTATAATCTTATAGTCTAGAAATTCATATTTTCACGACAGCTATTCCAAACTTCAAATAAAAGTAGTGTAGTTTTGTTTGAGGAATAGAAAAAACCCTATCTCAAAAAAAAAAAAAGTCATCATATGAGTTTCTCTTCTTATCTCTTCTATTTTCCTAATTTTTTGGTTATATAAGATCAGAGCTTTAAAATAATTGTTTTCTAGACAATCAAAACTTGAGCCAAATTGCCAGTTTAAATAATTGATATGAACTCCTACTTGCTGTAATATTAAGTTTTGATGAAAAATGGGTTACTTTTTATAAGTGGATGTTCATGTTGATGAACAATATATTAAGGCAGATTAATAGCAGTAGTAATATTATGGTGAATCAGGTAAAACACCCAGTTTTCTGAAGGAAATTTGAATTTTAAATAAACGTTTGCAAGGCAGTATAAAGTAAAGGAAATATTAAGACTTTTCAACCTGTGTTAGCTGTGTTTCTTCTCAGTTTATGAGAGCAAGTTGTTTATGTGTTTGAATAACATGATAGCTCATATAAAATGAAATACTGAGATTACTTAGGATAACTTTGTTCCCAGGCAAGTGGATTTTGGCATCGAAATATTAAAGATATATAGGTTTCCATCTTTAAAAAATTCTGGGATTAGTTATTATAAACCATTTTGATTTTAATGTTCTAAGAGGTTTTTTATTATTTTATGGAAGGCAGATATACCCATTAGATGCTATAATTTTTGCTTGTACAAGAAATTCTGTTAGTATCAGGTGGTATGAAGACTCATCTATAGGAGCTTCTAGATTTTTGGATTATCTGAAAAGACAAACAAAAACACTTGTTTTGCCAGATTTCTGAGTTACCAGGTTATTCAAAAAAGCTCTTCAAGATCTCACAAAGAATGTAAAAATGTTATTTATGAACACCAAGTAGTTGTGTTTTGACACAGCTCTAAGCTTTACAACAGTGCTTTATCACTCCAGTGTTCAAATACTCACGGGGATTTTCATATATCTACAAATACACCAATTCAGGAATCAGGGACTCCCCAGTGGTGTGGTGTTTCTGGTCACTGCAGCAAGTTTCACTTCTCAGACTGTTCCTTACAGCCAAACACAGTGCTACACCCCAAGCAGTATCATCTTCGTATGTATATGAGGTGTAAACTTTCTGGTGTCTGTGCAAAGCAGTTCTGAACTCAAGTCTCCTGAGCCACTGAGTTCAGGAACAGACTGGGATGAGGTTAGATGTTTACTTTAATTCAGGCTTGTTTAACATAGTCACTAAAAGAATTAAAAGTCTTTTTTTGGGTTTTTTTGGGTTTTGTTTTGTTTGGTTGGGTTTGTTTTGTTTTTTTTTTCCCTTCACAAGATTGCAGAATAGAAGGACTTGAAAAACTTTACATAAGTACAAATAGAGAACAATGAAAACTCAACCTGTATTTAAATAAATATCTAGATTAGCCCTGTTTTTTCATCTCACTTTCTTTTTTTTTTTTTTTTTTTCCAAATTATTGTTTTCAGGTCTCCCCCCTG
>VXBB01001392.1:137833-151458 GCA_013399915.1 Illadopsis cleaveri
CTTTTTTTTTTTTTTTTTTTTCCAACCTAGTGATGTCAGGTCTCTCCCATGGAAAGGAGTAGCAGTTTGGAGGATCCACACTTTTAAATCTATACTTTACATGCCTTTCATTTAGGGGGTTTACTTCCTCTCTTCTAAGAAGTCAGTCTTTAAAATTACAAGAAGTCAGTTTCAACAGTTCTTTGCACTCAGCAGTGGAAGCATTAATATCCATTGGGCATTTGTAGATGCAGCTGTCATCTATCCAAGTGGGTTAACAACCAGGCAAGCCAGGAATGTGTTATGATTTTTAATAGGTCTGGACAGTGCTCAGAGCATCAGAGTAAAACAGCTCTGTGCATTTCTGACAATTCCGTTACACATTAGGATGGACGTTGCCAGTCACGCCCTACACAGCCATAAAAATGGGATTAAGACAAGCACTCCATTACTGGCTGTCTTCAGGATGTGATGCTTGCTAACCAGTCATTTTGGGGGTAGTACCAGACCTGATGTTCTGACTGATTTCTTGAGTGATAGGGCACTACGTTTACTGCAATTTTTCATTTTAAAGTCACTTTCCTTAAATGATATTGCTGACATGTTTGGCCTTAAAAGTTGTAACCTTTGCTGTTCTTTGGTCACTTGAAATGCTAGTATGTTTGAGGTGTGCACTCAGAAGTATCTTCTATATATATATATATTGTATAATTGCCAATATGATTTTTATGTAAATGGAGTATGATATTGAGAAGTGTATAACTGTTTTTAAAACTGGAAAACATTTCACTAGCTAAAGTTTCTAATTCATATAGTCTTGGATGTATTAATTCACTGACCAGCAGTGTTTAGCCCTCTTTGTACTAATCATAATGGAAAAAAAAACCAAACCAACAGTGTAAATTATGATGCTTCTTTGTTGCTGGAGTTGTTGTTAATGCATTAAAAACTTTCAGACAGAAAAACACAAAATGCCCCATTCACAGAAAATAGTAAAATATATTCAATCTCTTCATACTCAGAACTTCTACCTTACTGCTTATTCTGTTTATCCATGCTGTAAAAATAACATCATTAGACTTTTTTTCTTTTTTTTTTCCCCCTCTACACATCATCTCAGTTTTCTGTAACTTGGATTAGGTAAACAGAAGTTAAACCAGCACTGAGTCCTGTCTGAGCAAAGGCTGATTCTCTAAAATGAAGCCTCTATTGAAAACTTTCCTTAGACAGAGACAGGTTTCTGGGAGACAATGATAACTAGAAACAAAGTTAAAACTGCAGCTACAAACCCCAATGTCTTAGTTAAAATATAACAACTGTTTTTAACTGTACAATTAATTAAGAATTAAATACTATCAGTATAAGCATATATATAGAAAAATGCTCCATTTAATAGAATAAATGATGAACAATATTTGAAGGCCTCCAACTTCTGTAAAAAATACTGCAATTGAGTTAACTTCATGTGGCTAGGTATTGAAAATCTTTTTGAAATATAGATATTTTGTGATTTTGATATGTAATTGTGTTATAGATGAGACTTGAATCTCAGGTGTGGAGCAGTTGACTGTACTCTGATGAAAAGTGCATTTTCACACTGCAGTATTCAACTCTTAGTGGGAATGATAAAAGCATTAATATGAATGGTAGGATGGAAACTTGAAGTTTTCAGAAGAAAAATAAAGGTCTTTTAATTGTTAATAGTCGTTAATTAGAATCCTTGAATAATTCATTTACACAGTACATGTCTAACTAATGCAGTACATTTCTAACTAAAACTAATATTATTCAAACTATCACTATAATTTGCCGTTATTCTCATGTTTTGTATACAAGTCAGTGAGTTAGAAATCTGCCTTGATTTCTTCCTGAAGGCTTTGAAGTTCCATTAGTTGATAACTTAAGGTAGCTATAAATGCTTACAATTTCCTGCTATCAAAGGTGTGGGTGGGAGTATAGGTTTTTGGGTGGGTTTTTTCTTTCCATTTTAAACATGTTGAACTGAAGTTGCATCTAAACACTTAACTGCTTTCAAAATTACAGTTGAGAAATTTTCTCCTTATGACTTCTATCAGATATTTTACACTACTTCATCAATGTAGAAGCAAAATATTTAAGTAGTGATTTCTTCAGTAAAAAAAGTGCTGTAGAAAGCTGAAGCTTTCTGTGCATACATAGGGCAATGGAATACTCCAAAGGAGCAATGAACTCATGTCTTAACTGATGAGCTTTCAAATGAGTAAATTAATCTTTAATGAAAATGCATACATAGAAAGATGAGACATAAATAGAAATAAAGTGGAAAATACACAGTTTGGGGTGGGAGAAGAAGAACGATGTATTTGTTGTCCTTCAAAATAAAACAAATAGATAAGACCTTTCAAAACTGAACTTAGGCAACATTTAAAAAATAAAATGATAGGTGAGGATAAATTTTGTTTTTAATATATTTACTATGTGTTTTAGAAACAAGTCTTGAAATGGATTTAAAATTACAGAAGCAGAGACCCGAGACACTCAACCTTAACTCAGCCCTGTAGTGACACCAGGAGGAAAAAGGAAATCTTTATCTTCTAAAATCACTTTTCTCTAAGCTAGTACCTTGGTCACTAAAAGGCTTTTATCATGTCTTCATGATTAATGCATAGAATCAGTAACAGGAGCAAGCTGATGCCTCTCATGTCTGTTCTTCCATGTCTGGAAATATTTTACATTAATCTTAAGTAGTTTTTTTCATATTCATGTACTACTTTGTTTGACTAATTTTTTTAATATTGTCTTACTAGCTTGCCTTTTAAATTATTGGTTATTGTAATGAAACCTTAAGCCTAGAAATACTTTTGTATTGTGTGCAAGAAACAGATATACTCCCTGGTATGCCTTATGTATGGTAGATACCCACTTGTGTAATTTTTTGCAGGAAAATAGAAAATATTTTATATATTGATAATAATCTTGCTTTACTTTCAGGATGAAAAACAAACTACTATTTGATTTAAAATATTGTAGGTCAGCATGGCCACAAACAAACATGGAAATGTCAGGTTGAGGAAGAATAATGGTTTTGTTTTGTGTAGCAGGTCTTGTCAAATCCAATAGACTGAACCATGTAGGTGCTCAACTTCTGCTTTGTGCTTGCAAACCTGAATACCTCCAATGATTATTTATGAAGTCAAATGTATGAAAAAAAAAGCTCAAATGGTACAGAAGGACATAATCCTGCTCAGATAACATTAGTGCTTAATTTCCTAAGACACAGGAGTGGCCAAATGGTATTTATCTGGCCATCATTGTCAGTATTGTTCAAGGAACTCTAAACACTTTTTCCTTATATAGGTTGTGAGCTTCATATCCTTTACCTTTTGGTTTTTTCTCATATAAAATTGCTTTTAGAAGAACAGGGAAGCACACTGGTCTGCCTCTTGTCTGAGCAGGTAGAAGTTTTCAGTCACTAAGAATTTTCTAGACTTTTGTTCCTCAGATCTCACAAGAGGAAGTAAGATTTTGGGGGGCTTTTTTAGCTGTTTCTAGAAATACTTGAATTAGAGAAGATTAAACCTCACAGCAGGAGAGCACAGTAAAGAGGATGAGTGGTTTCCACTCTGTTTTGCATTTGTGAGGGCCCAGAACCCTTTGTTGTGTTTTACCTTCTCCCACATCATCCTGAGGTCTCTGCTCTTACCTTCTGCAGGATCCTTTGGCATTTCAGAGCCACTGATACCTCAGGCCTGCTGCAACAAAGCACAGGAGAGGCTTTGGATGAGAAATAAGAATACTGGTTCAAAAAGAATAATGTGTAAATGTATGTGAGACAGTGTATGGGTAAAAAAACAAACAGACAAATACCTGGTCTTGGGTACAGGCTAAAAACCTGCTTCTAAATGTACTCTTTTTAAGGTAATGGTTGTTTTGGGGCATGCTGTCTGCTGATCTGCAGTGTGCTGGCTTATTGTTTTTAAAATAGTTTGCTCTGTAGATTGTATTTATGTAAAATTCTGCTTCTGGGTAAAGCTCTGCTTCTGGGTGCACATTTCAATATGAAATTTCAGTAAATGTTAAGGCTGTTAGGTTTAAACGTTGCTTAGCTCCTAAGGTGATATGTATAGAACAGTTTTCCAGAAGAAATGAGAAATTTCATTGGAAAGCTGTTAACTGACAAACATAACATGGCTCAGAGATTGCTGCTTCCCCCCTGTGCTTTATGAGGTGATGCAAAGTTATAGCCAAGATCTGTGAAGGAAGTCTAACAGATTGAATACAGTAATAGCTTTATTTCAGCAGAGAGGTCAGTGGAAAAACTAGGTGCATTTTTTGATTCAGCAGTGAACTATTGATAATCTAACTTAAAATAATTGAATAATTGCCCAAACGTCTCATAAATAATTAATATCCTTTTTATTAGCAAGTAATCACTGGCAGTTTTGCTTTTCCAGCAGTGTCTACTGCTTTAATACCTCATAAGCAGCTTCAAGTATGAAACTCCTGGTTTGCAAACTCAAGAAATGTGTATATTAACAAAAAAAACAGCATATACTACTACTTTGACCCTAATGTAGTACATGTACTTTAGAATTTTATGAAAAAGGTCTGGTAATAGGGTAAATAGCTAAATTAGTATTTTCAGGATTGAAGTATTCCTTGTGGAATAAGACATTTTACTTTCTCTTCATTTTCATCAGTGTAATTAGTGGCTCTCTTGCTCTTTTTTTAGTGGCCTTTCTGTATTACTGAGCCAAATAATTATTTTGAACTTTAAACCTACAGCTGTGATTTACCAGATTCCAAGCCAAGCATCACCTTCTGCTTTCTCCCACTCATCAATATCTTTCTTAAAAATAAATAGGTGGTGAAAGTAGAATTTAAACCAGTCTGCCTGCCCCGATCTGCAAACTCCTCAAGCTCTGGCAGATGAGTCAACTTGACCATCTGCACCAGATGAAAAAGCACACTGAACAAAGGTAGATGTTGCATGTGTTTTGATTAAATGACAAGCTCAAGTGGTCTTGTTCTGTCCCTAAGAAGCTCCATGTAAACACTGAACAAGAAAGGCAGCAGAGTGGGAGGGTGAAACACCTGCTGGTGAGAGCCCTTTGGGCAGAGGAGCAATTGTTGGGCACTGCCCTCTGAGAGCTCCTGGAGAGGAGAGGTCACTGCAGTGATTCCTGGCCATCCTTGCCACTGCCTGCAGATGAGTCAGCACAACTCACTGGCTCATGTTAACAGAGATTGCTGACAGATCTACAATAATCAGCATGGAAAGTTGACCTCTGCATTTTGCCAGGAGTAGATCATGGACCAATTAGGCCAGTATAGTCTTTGCACCTCACCTAGGCTTAAAGCCAGATTGAAAAGGGTCATGGAAGTCAAAGATGCCAGATGGCACAACAGCTGTTTAACATAAACTTCTCAGTCACCTTCTTCTCCACAGGCAGTTTAGACAGGGGATGACAATTGATAAAATTACCAACACTAAGCTGACATCTCAAAGGCAGGTGCGTAGCTGATTATTAGAAGAATGTTTTTAGCATTTTAGCTTTTCATGTTCTGATAAGAAAGGCAGACTTGATAACACTTGTGGCAATTTGATTTTATCTGAAAAATAGTTACATCCTGCCTCATTTTACCATGCCTATCAGGATATGGTTAAATGTCCAGAATGCTTGGAATGGATCCAGGTATTTCTTAGCAGTACAAATGCCTTTTTTTCCCCTATTATAATTTCCTGTTTACAGTCTTGTCTTGAATCAGAAGTCTGCAGCTTCCTTAAAGGCCTGTATAATTTCATTAATCTGAATGATATCTGCTGGATATTGCTGTAACTTTTGCAGTTTGTCTGGATGGAACAAATCTATCTTTTGCTTCCTGAAAGGTTGAAAACAAACTGATAGGTCATATCAATAATATATATGTTAGCATTTTGACAAATTAACTAATCCATAAAATTATGGATAAATTATCAGTAAAACTGTATTTGAGATTTTTTTCAAAATTATTTCCCATCACTAGTGTTCAAACATAGAGATGCTTACATTTTAAGAAAGAGACAACCTAATTTACTCTTCTGTTACCAGGGAAAGTAAACTTCTTACAAATAAATGTAGGAGTATTTCATCTGATGGCCTTTTTGATAAATAATGAAAAATTATTTGAGTTTAAAAGGACTCAGTTCAGTTCAGCCTACTGCAGTCTAAGGTATTCTCACCTGGGACTGTCTGTATAGTTTATAAATAAAGCTATATTGCAGCACACGCTCCAAAAATTTAGAGCTCTAGCTGACAGATGTGTAAGGTCATGTAAGAATCAGGCACTTGAACTGTAATTTCTGAAGTTTAAACCTCTTTAAATCCACTGAAAGTGCAAATCCATTAGGCCTTGTGATCCTCAAGCCACAATGACCACTCATAAATGGCATTGACTTCGACCTCAAATGTAGCCAGGGCAGAGGGAGGTTTCTCCAACTCTTATAAAATGGCCTGCTGATTGGAAAATTTGCCCAAGAAGTGGAAATTGGGCTATAGAATTTCCCCAGTGGGAGGGAGAAGGTGTCCTAGCTAACCTTGTTAGCTGTAAAAGTGTCCCAACTGCACAGCCTGTGGGGACACATTTTGGACCACCATCTCATAACAGGCCGCTGAGTAGAAAGGAGTTCAAAGTGACATTTGAGGACTAAAATAAACCAGAGCAAGCCTGGATCTGTAGGTGTCAGCTCATTGAAGGCAGTACACTTCCAGGGATTACTGTGAATTTGGTGGTTAAATCGTATCTAAAATGCACAGTAGTACTAGTAGTGAGGACCTGAAAGCAGGGAGGTGGCCCTAACCTAATCTGAAACCTGACTAAGTTTGATTTCCTTATAATTTGCTACAGTGAGAGGATGTTTTTTGGAAAATGTCCCATGTAATCCAAAGTTTTCCGCTGATCAGCATGCACAGAAATGGAGATGCTGGCAGATGGTTTTTGTAAACTTCCCTATTCATGTGGGACTCAATGTAGAAATATAGTTTTTGTTAAAGAAAGCTCTACCCACTCAATGACTAAATATCTATTTTTCATAGGTATTCTGCTTGTATGCCTAGATGTGAATTTACAGAAATTGTGATCGTAAAGAAGCAAAGATATTCCTAGATAGGAAAATTAAGGAGAAGCCGGAAAGACATTTGTCTTTCTCTGTGGGGTAGTACAGAAAGGCAGGAAAAAGCAGTGGCTTGTGCTTACCAGTAAGTGGAATTTTTTCTCCCCTTAGACTTCCTTCTAGACTTTGCATTAAAGTGTAACAATTTGAAGAACTACAGGTACACTCTTCCTTTTCTCCAGCTACCAGTGGCATCCTTGCAACGCTAAAAGTGAAAAGAGCCATTCAATCTGATGATGCAGGGAGCTTTAATATGCTCTTTTCCTTAACTCTCCTGTGGAGCTAATAGGTGTCAGAAAGGAGGCAGAGATGAGAGCTTTTGCACATGTGCATTAATGTTTTCAGCATTGCCTCTGTGTTCAAAAGGAAAATGACTGTGGGGCTCTTTTTTTGTGTGATGCTCTTTTGTTGCATCAATTGAGAAAGGAAGTAATCACTTGGGAATAGCTACTATATACAAGTTCAAAGGACTCCCAAAAGAGAAGAAAGTCTTGCTTCTCTGCACAATGCAGCAAATGCCAGGAAAGGTGGGTCATCCTCTCGGCAAGCCATGGGACACAGGAGGCCAAATTTAACCCTCGTTTAAATTCTGCTTGAAGTAACTGGAATTATCAGAGGATGAAGCTAGACAATTATGGATGGACCAAAAAAAAAAAAAAAAAAATTAAAGAGCGCTTTAGAATATATGGTAGTTTGATGGTTATCATAATATCAAGGCTGTCAAAAGCTAGAGACTTGCCAAGAAGTGCTTACTGACACTTTTTTCCTCAACCAAGTACTGATTATGTACATGTTTCCTTTCTGTTCTTTAAAATAAATGGCTTCCTTTCGGTCTGGAGGATATCTCTAGCCCCAGCCTAGGTGACCAGGTCTGTTGGTGGAAAAGGTGTAGTGCAGTGTGGATCTCAGACATGACAGATCTCTAGACCTTACTCTGCAGGGAAGAACAGATAATCTTAGTAATAAGATTTTATGGATTGTATCTAATCTGTACTGAAGCTTTGTGTCTCCCTCATTAGCTCACTTCTGAGTTTATACAAGCCCTGCATAAAGGCTGACTCAAAACTAAGAGAAAATCTAGATAAAAAAGTAAAAGATCTGCATATGCTGGTCAGAATAGAAATACAGGGACTGTTATGGGAGGAGAGAGCACAGATATGAATCAATCCCAGTGCTGTGTTCCTGGGATTGCATAGTAAATGTAGCCTGTGTCTTTTGTTACAGACCTTGTTATGAAAGGATTTTCAGAGCCTGTTGCTTAGTTCATAGTTTGGTTGGAAGAACCATGATTTTTGTTACTGATTTCAAACTAAACAGAGGTTGCATGGCACAAAAGACAAGGTATTGGCATGCCAATGCACTATTGAGAAAGGATATTTTTAAATACAGAGTGTTTAAAACAGACCACCCGTGTGTACACTTCTGATTGTGTTCAGTCAAAGAATTTTTCTGCTGTGAAGTCTTTGATTAAAAGTGATTTAAACCCCAAGTGCAATTGCTCAGCAATTGCTTACAGCATCTTCTCACTGGTCTTGTATGTGATCTCAGAAAATGCTACACTTCACAAAGTCTTACTCCTGGAGGTCCCCAGCACCTCTCTGTGTTGGCAGAATAGAAAAGATAAGAATGGATTTAGCAGCAAGACTCGGGAGTCTCTCTTCAGACCTGTCAGATATCTGTGTTTGGATGTCTGCAGTTTCTGATAGCACCTTTCCCTTCTTGCTTCAACTTTGGCACCCAAAAGTACTTGTAACTGCTACAAACCTCACACTGGTTAAAGGATTCAAGGGAAGGATAAATTGTATTGAGTTTTCTCCCTGCTTTTTGTCAAGAAAAAAATGCATTTTCTCGTTGTTTTTTTTTTTCATTTTGGGCTTTTTCCTGCAAAAAGAGAACAGTATTTCCAATGCCTTTCATAAAGTGAACAATGGCTGGTTTATAAAACAAGCAGGTTAAAAATGCTGGAACTTTTTGCTAAAAGTATTTTTCTATCTGACAGTTGTGGCATTCAGCTTCACTGTACAAGCTCTTGAAGAACTTTGCCTGTATTCCCATATGTAGTTCTGAATCTGTCTCAATTAATTAGTTTTTTATTTACTCTATCACTTTAAATGCCTTGTTTGTTAAATCTACCTGCTGCAGTTGCTTTAATGCACAGTGTTAGCACTCATAACTGAGGCTGCTGAATAAGCATTACTTGTAATGGATCTTATTATTTTTTATTAGAGTTTTTAAAAGGCTTTCTAAATTTGTGCTTGATTCTGTTTTAACAATGTTTGCATCACTTACCATTTATTTCTGCTTAGTTTATTTTTTTAAAGAAATGAACCTCTTCAGGGAAAAAAAAATGCAAGCAAGAAAAGTTTACTGAAGCAAAAGGTTTTAAAGTATTGAATTTAAATAATAGAGACAAGATTCTGTTGCCTGGTTTTATTTGTTTAGTTCTCTTGCAATATTTGTTCCTATTGCTTTAATAATTTCTTAATGTAAAGATACAAAATATTTGGTACCATCTTCTCACTGTGTAGTAATAGTAGCTTTGCAATAAATTTGGCAAGTTAGTTTGATTAAAATTTTTTCAATTATTTTGATTTTTGCTGTTGTTGCTCTGCATTTTTTTTGTCAGCTACAGAAATGTTAATATATTCCCCAGGGCTTCCAGAAAACCATTAGCCCTAGACTTCTGCATGTGTGTCCTGGCAAAGGGTCTCCAACGCTAATTTTGAGTGTTTGCAATTTTCAACCCAGCTGGTTGCACAGCTTCCATGGTGAGAGGAATGAAGCTGGTACTACAATTTGCAGTAAGAACGTTCTCTACTCCTTGAAGATTAAATGTTGTCTTCCTTAATCCCTTTTTTTTTTTCACTCTGAAGTATACAATACTGATTTCATTAGGCAAATGCACTATAAATGCATCCCAAAAAGTGGTGTAATGATGGATGGTTTTATTTGGTTGTTTCAGCAGCTTGTTCTTTACATACATACATACTTCCTTCTTCAAATGAGAGCATCTTATTTTTTGTGTGAGATTTAAAAATTACTGTATGGTTTTGGCCAAACTAATTGTAATTGCTATTTTAGGACTCGTGGCTCTCTGGTTATCTGTAACACAAACCAGTGTCAATTGTGCCCTGGTGGTCAGATAGAAAACTGGCAGATTGCTAATCTTTTATTTGTAGTGTATTTCCTCCTACCTTGGTGACTTTCCCTGGCTCAATAGCTATCATTTAAAGAACTAAATTATCTCTCATTAGCACAGTGCTAATTGGACTAGTTATATGAGGTTTTCTTCTCCTTTTTACATGGGGGAAAATCAACAACAGCTATTTTACTTTAAGGCTACAAACTGCATTTGTAGCTTCTTGCTAAATACAATAATGGAAAGTTTCCATTGCATGTGTGTGTAGAGTTCATTGAAACTGTTCCTCTGTGCATGCATGTGCTGCACAGGCCAGTTCCTGTGTGCTCAGAGACATTCATTTAGGAGGAACTTAGTCGTATGATCACAGTGAGTCACTGGAGATAATTCTGTGCCTCTCTGGGGCTGAGGTTGTTTACAATGAGCAATGGGAAAGCACTAATCCTCCCTCAGAGCTCTCCATCTGCAGAAGCAGATGACTGTTCATTTCAGAAATTTGTCCTGATATAGGGCAAAGAGCACATCTGCTTAATCACCCAAATGGCCCATTTTTATAAATGGGTGCTTTCTTGTATAACTATCATGCATACAGACAGAAACTCCACTGTAGTTTGGGTGATTGATTTCATTATTTTAATGGGTGATAATCCACATTGTGGAATAACACAGCTCTTTTAGGGTAAGGCTTTTACAAACCACTTTGTTAGGAATATGCCACTTAGAATAGTGAGAGGAAAAAAAAAAAAGAGTACAGCTACCACTTAACATACATATATATTTGTGTCTTCTGAATACCTGAACTGAGAGACACCTGTTTATTGTAAAACATATGCAAAGAAAGAATTATATAAATAGCAGATGCTATCCCTGACCCAAGCACTAGGGATAGAGCACTTTGTTTGAAAGACTGCTGCCAGAATCACTGTCCCAGTACCCTACACAGTTCTAATACTTCTGAAGCAACTCTTTTTATCAGCAGGAACAGTGGAACAATTTTATACCTATAGAGTTAAACTATGCAGTTTTCTCATTCAGCCAGTACAGTCTTTAACAGTGGGTAGCCACCAGGAAAACATACTAAAAAAAAAAAAAACATGGTGGGGATTTCTGAAATAATTTGAGAAGATTTTCCATATATTGGACAAATATTACAGCTCCGTGTGATCTTCGTATTTTGCAACAATATTTCTCTATTGACAAGAGAAACCTCACCCCTAAGCGATGACAGAGTCTCTTTAACTATAGCAGTGAGAGAGGCTGCATGGAAAACAGTTTTCTATACTGTGAAACTTCCCATCTTTTGAAGTTCTCCCTCATCTTTCTTAAGAACTGAGAAAAAAAAGGCCTAGGTGTGTGTGTGTGTGCATAGAAGTTGATTTTCATAGGCAGAGGGATGTAGAAGAGAAATAAGATGAGACAAGCGTTAAAAAAACCCCTCAAACACACCAATGTGTGATAGTCAAGTACCTGTTCTGACATCCCAAGTTAAGCTCTTAAATTATTAATACAGTTTGTCTTCTTTCCCAGTGGATGTCATGCCAAAGTTGACTTTGACTGAAATGTTTCATTTTTGAAAATCTGGCAGTTTCCCAACAGCCACAGTTCATTAAAGCTTTTCAATTAGGAAAAGCAATCATTCAGTGATGTGTTTATAAGTGGGGACTCCACAGTACCTGTCCTACAGCGTTATGAGGAATGAGCAGCAGCTCCATAGGGCTCCTGGAATGTAGCATACCCACCAGCACTCTGATTGTGTTATATGTGGCTCACAATAATGCAGAAAACCCATAATGTGATGAATATTTTATACCTTTCCTCATCTAAATTATTAATTTGGTATTCATTCACCTTTAATGAGCTAAATTAGAATCACATTTGAATCATTGTTTAAAACATTGTCCGTTTTTACTTGTCTTATAACAGAAGCACATGTTAAAGATTCCATAGATCAAACTGTAGACCACATTTTTCTTTTGATTTCCCTCCTTGAGTCCTGCTGCCTCTGGTGATATTTGCACTCTATATTTTGCTTATTTGTTTGAAAAACTGTAAGCAGCAGGAAAAGCTGTACAGAAGTGCCACTGAGGTTGTGAAAAAACATGCAAGAACAAGCTGTCGTTCCTGCTCCTCTAATTTCAGCCTGGAAGAGATGCACAGAGCTTCCCTTTTATCTGCTTCTTGTGGTCACTGTGTGGGGAATACCTGACACAGCCACTCCCAGTGACAAGGAGGCCTGGCTTCTTTCACTAGATGCCACCACGTTTTAGACTCAGCTGCTAAGGCAGAACAAAAGCGCTCCTTTCCATCCAGCATACTCAGAGGAATGAGGAAAGCACAGGGTGAAACTTTCAGAACAAGATGAAACAAAGTGAGGGGAAAAACATTTTGGGGAATGGGAGAATAATCAGAAAGGATGAGGGGATGCCAGGTAATTGGCCAGGCAAATGGCATCAGAATGCAAAAGAGCATGAAAAAGCAACAGAAAACAGCAACCAAGAAGATGAAGGAAGCACATATTAAGGCATAAGACATCGAGCACAAGTGTTTAAACATTACCTGTGCACTCTGTCAGATATATCTGAAGGGGAATGTTTTATGCAGTCATGTTTTCAACTTTGAGTTAGTAATTACACAGCCTGGCTGCCTCAGAAAAGTGAATTAAAATACAGTATTTAAACTCCTATGAGCCTCTATCTCATCTGCCAGGTGTTAGGCATTTCAGAGTGGCTTGAGGACTCTATTTATACGTATTATATGGCTTTAAATATGGTACAGATGCGAATACAATCACATAATTTTGAGTGTGCACATTTAATAAAGCATCTGCGTTTTTCCCAGCCATAACTGCATAAAAGAGGGAATTGTGAATGAATCCTTGAATCCGTGATTTTAACATAAATATGTGGTAAATATTGTTAGCTCTCTATTTAAAAGGGACATGGGCTAAATACAATGAATATTGAGAAGAGGTATAATTTCCAAGTGTTATGTGTAAAATATCTCATCGACACGGAAGATTCCAGCTAAATCTCAGCAATATAAAATGAATGACTTTCGTTTTAGCTCTTCACTATATTTTTTGAAGAAAAGTGCAATTCTACTAAAAAGAAATCACCCACACCCTCAAATTCCTGATCCGTGTTCCCCAAGAAATGGCTTTCAAAGTTATATTTTTTATTGCAAGGATTGAGCTGAATGCAGTTCTTGTTTAGATAATTTTTCAGGTTTAAGTTCTACAGTGTAATGTGTTTGGTGAAGAGAAATCTCCACTATTTATAGACTTTATAAAAGAAAAAATTAAAGGCTGATACTCAGATGGGTAATTTCTCTGTCCTATAATTTCACTACATTAAGGGAAGATCAAGTGTTTATTCA
>VXBB01001393.1:1690-22708 GCA_013399915.1 Illadopsis cleaveri
AAAAGGCTGTTGTAGGACTTACTTTATTTCTCATCTATCATGTGTTGGAAGGTCATGGATGACAGTCAATTTAATCTACTGTTAGTTGATTAAATTTAGAGTTACCAGACGGAAGGTTGAATTATCTGGATTTCACGGCAGTACTAGAAGCTTAAAAAAGAAAAGTTAACAACAATAAAGCACAAAACAAACCTTTCCTGAGAGATCTAAAACTTTTCTATTTCAAGTGGAGGCTCTTGGTGAAATTAGGAAGAGATCAGTGATGTGATTTTTAGCACACTGTCTGTGTTCTTTGGCTCCTGATCCAACTAAGCTGCTGATCAGGCCAAGGGGGAGGCTGGACCATGTGGGATGTGAACTAAGATCCACAGGTAGCTGCTATGGAGTTGTCACCACTAACAGATTGCAAAAAGTAAATGACTGATCGCTCTGCCTGGAGCAGATCCTCGTCCTCAGCGTTTTGAAACTCTTACTCACAGTCTTGGAATTATATTATATCCTAAACTACAGTCAATGGTTTTTAGTAATGATGTTCAGCAACTCTTTCTGCTCCGTGTAAAAAGCCAGAAGACAGTAACCAGTCCTTTGAGGAAAAAAAAACATTAATGCCCAGTTTTACCAGCAGTACATACAGCAAGAACACTGTGGTGTAGCCTGGGTTTAATTTAAAATGCTGCTTTTGGATGTTTAAGCTGTTAAGGAATGTTGCTACTAGAGAATGCTGAAATGCTGCAATTGATGGTTTTATTAGTCTATCAAGAATCCCAGTAAGAGGGCAAGGTTTGCTGTTGGTGTAGGTACAGATGTGTCGTCCACCCATATAAAGAGGATGTGGTCTTCATTGATTTACTGGTGCTAAAGAGTGAATAAAAGAAGAATGTATTCATAGTTTGGGAGCACATTTTTTTTTAAAATCTCAGCTACTTCCTTACCCCACCAGTCATTTCACTATTTTCAAGACACTGTAGTCAAGGGTTTTCATTTTCAGCCCTTAAAGACGAAGTTCATGGAATCTGAGACAATTGCTTGGGGTGGAAGCCTCAGTGTAGACTAAAGCTTGTAAGTAATTGTCTATTCCTCATTTATTGTTACATTTATGCTTTAGGTTTAATTTTGTGGGTGAAAATCTGATGCCACTGAAGAGAGTTTTGTCACAGCTTTCAAGGCCTGGTTTAACTTCCATATTGTGCCTCTGTAATTTTTCTCAGAGGCTACATTTACTTTTTTCATGCTGTTACTACTATTTCCTGCTGTCATTATTTCTCTTTTAGGAGTAAGACAAGAGGAAGAGCTGACTTGTGGGTGGCTGACACAATATTCAGGTTTTTCCTCATTCAGGCCTAGAAGTTTAGAAGTTTGTGAATGTAGTTTGTGAATGCAGCCGACTAATCAGGTATCCATCAAAATATGTGCACCTTTACATCCAGTAGCATAATAAAAGATTTCTGAAACAGGCTGACCTCAGGGAAAATGAGTGTGCCAGCTCTTTGATTTAAACCAGGGATCAACAGTGTTTTGTCTGTATTTAAAGCTTTTGCCAATTATGAGAATCACAGCTTTTCTTTCCATATGTTACTATATCACATAGTTGTAAAAGGAAGTGTGACCCACATTTAATATAAAGTAAGTCTCAGAAACCAGAAGGCAAAGGAAAAAATCCTCCTAACTTTTTTCTTCTTTTTCAATGATTTGTGATTCACTGGGGTGGAGGGTGGTTTGTAGTTACAGAAAAAGAGACCTGATCTTCTTCTTATAATCTCAAGTGGGAAGATAATTTAAGTGAAAGTGTTCTTGACTATATTTCAATAGAAACTCAAATTAAAAAAAAAAATAAATAAATGATAGTGCAAGTCTGTAGGGGAGAACAGGGTAAAACTAGGAGAAGTTAAAATGATGCAGTAAAAACTATTTAGTGAGGTTTTCTGACCAGTTGTACAGGGTCTGTATGCCAGCATATGTAAATCTTTTAAAAAGAAATTAAGCCTTCCTTTATGACAGACCATTATCTTAGTGTTTTTTTCTATCAGTCAGGAGTAGGGTGTAGTGAAATGTTGGTGTGTACGTTTTTCTTTGCAAGTTTTTCCCGTTTTAAAATCTGTCATGAATTTCCTCATACCTCTTTGTGACTCATATGTTGCAGAAAAGTCCTAAAACGCTCAATAGGTTACACAAGATGCTTTTTCTCTTTTTTTCCCCTCAGAAGCAAGGCAAAACAGGCTCCTAGAGTACCACTGCACAATGAGCAGAAGGAATCAGATCTCAGGCAGTCACCAAAATAGATTTTGTATGGCCTAAAAAGTACCTTAGTCCTTCAGGACTGGAAGTACATTCCCTGCTGGGGGAGTGTCTGATCCTGCTGGGCTGTGGGATAATAAACTTGTGACAATGCAAAGCTGTTTGTGGGGCACTGATCCTTGCCAAAACACCAGGCAGAAGAGTTTCAGGGGTGATGCTCTGTTAAGTCAAGGGGTTTTGATTGCAAATCCCCTGAAACAGCTCACATTGGTTCAGACTGGAGCAGTGCTTTCTTCAGTTTGAGATTTCCTTCATCTTGTGGGAAATTGCAGCAGCTGAGGCCATTACAGCAAATTGGGTGGACACCACTGGTGCTGCTGACAGCTCCTGGACTTTGTCAAGTTGTGCTGTAAAGAATCCAGTCACTGGATTCCTTGGCTTGTTTATGTTTTATTACTGTGCTGTTTATCTTTAATATACATTCAGTATTTGCTGTACTTCAATTTCATTCTTGCAGATGGGAGATTGAATGGGCCAGGAGCCTACATTATGTAACAGCCCAAACCACAGAGCAAATGATGCTAAATATCACTGCATGACTGCTGAAGAATATCTCAATCACCTTAATGATATGCTGATGGATGTCTATGGGGTAAATACATCAAGCTTTGGTTTGCTTTTGGCAGTGAAGCTGGTAGCTATTTTGATCCAAACATTTGTTTTAAAAGTTGGTTTGGAGTAGCTGTCGGGAAAGTGGCTCTAAAAATCATGTTGGATTTCAAATCTTCTGTGTTCTCAGAAATTTCCAGTTCAAATACATTCAGTTTTCAAGTCAAAACCATTTTTTTTTTTATTCTTAATTGTTTTCTCTGCAGCCTTTGCCAGGAAAATACGTTCCAGGTTATTTTTTCCCATCCTTTTGTGAGCACAGCTATTAAGTATTCTGCAATTAGCAAAGAGTGTCTCTGCACTACTCATCCATGGAACAGCCCATCTATTCATGAGAATGATCCTTCAAGAAGGTGTTCTTAGTCCCCAAAGTTTGCAACATGGTGATCTTAATCAAGTGCTGATTTTCCAGCTTTTCTATATTTTCTGTAAGGCAAAACTACAAATGCTTTAAATTCCTAAACTGCATTAAAACACTTGCCTCCTGCCAGTACAAGTCGAGAGCAAGCCTTTGTTATTTATGTTTAAAAAAATATGCAGTAGACCCATTAAATATATTTAGTTTAATATATTTAGTTAAATATTCCTTGTTAGGACACCTATTCTGCCTCCTGTGAAACAGACAGCAACAGTGACAGTACCAGCAAGTCCTGAACAGCTTTTTGCTTGCCTTGAGGTATTCCTGTACCCAGTGGGTTTGTTGGGAAGGAACCTGACCTCCATGTTACATTAGCAAGAATTCTGTCAACTGCTTCACACCCAAGCAGCTAAGGAAGTACTTCCTTGGCTCTTGCCATCTCACAAGCAAGCAAGAAAAAATTGCACAGCACCTACAGTAACCTGCTGTGTTTACAGAAATGAACATACAGCGTGAACACTCGTAGTGGGTAAAAACCAAGATGTTTATCAAGCTTAAGTTGGGACCTCTACCAAGTTCTCAGTGATTTATGGCTGCATTTGATTGGACATTGAGTCTGGATTAAAATGCCAGAACTACCCCTGGTGGCTGCTTTGATCTGTGAGGTCAAACACATAAACTGGTGCCTGTCTTGAGGCCTTAGAGCTGAGTGAGCCACTAAGCTGGACCACTTTGCTGCATCTTCCAAGCATGCATTGATCTACTGCTGCTATAGAGTGAATAAAAGAAGAATGTATCCAAAGTTTGGGAGCACGGGAGCTGGGGACATGGTTTGGGAACTAGCTGTCCTTTTGGAGGGAAGTGCAGGCAGGGTATTTCTTACCTGCCTGAAACAGTGTCTGTCATTTCTGGCACTGATATTGCTGCCAGAGCATTTCAGAACCGTGGAGCCTTGTGCTCCAGAGTTTTAAACCATCAGAGCACCAGGAACAGGGAAAATCAGGAGAGATGTGAAGAGGCCCCATGGAGTGGGTGGAGGATAGAGAGAGCAGAGCCACGTCTTCCTTTCCTGTGAGAAGCGATACTGCTTAAAATGTCTGGAGTTTTAAAGTTAGAGCTTCAATTCAACGATAAACAAAATTTGAGCCATAAAAAAATCATTCTAAAAGCTCAGTGCGAAACTGTTTAGCTATGCAAAGAGAGACAAATTTATAAAAAAAAATGACAAGATACAACAAGACTGGAAAAGCTCCTGATCAGCAACTCATCTCCGCTGTGGCAGTGTTGATGTGATATATACACATAGGCTTATTTCCCAGTTTTTATTTGTCTCTTACAGCATTACTGTTGGCTCTGATGGTAGTAATATTTATCTGCTTGGTTTGGTTTTCTTCTTTCCTGAATTGGACAACTGAGTGAATCAAGGACATCAGTCTGAAACAAGAAAGAAAACTGATGTTCACAGAATCATTAAAGCTGGGAAAAAACCCTCCAAAATCATTGAGTCCCACCTCTGACCCAACACCTCCATGACAGCTAAACCATACCACAAAGTGCTGCTACATTTGCTCATTTTTGAACCTACCAAGGGACAGTGAGTCCACCTCTTCCCTGGAAAGCCTGTTCCAGTACTTAACCACCCTTTCAGTGAAGAAATTTTTTCCTGTTATCCAATGTGAACCTCTCAAATGATGATTGAACCTTGCTACCAGTTGGAATCTGAGATTACTAATTACCGTTGTGCTCTCAATTCTGATTCAGCTTATACTTAGCTAGAAATTCGAGTATTTTGACTTTAGGTCCAGAACTTCCCTATTTCAAATACTCTTGCTGATTCAGAAGTTTAACAAAGAAAACACAGTGACGGGAAGCCTGAAGAGCACTTGCATTTCCACAGTTAAGTTTTCAGACTATTTTATTGGTCAATTGTTTATGTTTATGGACTCTTCTCTCAAGAAGTGCTTCTCAGGTGTGGCAGTCCTTGTGCAGCACATGTATTTAATCAGATTTCTGTGCAGTGTAACAACCTCATCTGAGTCTCCCATATTCCTCTGTGTGCTTGGATTCAATCAGAGCTGCCAGCTCTTAGAATTTAGGCACTTGCAATGGTGGCTGAATTTGCAAATGTTTTTTGCCTTCCTCCCCATTTCTAGCCATGCCTTGGTGACTCACAGAGCTAGTTTTGGTCTATGTAATTGATGTAAATCAAGGATAATCTTCCTGGAGTCACTCCAGGATATAATTGTTTCTGAGATAATTAACATTTCCTTCTATATCTGTATAAATGATCCATGCTGGCTCTTGAGTTTGAGGGAGAATTGAACAGCATTGATTTGAAAATAAATAGGGAATTACAAAATTTAAAACATCTTCGCTAACCTGCAGCCAGGGAAATAATGCAATATTTAAAGAATTAAGTTTACACAGATGTGAAGTAACAAGCCTTAATGTGTATCTTAGAAATTAGAAAACAGAACCACTGCCACCGTGAAGAACAACAAAAGGGAAGGAAAGTCGTGGAGATTAAAGCTCCCACTAACATACAACATACTCAGTTGTTATTTTATATTTTTTCTTCTCTGTGAACAAAACAGATGATAAGGGATGCAGAGCTAGCTTGTGATCACGCTCATTACTATCTTGTTATCAAAGCAAGAACCAGATGGTATGACCTAGTAAGGGTAAGAAGAATGTTTTCTTTAAATAAATAAGCAGCACTAATAGATTTCAGAACATCATGCAATGTTGATCTTCAGATTCTATAAATATTCAAAGAGACCCGTGCAAAATAGCTCATTAATGATAAAAACTTACTCTGTAATTAAAAAGAAATCCACTGCCTGAATAATATGCAATTTTTGCAACGTTCATTACGTAGTAGATACTATTATGGTTATTTCTAAAACTTTCTTCATATTCTACTGCTGTTAATTTTACTTAATGTTTCTGTTGTAAGAGGAGTAGTGGGCTACACCTGAGGCCTGAGCACGGAGGCTGTACACAAACACAGCTTTCTGCTCTGCTGACACTCAGTGCTTCCCATCACAGAGAGCCACTGAGGGTGAGGTTTTCACCATGCAAAAAGACTCTCATGTCTGTATCCTTTAACAATATTCCCATCTTTTTGAACTTCTCAGATAGTTAAAACATTTGGGCAACATATCAGCAGAAGAAAAAAAAAAGAATATGATTTTTTCACTGTGTACATTGAACAGTAGTACTGGTAATCTCAGTTTACAAATTGACTGCTAAAACCACCAACAAACCCAAGCAACCAACCCAAACCTAGAGCAAAATCTAATTAGTATTAGACATAGAACGAGTTGGAGGGAAAATCTGCAGGTCTGTAATTTTTCAGTCCATAACCTGATCTAGTCAAAGATGTCCCTGTTAATTGCAGGGGATTGGAGTAGATGGCTTTTGAAAGTCCCTTCCAACCTGAAGTATTCTATTATTCTACTATTTTCTGCTTCTTTCTCAATTCCCATTATCTATTCAGCTCGTAGAGAGATCAGACATTTTGTCAAACTTGTTGGTTCTTGTTAGTGATGATTTCTTTTGCATTCCAGAATTTTCAAGGGTTTGACAGTGAAGAAAATGGCATTATACAGCCAAGGGACTTGAAGAAGTTCTTGTTCCCATTTGGCATTCCAATCACCCTGGAGGGATTGAAGCAGCTTTGGGCAAGGCATAACAACTCTAAATGATTAGGTCTTGCAATAATGCATCTTTTATAGGATTATGGAGCCTTTGGTAGTGCAGTGAATGACAATAGATTACACTGCACAAAAAATCTTTTATTTTGTTACGATTGTGACCTCAGTGCACGACACTGTTTTACAGGAGGCTATGTCTTATACTAAGTTCAGTTAGATCCATCAGTTCCCAATAAATTCAAAGGTAGAACTTCCACCTGGCTTTAGTATTTCTGATCCTTTTAATTGAACATGCATTTTCTTCTCAGATGGCACTGTAGGTCACTGGTTGCATTAACTTCTTTCCCAGCGGTTGTTTTTCTTACACACACAAATGCCCAGCTCAGTGTGTTCTGGGTCAAAGTCAATTCCAGGTATCTCAGGTCAGGTGGGAACTGCACACAGAGCTCCCATCCAGAAGGTCTGTGGGCAGCCCATGCTGCACACCTGTATGAAGGCACAACCTCCTCTTTTCAGAGCACTAACGTTTACTTGCGATATTTTCAACCTAAATAAAAAGCGACGCAGTCAAAAGAGAAATGCCACGTAGCAAATGCTCAGCAAAAGAAAGCAAGACAATTTCGTGCTGTGTAAAGATTTCAAGTAATATCGTGAAATGTTTTTATAGACAGGTAATTTGTTGTGAAGTGGGGGGAGCTGATCTGCTTTCAACAAAGAGAAGCTGTGCTATAAACTGTGTTTGCAGTGGGATAAATGTCAGCTGTATGCGACATTATATAAAAAAGCCACCTTCACTTTGAAAAGTAATCACTCTAATGTATAGAATCACAGTGTATTGCATTTGGGTTACAAACTGCATTAACTACATAGATTTTTTCTTAGCATTGATTCATTTATGAACTATTTTCTACTCCATTAGATTTTACTTCCCGATCTTATTCCTTGTTCCTGTGGCACGTTGAAGAGTGTCCTTTTCATGCAGTTATCTGCTGCATAACTTCACTCCCATCAGCCACTCCTTTAGAGAATAGCTAAAATCTCTTACGTGCCTGATATGTCTGCAACTTGAATAAAGGAATTAGAGTGAAGCTGAGGCTAAATTAGGCATAGCCATGCATCAGAGCACTGGCAGGAGCAGAAACTCCAGAGGAAACAGCCTATGGCAGGATTTATACCTAAGAAAATGTGAAAAGTGTTTTTGAAGCTAAACCTATGTTTCTGAAGGACGATTACAACTCTGAGCATCTTGTGTGACCACTTTGAGACACTTGAGAATGGATTTTTTGGAGACCTGCATCTCAAACCAGACTCTGAAAGACCACAGCACTGAGAGCTGGAGAACACTCCTGGCAGTTTGTTCCTCAGGGTGGTATTTTTAGAAGTGCCTCTGTGATTACAATGCGTAAGCCCCATCTTTTGAGCCTCATGTAAAGTCGCTCATTCATTTTCAGTGTGGTATGGCACCTCTGCAAGGAAGGGAAGTCAGTGAGAGCTAAGCTGTTAAGTCAGTTAAGGACATCTGTAATGTCTTTCTATGGGGAACACATGAATATTTAAAAAGAGCTTTTCTTTTTCAAGGTATGATACAGATGAAAAAGGATAACTAACTCACCAAGAATTTTTAAAAAACTGGGGATAGAGGTTCCATCCACTGACACAGGCTCAGCCAACACATCACAGATGACAGCCAGGCACATCTCCAGGCATTAATTTTGTTTATTATTAGAATAATGAACAAAAGAAACATTCAAAGCTGAAAGAGCAGTAGGAACAGCAGAAAATAAAGCTCGGCATGTAAAAGAAATTACAAATCAGACCAAGTAAGTTATTTATGAGCTTAGCATTTAACTTTCAGTGTTTGTGTTTAGTTTGTCAAGATGACACTGCGAGCAAAAAACACAATGTTACTAAAAATAAGGCTCTGAAAAAGAGCTTTGGATGGTTTTGGAAGTTTATCCATAGTGTTATTCTCTTGATTTGCTGGAGATGAGCTTAGCTTCTGTGCAGTGGGAGACTTCTTTCACAGATGTTCTCCATGGGCTCCATCTTTTACTCCAGAGACCTTGTGGCAGCATCTCTACTGGCAAAGCAGAATGTCCAGAGACATTCCCAGACTGCTGCTGGACTGCCAAACCTTTGACTTGTGACAGCTGATGTCTTCCCTGCTCCCTCCCAGCACTGCTTGGGAGCAAGAACTCCTCAAGGACAGGTCCTCCTGGGCGGTTTGGAGGCAGCTGCTCCCTTTGGGGGGCTGAGAAGGTTCACTGGCAGAGATGTGCCAGGTGTCCCCTGTGCCTGGGCCATTCTCTGGCCTGTTGGTTGGTATCAGCTCATGGTTCCAGTCCTGACACTGCCATCAGCTCAGACTGACGGAGAAGAGCAAGTGCAGGTCCCTCTCCACCTGACTGCTTCAGACAACCTTGGCTTGGACCTTGTTCTGCTGACCAGGGGCTTTCCTTGCAGCTGGACTGGGTGGGTGTGTAGGATGCTGTGGTCTCCACTCACTCCCTGTCCCTTGGATGGGTGACAATCACACTGTCTGGGGTTATGTAACCAAAAAAAAAAAAGTTTATTCTATTCCATCTGTTGAANACCTATTAAATTGTATTTCTGACTTGAAGTCTCTCACTAGTTTTGCTTTCAAACCACTACACACACTCAGGTTCACATACCTCTGGCAGCTCCTTAAATTGCTGGGAAATGGCTCTGGAGTGCAGAAAAACCAACCTTGCACAAGGATGGAGCCTGGCTCCACGTGACAGAAACAAGCATCTCGTCTCTGTCTGAAACAAAATCAGCACTCACAGTTAAGAGGTCACTGCTCCTGAGAAGAGCATCTGACAGACAAATGACAAAATGATATCCTGCTTGCAGTGGAGTCTAATGATCTGTGCTTGCCCCAGTGAGTCAGCAGTGTTTAGCCTGCTGCTCCTGTAAGATTCCTGCACCTGCCAGCAAGATTGAGGCAGCAGTAGAACCCTCTGCCCCACCACAATGCTGTTAAAACTTCATGTTTCTGTGGAAAAGCACCACCTGGATGCTTATCATGTTTCTTGCTTGTGCTTTCACTCTTCTCCTGAAATGTATTATATATATTTTTTTTTTAATTTAGGAGTATAAACCCTCAGGAGCAAAACCCATGTAAAAATATATCCCCAGGAGCACAGATTTGCTTTCTTTTGTGCTTGGAAAGGGTCTGGAAGTTGTAGAAACTAATAAATTATTGTTTATGAGAATGATAATTCCTGATGACATTGTTGATAAAGTTGATACACTCATAAACAGAGAAGTGCAGCCTTGTCTTGCAGATAAAGAGGCAGCTTGGGAAATCAGCTCACAACTGCCCCACAAAAGCAAGACAGAAGTCTGTAAGCCAAGGCTTTTGCCTTCTTACCCTGCTTTTTTAAATTCTGTTTCTCAGTATCCCAAATAGCCTGAAAGAATGAGAGCAAAAACTGCCCCCTTTTTTTTCAGCATCACGTCTCTCCCACCTGCAGTGCAACTCTCTGGCACAAACTGCACTTACGACACCCGCAGGTATCAACAAGAGTTCCACCTGTAAGGAATTGTATCATATGAAGCAGAGATGATGAGGCAGCTGCTGTGTTGCAGGCATTGTTTATTGTTGTATTTGATGTGAAACTGCCTCATACTGGGCTTTTCCACTCCATTTTTTTGTACCAGCCCGTTATCTCTAGTCTGACTTGGATGAAGAGCTCTTCTGGTCAGGAACCTTCTATTTCTTTNACCCTGCTGCTCCTGCTCCTGTAAGATTCCTGCACCTGCCAGCAAGATTGAGGCAGCAGCAGAACCCTCTGCCCCACCATAGTGCTGTTAAAACCTCATGTTTTTGTGGAAAAGCTCCACCTGGATGCTTATCATGTTTCTTGCTTGTCCTTTCACTCTTCTCCTGAAATGTATTTTTTTTTTTTTTTTTTTTTTTAAATTTAGGAGTATAAACCCTCAGGAGCAAAACCCATGTAAAAATATATCCCCAGGAGCACAGATTTGCTTTCTTTTGTGCTTGGAAAGGGTCTGGAAGTTGTAGAAACTAATAAATTATTGTTTATGAGAATGATAATTCCTGATGACATTGTTGATAAAGTTGATACACTCATAAACAGAGAAGTGCAGCCTTGTCTTGCAGATAAAGAGGCAGCTTGGGAAATCAGCTCACAACTGCCCCACAAAAGCAAGACAGAAGTCTGTAAGCCAAGGCTTTTGCCTTCTTACCCTGCTTTTTTAAATTCTGTTTCTCAGTATCCCAAATAGCCTGAAAGAATGAGAGCAAAAACTGCCCCCTTTTTTTTCAGCATCACGTCTCTCCCACCTGCATTGCAGCTCTCTGGCACAAACTGCACTTATGACACCCGCAGGTAGTAACAAGAGTTCCACCTGTAAGGAATTGTATCATATAAAGCAGAGATGATGAGGCAGCTGCTGTGTTGCAGGCACTGTTTATTGTTGTATTTGATGTGAAACTGCCTCATACTGGGCTTTTCCATTCCATTTTTTTGTACCAGCCCGCTATCTCTAGTCTGACTTGGATGAAGAGCTCTTCTGGTCAGGAACCTTCTATTTCTTTCCTGTTAGTGCAATGCCAAGCACAAGGCAGCCCTGCCTCCAGTGCTATAAATAAGAAGCAGCTCTTCAAGGCAGGAAGATGCTGCGTGCTGCAAGCAGAAATTATACAGGGTGGCTCAAAGATGCAAGTACTCCTCCTGAAGCAGCTGGAGAGTAATTAAATCAATGGAGGAGACATGCCAGGTAAAAATAAAATAGTCATGATGTGTGATGCTGGCAGGTCTGAATCCTTCAGAATTATTTACCGTTGTGAATATATTGTAACAACAACCACGGTCAGAACTGCAACAATACTCACAGATACACACTGTTTAACCTTTATTTGGAGAAACAGGAATTGGAGACTGGGCCACATGGAACTGGATGCAGTTATGTGGCAGCAGCTGGAGCCAGATGCTCCTGGTTGAGGTAGAGCAGCATTCCAGTAGATGGACGTGGAATATTCTGACCCCTGCATGGAGGGTCCCTAGTCCTGAGTGCTGACACTTTGCAGAAGGGACTTTTATAACCCTTTCCAAAATTGCACTCTAGTTATTAGTTAGATTCTTTGCTTTGCTTGATTTTTATATATAGGACAGCCAGTTCTGATTTTAATGTTTTGAAATTTGTCATCTGCAGCTTTGTCTGGGAAGGAGTTCACCTTTCAATCACTCACGGTCTGCAAAAGTAAGTCTTGTTATTGATTATTGCCACCTTTCAGTTCTGCTGAATGTTCTCTTTTTTGCCTCCCACACTTCCTCACCCACCTCCTGGATAGTGGGAGCAGCCCTGTGCCAGCAGTGCCCATCTGGTTTTCTCTCTTGGATATCTGGATGTGCAGGAGAAGTTGAATGCAGACCTCTGAACTTATCAGATTTCATGTATCGCCTCGGAAAGCCATAAATGACTCTAGAGCCGGAGTCATTGCACAGCAGATGAAAAAATCCATGTGTGTGGAGGCTGTGAAGGCAGGAATCCATCCCTGTGTCAGCCTCTTGCTTCAGAAACCCCTCAGAAAGCTGAGCTATGAGAAGCAGAGGTGAGGACCATCCCTCTTGTTGGATCTGATCACCAAAAACGGGACGGGGCGACCCAGAGGCGTTCCATCAGTTTTTTATTTCATTATCAGTCTCAGTGAAGGCAGAGACATAAAAGATGGTAAAACTCATGCCACAACCACAGAAGCCAAAGTTCTCTTTGTTACAAGGCCTTTTAAAAGTTTTTTTAGCCAATAGGCTGATGCTAAAAGCTTACAAGAGTCTACTTAAGCCAATCACTAAACACTACACGTGCACCTGACAGCATACAAGAGTTGCTTGTTCTGCATTTTTTGCAGCTCAGAAACTTTCAATGCTCCAAATATTTCAAGGCCTAAAATTCAACTTTGTTTCAAACCTCTATCTATGGAAGCTTATTCCAATGCTGTGAAAGTCCTCTGCTTTTCCAGTTCCCACACATCCGACTGTAAGGTCAGTGTCAGGACATCAGCTCTTGTGTAGCTCTGGTTCGTGCCTGAGATGTTTTGGTTTTCTGAAATTCTTTTCCCAGGGAATTTTCTGTAAACAGGAGAGATGTTTTTGTAGCTGTACCTTTGTTATTCATTCCTTTTCCTAGGAGGGACTTCTTCTTGATCTCCCTCTGGTCTGACCAATGTGAGTGAAGAGGTTTGCCTTTCTGTCACCAATCAAATTTGTCTGTGTAAAATAGTATAAAAGGGAGACACATCCCAAAAATAAAAGAGTCATTTTCAGCCTTCTGAAATTCAGACTCTGTGTTGTTGTGGTGTAAAACAGTGTCACTCTTGGTCAGCCCAACCCAGGCAATGGCTGCAAAACCAAGCCAGGGTGCTCCACACGGGCCTCAGCCCACACTTCCCTCTCAGTGTGCTGGGAAACTGATTCCTTGGACTTTTCACATTTGGACATTTGGGAGGGGATATTTGCCTGCAGTGTGGATTTGCTGTTTGCAGGATCCACTTCAGCAGCACTGGGAGCAGCACCTGCTCTCCCTTCCATGATCTTGCACAAACCCTTGGGGGTTTTTCCTTGCCCAGGGACTGCATCCAGCCTATGTCCTTACTCCTGGCTTCCTGCAAGGGCTGTCAACCTCACCCTACCAGCTTTGGAGCAGTTTCAGGGCCCTGCGACTGCACACTGTGAGGCAGACAAAAGCTCTGGACATCTTACAATTCAAAACATACTGCCTTGCCATTTTTTTTTTTTTTTCTTTTTTTTTTTTTTTTTTTTTTCTTTTTGCTTTTGGAACAAATTGTCCAAATTAGAAACAGGCATTGAACAGTGTGCAGTGGCTCTGCAGCTCTTCAAGAAAAAATATGAAACATTTGCAAGAAAATATTATTTTTTTGGCATTGCAGCTTGATCTATGGTTTTAATCCTCATTTTCTCCATGTATTTATTGCTGTGAGTGGAATAATTACCACCTGGAAATCTTTTATTAGACAAAAAAATGTTGAATACTTCAATTTTCCAAAAATATGAATCTCAAAATCTCAGCCTCTACTTTCATTGGGACTATACTGTGATTCTGTGAAGATTTAAGTGGAAGATGACAGCAGTGATGAAGAGTGGCACTGAAAATAAATACAGTCGGAAAAGGGTTGCTGAATTTTCCTGCAATGAGGGTACAACATGGACCAACCATATCAACCCTTCAAAGGCCACCTCTGCAAGATGGAAGGGGAGGTGCTGAATCAACTTTAAGGCTGGCAGAGAACAATGTCTGGCTGAAATCACAAAATATCTGCTGTCCTTAGGGTGGTCAGCTGGCTTTGGCTTTTAAGTTGCTGTCCTGCTTCCTTGGTGTGACTCTCCTGGTCTCTTGCTCAGTCCCCATCTTCCTCCACCACTGCCCCATTGCTGTAAAGCTGTGGGATTTAAGCGGTGGCACATCAGCTCCAAAAAAGCCAAACCCTCCTCTGACAGGAGATTTTAGACTTGTGTCACTGCTGGAAAGTCTGCAGGCTTCTGAACATAATAAAAGTTGGAAGTGGGAGATGTACTTAGCAGATGTTGGATCTCTGGGGTTTGGTATCTAAGAGGAGGCTGAGCTAGTCTGAGCTGGTTAGTCAATTGACACTGTTTTACACCACAAGGACACAAAGATTCCGACTTCAGAAGGCTGAAAATGACTCCTTTATTCGTGAGATGTGTGTCCCTTTTTATGCTGTTCTACACAGACCAGTTTGATTGGTGAAACAAAGGCAAACCTCTTCACTCACATTGGTCAGACCAAGAAGAAGTCACATCAAGAAGAAGTCCCTCCTAGGGAAAAGAATGTAAACATAATACAGTTACAAAAACACTTCTCTTGTTTACAGAAAATTCCCTGGGAAAAGAATTTCAGAAAACCAAAACATCTCTGGCAGGAACCAGGGCTACAGGCAATAATTAGGAGCATGGAGATGGAGGGGAGCAAAGGCAGCAGGGAGGCAATGCAAGTGCACCCTGACCTTCCACACTCCTTCCAACCTCAGCCTTGCTGTGAGTGTGAGCCCAGTGCCACACGGTAGGATGGGAAAGAGAGGAAGGAATGAAGCAGAAAAAAGAGAGATTTGAAAGTGAGAGAAAAAGTGATAGCTCTGTAGGGGCTTTTAGAGCCTCTAAATCACACGGGCATTATTGCAGTTTCCTTGAAAAGCCTCACATCATGCCTTGGAACTTATTTACAGTGCCCAGATTAATCATAAGGAAGCTCACAACTATTTTCTGGAATATTGCAGGAGTAGGAGCTATCAAAGTTTTTAATGGTATGAAACCAAGCCAGGGTGAGAGGGCAATCCATGCAGTTACAGAAAGTAAGTTGAAGGAATATTGCACTCGCAAGGAAACTTGAACTTTTGAAAGACACAGGTTTCATATAAGAATGCAGAGGGAGGAATCCTTTGAAGAATTTTTGGCTGATCTTAAAATAACAGATCAGTCAAGCAGCTATGACATTTCACAGATTCCATTTAAAAAGGATCAAATCAAAGATCCAACCATACAGGAAAGATCCCAGGAAAGTAGGATTTAAAAAAAAAAAAAAATAAGGTATGCTAGAAAAATCTGTTTAGTCAAGCTAGAACAGCCATAAGGGACAATATGGAAATACTAGAAGGGGAGAAGGACATGCTGTCTGTCAGAAAAAAGGAAACAAGAAAAATTTAAAGACTCTTCAGAGCTATCTGCATATAACCCAAGTGAAATACATGAAAGTTCATAGATTCACATTATGTTCAGGAGTTTAGGAATTTTGCAGCAGCTATNACAATATGGAAATATAGAAAGGGGAGAAGGACATGCTGTCTATCAGAAAAAAGAAACAAGAAAAATTTAAAGACTCTTCAGAGCTATCTGCATATAACCCAAGTGAAATACATGAAAGTTCATAGATTCACATTATGTTCAGGAGTTTAGAAATTTTGCAGCAGCTATAGGAAATACAGTTATTTTGCAGGACCTTGCAACTGGAAAAGCAGAGGCAAAAGAGAATACCCTCCATATCCCCAGATCCCCAGATGTGATGGTGCACAAATATGGAATGCAACAAAATATCACAAACAATTTTTGTGCAAAAACTTCAAGAGTGAGCTGCAGACTAAGAATCAACAACCTCTAAATTAAAAACTGGTGCTCAGTCACTGCTACCTCCAAACACACTGCAAAATAACTGGCCCAGGAATCTTTCCATGTACAGAAAAGGTTATTGAAACGGATGGTGTCTAGCAGGAATCTGATTTGTATCAAAGGATTGAATGCTCTTAATTTGAAAAGTTAAACAGGGTAGTTTAAATTTATAGGGAGAAGGAGTTAGTGCTTGGTTTTTTAAATATGCTTATCCCTGGGCTTGGTGAAAGCATTGAGTTGAGGAAGGATCCATAAACACAGGAGATCAGCACCCAGGAGTCTTCAGTGTCAGAGGAAAAGGAGACACAGAATGTAGAGCTGTATTTTCACAGCAGTGTGTGCTGCTAGGAGCATCCCTCTGGTTGTGAGAGACAAGCTGATAAAGGAGCTAGATTCTTTAGGAATAATAGTGGGAAGCTTGAAAATTCGCTGGTTAGCAACAGCAAGATGAAAAGAGTAGTGACTGGGTTTGTTCTTGGGACCAAGTATCAATACAAATACAATATATTTTACAAATATCAGTAATCTTTTTACAAAAATTAAAAATCCAGATTGTTCTGCTGAATCTAAGCAAATTTCCTTGTATCTGACAAGGTGTTTAACACCTTGCACTTTTTAGACCACTGGACAAGACATTTTGCTTTCAGAGACTCCCTTTAGGCTTAAAGTTCATTCTTGAGTTTTCACAGGGAAAGCCAATCACTTGAAGAAACTGTCCTGCTTAAACTGGAGATGTCAAGTAGAGAGAAAACCAGTAGGGAATCAGAAAAAACCATCTGAGGGCCTGAGATTGTAATTAGACAAAAATGCAAATGTGAGGGAGGAGAAATATCATAGAAGATTAACTGTCAAAAATACAAGCCCAGGTCATTACAAAAATGCCACCCACAAAGATAACAAAGGTATCCAGAGGCCACTTTGCACAGGAATGTTACATAAGAGTTCATTTCACACAGGAAATCTGTGCAAGTAGCTTTGGATTTAGTGCACAAAATGGACATACTGAGCTCTAAGTGTGGGAAATGAATTCCCAGATTAAAAGCATTAATAAAGACAACCCCTGGCCTTACGTATAATGGCACCAGGAGACACTCAAAGTCTTCAAAAGATGGTTTACAGGCTGTATTATTAAAAAAAACCCCAAGAAAATGTGTGGACTGTGTTTCTAGGACACCTGTCAAAACCAGGATTGGGGCACAGACTGAGAGCAAAGCTCTGGCTGTCACTAATATGGAATATTTCTATAATCAGCAGAGATCTGGTTCTGCTCCCTGGTTGTAAGGAATGTCATATATTTACTAATCCAACTGTATGGCCAAAGCTGAGACAAACCACTGCAGGCAAAGACCAGCCTCCAGAATGTAAGAATTGAGTGACTTTCAGTGATTTGTTTTGGGGTTTTTTTGGTAAAACCATTCAGCCTGATAATAAAGTTAAGGTTGGGAAAATACCTAAGGGTCAAAGACAGTTCACAGAGCATTCAAGGAGTCTCCAGATATTTTGAATACAATGCTGAGCTGAGCTAAAACTGTTAAAATACAGTTCAAGCAAGCTGTGAAGCTGAGAAGCAATCCATTCTTTTCAACTGAACTTGAGAAAAATGTTGGGAAATGGTTTCTTGCCAGTAAAACTTGGTTAAGGATAGAGCTAGTGCACATAACAGTGAAAGGTGCAGTGGATCTGAAGCATGTAATAAATAAACTGCTAACAACCCACCTAAGTCATATCATAATTCAGACTTTTTTAAGGTGGGTTATTCCATACACAATGGTGTTTCCTGGACCCTGAGGGCTATGGGAAAATTGCTCTTTGCTCCTATGAAGTGCAAACTCCAAAAGTTTGGATTCTTAGGAGAAAAAATAGACAAGGAAAATCTATTGTCCTTGCAAAGGGTAGACTGAACCTAAAACTTCTTGAAAACGAATAGAAAACCAAGGATTCTGCAAATCTGAGATGCAAACAGCTGAGAACAAATTGCAGAGAGGCCTTTGATTGAGTGAAGATGGAGAGAATCACATTGCTCGAGTTTCCAAAGTTTAATCAAAGTCCCTGATGTCAGTGAAATGTAAGTGACAAAATGAAGTGGGAGGAAAAATCAAGACTCTGAGGTTTGAATTCAATCATGTGCAAGAAGTGATGATATCTCAGAGAGGTTTGAAGGTCCTGAAGTCCAACACATGGGCACAGATCAGGCCTTGTTCTCTTCCAGGTTTTGGTCAGGTCCGGCAGGTTTAGTTGAAGTTGTCTTGCTGTGTCAGAGTTTCAGGAGCCTCAAGAATTGCAGAGAATTATGGTGCCAAACCCTTCCAATTTTAATGGCTGTACTAATAATATACATTTTGTAACTCTGATCAGGACAGGCCTTAAAAAGAGAGAACTACGTTTTGCATCTGCAGTTCTGAATGGGGAGAGGAACCAGTTCATCTCCCAAGTGGCATTTCTTTGTAACAAGAGGCCCAAGCCATACAATTCCATGTCCAAATTAAATGGAGGGCATATTGGGTTTAAAGTTTATTTCTGAACAGTTTGCCAGTCTTTGAATAAATTTTATGAACTTACCACACACAGATAAAAACGCTCAAAAACTTTCCCTTCCCACCCCTATTCTATGTATTTGTTTGTATCCTTTTTGCCCATTTAACAAAGAAGCTAAAATAAACTTCTGCAGTCTTTCAGGGATAAATTCAGGGATTACTTCCAAGATTTCAATAACGCCATTCATAAAGGATAAAAATAGAGATGGCTATGTAAAAATATGTGGCCTGCACAAGACATTACAAGAATTCAATCCTTATCCTGATGATGATATCAGAAGTTTCCTAAACAGGTTTGTATGATTATCTCCTTAGGACCTTTTTGTTCACACCCACCAAAGCCTAAAAGCTTCTACTGAGTGTTAAGTAAATGAAAAACACTGTTAAAACTAATGGAGATACCCACAGGTTTAAAACTGCAGATGTGTGAAAAATATTTTGCACAATGAATTGATTTTGCAGGCAGAAAAGAAGTTAAATGGCTTCTTACTTTTTTTTTTTTTTAATACTACTCTTTGAGTATGTGCATTTGTTTGCTAGGTTGTTTCACTTATTTTATTTCAGTTTAACTGAGCAAGGGTGTGCAATATCTTGTTCAAAATGGAAACACGATTAAATCAGGTTATAAGATAACATAAGTTTTCAAATGATCCAGTGCTGCTGCCATGACAAGCTATCTTTTTATCCACTGTATTAATATGAGAAAGAAGAAAAAAAAATCTCTATTGTGGAAGCTGAAGAACACAAAGGACCTGCTCCAACACTGGCTAGTGCAATTCTCTGCACCAAGCCAGCCCCCAGAGGTCACATGCCTGGCAGCACTGGTTTTGTTCTCCAGTGCCTGCCACACCAGACTCATTTTTGAAATGAAATTAACAAAGTTTTTTTTCACAGTTCACCTTTAATTGGGTGATCAACTTTTTATTGAATTGAAACCTTAATAGGAATCTGCTGCTTGTTTCTTTCTCAAAGACCTCTTGATGATAAACACCTCCATTCATTGTAATTTTGTGCAGATTATTCCTTTCTTGATCCAAAATAGTCTTTTCTAAATAATACAGAGTAGATTAGCATATGCATTTAGTTTTATTACTAAAATTTTAATGCCCACTTGGCAATTTATTTCTCTGCTGAAATGGTGTTGATTATTTCCTTTTCCACACACTGTCTCCAATATTGGAGCCAGCTTGACACGGGTAGTATGTGGGAGTGCTGTGCAGCTGCAAGATGCAAAATCAGGCCTCTTGAATGGTTTTTTTTTTTCTTACTAGCAGATATGGGGTCTATAGTTAATTTCTTTTCCAGCCTGTTTTATAAAGCCTTCTCTTTGTTTTACTGGCTCTCCCCATTAATTAGACATTCTTGTAACTGGATATTCTGGTGATTGGTAGCTGAGGCATTGGTCTCTGGTGTTTTACTGTGGAAACAGATGATAAAAGTGTGTTACAGTAATTCGTTTTTAAACAAGAAAATCGGGGTTGTGTGGTGGGGCCATCTCCTCTGTCAAACCTTGGCTCTCTAGGTCTTGCCATGACCATAATTCTAACAAAAAAAAAGCTGAATGCAAGACTGAAAAGATAGTGCAGGCTTCCCCCTGCAGCATAGGAATTGTCTGTCTAACACATGTGTGTAAAGAACCCATAGTTCTGATAATTTGCTATAAAATTATTAAAGCCTTTTATAAACCTTTCCAAAGATGGTAACTCTAAGGTCAGTCTGGAATAGTTCCATGGCAGTCAGTGGGTCTGTATCAAACATGCCTGGTGTAAATTGTATTCTGGAGAATCTCTGGTGATCTTTTAAGAGCTGGAAATTCCACAGTCTGGCTGTACTGGCTTAAAACAGGGACAACAAGGGCAGAGCAAGGCCCTGCTCCTATATCTCTTGTGGTGATGAACTTTACAAGTTCACTGGGCTTGTTTGGAGTCCTTGTTTAAAATATATCAGGTGCCTTTTCACTAAGAAACCACAAGCCACAGGACTTTGAAGTAGCTTTTCATGTAATGGTCAGTGCTATTCATCTTGTCTCAATTTTTCTTGCTAAATTACTTTTATAGTCACATATTTTATGTATAAGTGAAGCTTGCCTGAATTCCAGTCCTTCCATAGCAAAATATGCAAATAAAAATTAATTTAGTTCAATAACAAAGTTCTCTGCAAAAAAAAAAAAANGCATGAGAGGGGCTCCCAGGAGTGGGATGGGCTCCCAAGTGTGGGCAGGGCTCCCAGGTGTGGGATGGGCTCCCAGACATGGGATGGGCTCCCAGGTACGGGATGGGCTCTCAGTTCTGGGCTGGCCACAAGTGAATGTGACAGAAACCCTTCCTGGACTCTTCACCCTACCAAGTGTGAAGTTAAGCCCTTTGTCATAACCACGG
>VXBB01001393.1:22873-47523 GCA_013399915.1 Illadopsis cleaveri
AAGAATTCCCAAATCATATGCAAGATCTTGTGATTCCCCTTGCTGATATCTGATGCAAAAATATATTCATTGTTGTTACCTGGAGCTATCTGCAGTCAGCTCTGTATCCCACTCCATTTCCAATGTGACAGAACACAGAATTCTCCAGCCTCTCTGATCCAGCAGATGTTTCAGGTGACAGAAATTTGGGAAGCTCTGAGTGCAGCCTGCAGAGCCTGTGGGCAGGGATCCCAGGTACAGGATGGGCTCCCANGTGAAGTTAAGCCCTTTGTCATAACCACGGACAGAAGTGTTGTATGGAATGAAGTTTGGTTACTTCCCATGTGATAGAGACGTCAATGGTGAGTATGGACCCGTGTTGCTACACCCACAAAACCAGCCAGAGAAAGGTGCTGGATATCACAGTGCAGGTCTGGCAGCAGCTTGCAGAGCTGTCTGTGGTTCTGCTGCTCCCTCTCAGAACGATCACAGCGTTTAGGAGGGTTAAGCAGCACTTCAGCATCTGCAAGTCAATGGTGTTTTTGTAAAGCTGAAAGGCAAGGGCCAGTAGCAGCACTTAGCACCAAGAACATCCACTCCTCAACAGAGCCCATTAGATGGTGTTTGCACTGGGATGTGAAAGAGAGCCCCAGGGACAAAGCTGGGAGACTGCATGTCCTCCAGCCACAGGGGGGATGGTGAGCCCATCAGTAAAGGGCGATCAAAACACTGTGCTGTGTTTAAAAAGCAAGGAGTTATTGCTGATGGGCAGGAAGGTTTCCCACCTGGGCCCAGGCTAAAGCAGGTTTCCTCCTGAGCATCTGGAGATTGGCCTGGATCTGCATCTGAGACTGTGGTTGAATTTAAATGACAGGATGGGTATCTCAGGCCTGATAAAAAGCTTGGGCTGGAACTAACAAGATTTATACACTGACACCACAAGCATATCCTGAAGTGCTGCTGCAGTACAAATAATACATCATAATAATTAATCTGTTCAGACAACATGAGATAATGATTTAAAATCATTGATATCTCATTCTGTGTTTTTCCCTTAGCTCAGGAATCAGCATTCATGACAGCAGGCTCTCTTATTTTGATTTCCTGAGAGCAATTGAGGATGGCAGAGCATCTGAATACCAGCAGAAACAAAAGCAGGCTGCACCACCTGCAAGCTTTGCAGAGCTCAGCTTAGAACAAACCCTAATAAAGATAAAGGAAACAGTTACATCATATTAGAATTTGTTGTATGAGGTAAATTTCATCTTATTTAATGTCTATTTTTTCTGCCTGGCTGGATACTACCCCAAAGGCTTCAAAACTTTTCTGCTATTGAGTGCTTCCAACAACTTTGTCCCGTGTAGAAATACTATCTTCTGACAACTGCAGGCTTCTTAATTGATTGTATTCTGGTAATTCCACAAAGCAAACATATCAAATCAAGCCTAGAGGTTTTGTGACAGCAAGATTTGGAAAGGAAGAAGCAAACAGCAAATTATCAAGGCCTTCTTCTCTCCCAAAAAAAACCCCCTTTCCTCCTCCAGTTGTCTGCAAATTGTGTCCCAAGCCTGTAAATATCACATCTTCCAAACAGCTCTGTTCAATTTTCTAAGCTGAGACTTGTTATAACCAGATATAATGTGCTACTGCAGGCAGGCATTATGATTTTATCAGGCAAAAGAAGCATGTAGCAACCGAGAATAGACATCTGATCAGATGTGAGCACATTATAGTGGTTGCAGAAGTTATCACCTGTCACCTGGGGCTCTGCAAGTGTCTGTATTTATGCTCTGGGCCACTTCGGATTCTGACACAGACAGATAAGGTGCATTAGCTGTCAAGCAGCATGTTTCCTGGTTTCCCTACCTGTAAAACGAGAACAATGAAAATAACCACTTCTCCCTAGAATTTGGAAAGCTCTGAATAAAAAAACCAAAAAACCTGTATGCTAAGTAGTCTTAGAGCGTTGTGTCGCAGTCTACTGAAATGCAGCAGCCTCTAGAGGAAATAGCTCTTCTTGCTACAGCAAGATTATTATCAAGCATGGGAAAGAACAATCAAAAAAACCTTGAAGAAAACATTGCCATAACAAAGAACTCTAGAGCTGTGTCATCTGCACCTGCAGTTTCAGGCCCAGTTTAAGCTCGTGTTTAATTTAGAGGCAGGCCCTGTATCCCCAACAACGTGGTCCTGAATTTAGGTGTTTTGGTCAAAACCAGCACTTTCCTTCTGGCCCTGTGACCTGGGTCAAGGAAAAACAATGTCCTAAAAGCCTGACCAACTGTGTGTGTGGCCACGGGAGACCTGCTGCCTGCCCAGGGGAGGGGAAGGGGACAGTCCCTGGGGAGGATAATGGAGACAGAAAATCCATGTCATCAACGGCTTCGTTCCTGAAACCTCAGTCTGTGCAGACAGAAATAACACAGGTTTCAACAAACACACTGCTAGTGATGTCCCTGGAGCCAGAACCCCATGAAAAGAGTTCCACAGAGATGCTGCTGCCTTACAGAAATCTCTTTTCACACTCTCTGGAGACTCCTGGAATGTTTATCCCAAACTCACTGGGGTCACATTGCCGCAGCTTTTATCCACAACAAACTGACCCACAGCTTTTGTAGACTTTGGTATTTTGGCCACTCTCTTGAACTGCTCTCTCAAAATTTCTGCTGCTGCAACTCTTCCCTAAACTCTTTTCCCTTTGGAAAGCCTTTGGAGAACTCCCACAAGGAATAGGCTGGGAATTTTGTGCAAGGGAGGATGAGAAGAAAGCAAACCTTCCGGGTGAGCTGAAGTTAATGAGGATGAAAGGCTACTGAGTCCCTTGTAGAGCAGAAAATGAACTTGCCTCACCAGCTGTCATAGTGGGGGGACAAAAGTCAAATTGAATATGCTCAGGTGAGTTTAATTAAAAAATATTTTAATGTCAGTTATTTAAGGCAGCCCTCTAATATTTTTGTTTGCTTCATCTCTTGTCTTAACCACTACCTTTTCTGGAATGTTTGGATACTTGCTATAACACCTTTTAGCTTTTACTGCAGGTTGTTGTTTATTTCCATACTTATGTTTACACATGTCACAGAAGCACAAACTATTTTTGGCTCATTTCAACAACTGCAAATTATTTTTAAAAATAAAAGAAAGAATTCAGGCTGAACGTGGTTCTGACAAATGTGTTTTGTTTCTTCATGTAAAAAACACCTGAAATTAAAAGGTGCATGGATCTCAGGTGTTTCCACGTGAACAGCCAAATGGCTACTAAAAAAGGCTGCTCTTTTGGAGTGTCCAGGTTTGCTTAAATAATTTGAATTTTTGCTTCTCAGCATTTTCTCTCTTGGAGAAAGATGACAGTGGGGTAAGTAAGCACTGGAATTTCAGCGAGTATTTGGCCATTTCCCCTTTAAATGATGAAACAAACAGTTCAGCAGTTCAGGCACATTCTCAAGAACCTCAGCTTTTGTGAGTATTTCACAGTACACTGGAAAGTGTGTTGAGAAACATAAACCACCTCAGACACCAGAAGAGCCACCAAGCTGTAATACATTTCTTTAAAAGACGGGATTGGATGTGTTAGCAACAACTGACTAAGCATATGATTCACATATATTCACATATTTTCAAAAAGTCACATATATTCTGTATTTAACTACACAAAGCCCATACCCCCTTTAATTTTTTGTATTTTTGTATTTAACTACACAAAGCCCTTACCCTCTTTAATTTTTTTGCATTTTTGTATTTAACTACACAAAGCCCTTACCCTCTTTAATTTTTTTGTATTTTTGTATTTAACTACACAAAGCCCTTACCCTCTTTAATTTTTTTGTATTTTTGTATTTAACTACACGAAGCCCTTACCCTCTTTCAAACAGCTCTAACAAGTTAAGTTGTGCACTCACTTAGATTTTGGTCTGGACATGCAGCAAGCTGGAAGCATGACCATGGATGCAGTCAGATGGTCTCACATGGGTGATGCAGGACATGGGCTACACAAATATGCCAACTGATCCCTGATGGACTGGCAGGGGCATACAGAAAAATGAGTGGAGTGGAAATCCCACGAGTTTCTTGGTGCCAAACTAGAATAGCAGAGTAGGTGTAGCAGGAAGGTCAAATACAAATATTAGTCAAGTACAGAGAAAATCTTGACTGCAGCCATGGACAGGGTCTTCTGATGTTCTGAACATGAGAGTTGCAACAACTCAAATGAAATCAGGTTTGCTGTTTCTCTGTGCAGAGGCCAGTGCCAACAATGTCTCTCTTGGTACAGATTGCAGGAGCAGATCCCTCAGTTCATAATCACGTCCTGCTATCACTGCAGCCACCCTTTCCATGTTTGCAAATAACAGGAACATTCTCAAACGTGCAAACCAAAGAAGCTTCTGTTCTGTTCGTTTTCACAGTCCTTTCTTCTGGCTTCTCCCCTCTCAGCCTGCCTTTCCCAGTGGGAAGCAGCTGTGAGATCTGAGTGTCCAGGGGTCCAAGTGATGTTTCCTTAGTGCTCATTTCTGAGCCTGGCTAAGGATGTGAAATCTGGTTACTAGAAAAGAGTATTAACTTGCAGCTTATGTCCTAAGAAAGGAACCATGTTTCATTTTCAAAAGTACGTGCTCGAAGCACAAGTAAAATGAGAAAAAAATAATAATCATCATCCAATGGCAAACTGTACCTCTCTATTGCCATGGCAATACTGGAATGTTGTGCTAAACAGACCTATGCAGCGATTAAACCTGTCAGAAAGAAGAAGCTGGAAAACCAGTGAGACCTGTCTCAGCCTCTTCAAATCCTGAGCTAAAGTCTGTCAGGTGGCAAAATTACAGGGCTTGAGTGATGTACAAGAGAAGGAAAAGGAAGGACCACAGGTTTCAAGTGAAGGAAAATCCATAAACAGCTCCAAAAGTTTGCAGTGTGTTTCTAAACGTTTATAAATGCTTTACAGGCATTTGTAGCTGGTTAGAGACTTTGTGTGTCAGTTGGCAATAGGCAGTTTTACCAAAGTGCTTATTGTAAGTGCAGCTTTATTAAAAATTTTATAAGGTTGCTTAAATGTATTTTATTCTCTGTAAATCCAGCATTAATATTTATAGTAGTGCAACTGTTACTTTGTCCATAATAATAGTTATTTAAAAAATAGCTGGGGACTCAAAAATATTTATGCTCTCAGCTTATTGAAATTAAAACCCAGTCTTAACAAATAGATTACATGGTTGTCATGTATGAAATAGTGGGATACTTTCTAAAGGTTTGCAAATGCCAAATTTCCCCTTTCTTGCTTTTATGCTGGAATAAATTCAGAAAGTTTCCACTGAGCCATATCAACAGAAAGAGCACTTGTATGAACCATAAGGTGCCTGTATAATTATTGAAAGAATGTATTTTTGTCCTGTAATATTGAGTCACCAGCAAGCTCTGGGGGTACCTTTAGAACAGGCAGCTGCTTTTGTTAGGGCAGGATTGGCTGTGATGTCTTCTCCTCCAAGGAGGTGTTCAGCATCCTTAACAGTTCATCAGGCTGCACAACCAATGGGGTCCAACTCCACAGGACTGTGTGTTTTTGCATGAAGTCTCTTTCAACAGTCCTCCAAGACCCCCAATATTTTGCATCTCAACTCAGCAATAAAATAAGGTGCCTCCACATCCTTCAAGAGGTACTTGGTCCATGACAGGGCTGGAGCTTGAGCTGCTTTTTAAAATACTGTGCGTTCACCTTGAGCAGCTTGCTGGGCTGTGTTAGTGGTAGAAGGGATAAATCCATCATTAAAATCCAAAATTAGCCCATAAGGAAACATTTTTGAACAGACAAAGCAAATACAAACCAGGTTTGCAGTGCTGATTCAGCTTTCCAGGTGCTCTGAAATCTTTTGTTTTCATTTTGGGTTCAGACCCACATTTCCTACCCACACCTTTACAATTTCATCTCGCTCTGGTTCACACGTATTCCTGGGCTCCTGTGCAGGTTGTGAGAAAAAGCTGCTTGTTAAATTATTCACTTCATCCAAACACTCTACAATTTTAGCCTGTAAAGTATGTATGTAAATTAATGAGGTATGCAACTCATTCAGGCACATTAGGAAAACTGATCATTATGCTATACAATTTGATCACTGAAGTATATTAAAAAGTAACAAGTAAAGTATGCAGCTTGATCATTAAAGTATGGAAAATTTACTGAACTAGTAAAGTATGAGCCTGGCATGACTTTTGTCTCACATGGCACCTCATAAATAAAACCCATAACCACAAAGGAAAACATTCACAAACCTAGAAGTCATACAGGTTTTAGTTGTGGGTTATTTTTTTGGTTTTTTTGCCTAGAAAACAGCTGAATAAGGAGAGATGAAAAAAAAAAAAATCTTGTGGAAATTATTTCTAAATGTTTCATGTGTCACGTGGATCTTCTGATGGCTTTGACATATGTTGATGAGCTTTACATTATTATTAACTCTTTAGAATAGATGTTAGAGTGTCTGTAGGTGAGCAGGATGCCCACTGAAATATATCAGTGTAGAGCCGTAAGGCTGTGCTGTACAAAAAATAGAATTAAAGAAATGTAAAACTTTTTAAGCAGTGTGATTGCAGCTCGATATTCCAGCAGGAAAGAGTCATGGTTTATGACATTTAGCTTGGATGTTTCCAGCTAACTGCAGAGGAGCTGAGGGAGGAGACAGACAGGGCACTGGCTTAGGGATTCCCTGAACCACCAGTGGATTCTCTAGGAATATTTGTAAAAAAACAGCCCCTGAAGCTATGAACACACACTTTTCTTGGCTGGCCTGCCAGTCTTGTGATTAGTAAGGCATGAGTGGAGATCTTCTGGTTTGGAACAAGTGACCAGTGCTGTCAGAACTAGTGAAAGCTGCAGTTGGGATTCAGGCTTCCCGTGGAACAGAATGTCCTTCCCCACTGTGAGCTGTTCCAGAGGTGGAAGCAGAAGAAGTAGAAGTGTTAAAAGCACTAATTGAGGGCGTGCTGGTCAGGCCTAGAACAGCAAGATGTTCATCCAGGATCAGCTCAGCTGCCTGGAGAGGAGACTGTATGGGGAAAGGATGGATTATGATCAAGGCCAGACAATTCAGTGTTTAGCCTTCCTGGAGTTGAGGTTGCTGAAGGATTTGCTGGAAGTGGAGTAAACCTTCCCCTGTCAAGTCCAGCAGTGAGGACAGAGAGGGCAGGTCAGGTTGAGATGACAGGCAGAAGTGACAGTTACCACTCCTGCCTGTTCAAGAGCAGAAACTGAGCTAACCAGGGATTTGTTGACACTTGTGTCTTTCAGCTGACAAAGAGAATTACTGGGATGAATGGAAACAGATTAAGCAATGTTTTTGTTTTTTAAAAAAAAGTCTTTTCATCTAAAATGATGGTATTTGGAAATCAGATTAAATTCCAAGACTGTGCACAAAAATTTGCAGAATATTTCAATATCAAATCAGGCATTTGGCTTAGCTTCATCCTGAACTTTCTGTTTCCACACTACATTCTCTATTTTTGTTCATGTTTAGCTTCCTGTTCTGAGTTTCTCTGCAGTCTGTCTCATGCTGCCAAGTGCCTCCTTCAGCAGCTGAGTGCCTTTTGTTTTCAGCCACTGCCATCTAATCAACCTGCCTGCAAAAAAAAACCTGCAGGCTTGTCTGTTCACCCATATTGCTCTTCCTGTTTCTCCTTGGACTGGTACCTGTGAGAGGATTCCTCCTGCACAGTGAGTTTGTATCTCTTCTTGAAGTCTGGCACTGTGAGAACTGTACCTCCAGGTCCAAAGACTGAAGTTCCTTCTATTCTTAAATCAGCAGAGAGGACAAAGCTGGGCACAGCAGCTCCACAGATGGAGAGTGGCTGTGCTGTGGCTCCCCAAAGGCCCATGCACCTGCAAGGGATGAAATGCACAGAGTGCAACTCTACACTGAATGTCTGGAGCTCAAAACCCCCATGCAACAGAGAAGTGACATCCTCAGTCTTTCCACAACCTTACTTCCTAAATTCAGGTTACTATCCCAGCCCCACATTCAGATGTCGGGACCTGAAGTTGATTTTACTGACCTGCTCTACTGTGAAATTGCAGCAGGAATACATAAAGAACCTCCCTGTGGCTTCCATTTCTTTACCCCCTTCTATATGTACTTAATATTTCATAGTTATTTAATACAATAGTTATTTTAATTGCATTTAGAAGAATGTGGTGGGTTTTTTTTCCAGGCAAGACAGACCCATGTGAGCCACCTTTTACCCATTGTGTCAAGTCATTTTGTCAAACTATCATGTATTTTACATATTCCAAACACTCCCAAGAATATCTTATCCTGCACGTGTGACCTCAAAACATCAATCTGTGTTTTGCAAAGGTTTGGTCAAAAGGAAGATGGTCCATTACAGAGTGACCCTCAATGGAGTTTTCATCATTTGCTTGTAGCTGGGTTTGTTATTGCCAGCTCCTGTTGCACAGCAGCTATCAAATCCTCAACAGGTGTAAATCAGCACTCAGGTTAATGGAGCCAGACTGATTACTGTCAGCTGAGGGTACAGCTCTAGGTGTAAACCAGGGATAAAACACAAGCTTCTCCACAGTGCTGAGACTCTCAGAGCTGGAACAGGCTGGCTGGGGAACTACTGCTTATATGAACATGAGAAGAAAATACATTTCCACCCCAATCTATGCTCAGGCAACTAAGCCTACTGCTTCCACACATCTTTATGGAATAACTTGAATATACATGCTGTGAGGCTAGAGGAGGACCCATGGGCTAAGCTCAGAAGCCTCTAAATCTGTGTGAGCTGTCAAAAGGGTGATTTCTTCTGGCCAAGGTCATTCTCATGTACAAAGAGGAAAATACATTTTATTTCAGTGGAAGATACAAGGGCCTTCTTATGTAAGCTGTTTCCCAAGATCTTCACCTTCTGAGCTTTTCCAGGAAGGGCAGGTCAGGCTTGTGACAGAGCAATGCAATTCTGGACAGGTCCAGAAAATTTCTAATGTGTCTTGATGTACTGATTTACTAACTAATTAAGAATCCTTCTTAACAGAAAAATCTTCCAGAAACAGGAAGGAGCTGCAGGAATGGAGCTTCACTGAGCAGGTGTGGGTGGTGGAACCTTATTTTATTACTAATCAGCACAGTTATGCCATTTATAGAAAAGGACATGAGGCTGTGCAGGGAACTTTGTAAAGAAGAAAAATACATCCCCACTTTGAACAGCAAGTGAGCTACCTAAGGTGGCCCATAAGAAAATCCATGGCCCTGGATTCTGAAGTGATACACACACAGAACTTGCTGGGGTGAATTAGGCACGTTGCAGTGAACAGCCAAAAATCACTAGAAGCAGAATAGCCCCTTTTCTATCCTGTGGAAATCCCACTATACATGTCCTGTAAACACTGCTGGGGCAAACAGTGCACAGCCCTGAAGCAGCTCATCCTTGCTGCTCCCTATCATCCATGAGCTGAGAAACCCACACTGTGTCCAAGGTTAGTTTGAAATGCAGAAATACCACTTAAATATCCCGGTGCCCTGTCTAGAATCTGAGGTTTTTGTCTCCAGCTCCATTATTTCAGCTAAAGATGATTATTTTAGCTCATGGATGATGGAGTCATGGATATATTCTGAATGTACATGGTACAGGAATTTTCAATCCATGGGTTTGCAAGAACAAGTGATTTATTTTTTTTTATTGGCTCTCCAACCATTTTAAGATCAAAGAGCGCTAAGTCTGCTGAAATAAACGAAAAGTTCTTGAGATTAAATGAATTAGGAAAGCTTGCACTGACAAAATATGTGTCTTTAAAAGATTACAGAAGTCACACTTTCCCCAAGACTTCATTGGAAGAATTAAAAGCAGCAGTACAGTGCTTTTGAGTTGCAGCAATGTCAGGCAGGCTGAAGGTGCACTGCAATCTTCATTTCTATGGCACAGTCCAGTTTTGCATCTGCATGCATGATTTCACTTCTCCTATTTCTTCCCTTCCCAATCCAACCATAATGCCTGTCCCACACGCACGTCTTCTCTAAAATAACACTGAAATAGTGATTGTTTTTTCAGTTATACTGAAAAGTGGTGTTTGTATCTCAAGATAGAGGAGGTTTTTTTCTGATTAGGAAGCAGGTTTCTTGCAGTTCTGTAAGAAACATATTTTCTTTTCCATCCAGTTATAATGATCATGTGAGATGTGACAAGGAAACAGGAGCGCAGGACCAAAAGCCATCTGTTTCTCTTTTGGTATTTCATATTGCACGGAGCAAGAAGGTGGCAAAGATTCTGTGCTTCAGCATGGGGGTATAAAATGCAGTCGTAATATTTAACGTGCTGTAAAGAAAGAGCTTTGAACCAAAAAGACTTTCTTCTTGTTGTTGCTGTTTTTACCAGGACCTCTTACCACAGCTATAGTAAAAACTGGCTGCTACTTGTGCTTGTGAAAACTTTGCTTTCAAGATATTTTACATATTTAGTTTAGACAGCGCAGTGGGTGGAAAGTCAGCTTTCATTCCCAAAAATAAGCGGCTTCTTCTTCAAAATTCTGATAGTGTTTTTTAAAATAGTTATTATTCTTATTCTTCGATATTTTGCCATTCCTGAGACTTATTTTGTAAGTAAAACTTGGTTTAATTTAAAAAAAAAACCCTGAAGTTGCTAATTCTGGAGGTTGAATTCAAATGTTGAACAGATTTCATTGATATTTAACTTTATGAAACGTAGCCCTTTGCATGCAGTTAGATTTTTGGCTTTTTTCAGGTGTGTCCATATCACAGCCTGGCAGTGCTTTACTCTGAATTTGTTACAATCAACTGCTTTTTGTCTTATTTATTTTTGCCTGCCACATGACCTTCTCCTGTATTTACCCAAAGTGTGCATTTCTACCCTGCAGAGTGCACAATGGGAGTTCAGTCAGTAATAAGCTCCAGTGGCAGCTTTTAAAAGCCATACACCAGTGTTAGATTTGAAAAACAGGGGACTGTGAGTATCTTGTGCTGGGATTAACACGTTTCCCTCCACCCCTTCTCACACATTCTGTACCTTTGCAGCCTTCAGCTGCATCATTTGGCTGCACTAACCCTACTGTGGATGGCCAGATTAAAAAGTACCGCCCTAAATATACCTGAACTTAGAAAGGAAAAGGACATAATTGCCCTCTCTTTCATCTCAGGACTGAAGTGCCTTTTCAATCAAAGAGATTTCCACTGCTTGCTAAAGACTATTCAGATGAGAAGAATACGTTTGGGATTTTTTGGGGCTAGTTAGCACTCACTTCTCTTTTTTCTGCATTATCAGAATAACCCTCTTTGTAAGCCTACTGAATTTTTTAGACCTTTTTTTTTTTTAGTTTAGGTCAGTCTTGGAATCCTGTGCTTTTGTTGGCCTGTCACCAGACTTATAGTCTATTTTTTTTTTCCCCCTTGACTACTTGCATAGCCCTTTTTCTCTTTTGTGGTGCAAGCCAGAATTGGTGGAAGCAGGTTTTACTGCCTGCAGGATCTCAGAGGCCGCCTTCTCCATGGATATTTCCCTCTTCAGCTGGCTAAATGCCACACCAACAATTTATAATTTATTCAGTGAATCCATTAGCGATTCTCTGTGTATGTTTCTTGTCTAGACTGAGGAAGGGCAAAAAGTCATTCTGCCTAAATCTGCTTGGGAGCTGTCAGGGAGAGCCATCCTCTCACAGATACCAAAAATACTGACTGCTGGTTTTAACACAGTTGCACAAGACTTCCCAGATATTTACTCTTCAAAAGATAATACAGTATCAAAAAGAGGAGTTCTGGGATGCACATAACTGACATTTCCAGTGGCTGACTGAAGAACAAGTAAGAAAACTATATTACTTTGTCTTGTTAATTTAAGTGTACAACTGGGTAAATTGGCTGTGGCTAGAGACATGTGTTTGCATACTCCTGTGTGTAGGCAAGCAGTTTAAAAATTTGGATGAAATGAAAATGTTTTCAGACTATCATTCCATGAACATTTGTTGCTGAATTTGTGTGAGATTACTTTTTTCCTTATCTCTGAGTATGGTTGTGGACTATAATGATTACAGGGTTTCTGAAGCAAAGTCACAGAGATGCTATTGCTAATAATGAACGTGTGAATTTAAAGCACAGTAGTTCCCTTTCTCTAGCTCTTTATCTGTGTATTTTCTATCTTAAAAGTTTCCTGTTTTCCATTTAAATTAATCTATTTCCAGTTGACGGAGGAAAAAAAGCCTGGGATAAAAAGTATTTCCATGGGAGCTAATGCAAATTCCTTTTTCCCAATAGCTATTTTGTCCTGCCCTCCTTGGACAAAGAAAGGGGCGAGCATTTGACACTTCCTGGCCACCTATCAGTTACTTTTCCTGGTTAAAGATTCTACCAGATTACCATTAATAGTTCACATAATCTTAAAATTACCATGAGTTGCTGAAGTCAGGGCAGCACAAACCATCTGATTAGCCCAGTGCTTATCTCAGGGGAATTTTGAGAGGCCAGTTTGTCCTCAGAGTCACTTCTCCTGAGCTTAAAATGAAAAAAAATATGTTTGTTTATTTTTGCCAGTGTTGGTTCAATGGGATTTTTTTTTTTTTTTGCTTCTCTCAAGACTAAGGTGAAACAGAGGGAACCTTGACTAAAAGATCTCAGATTTTATTTTAGTCACTCTCACCTTCTTGCCCATGAATGCATCAGCATTCCATTGGGGAGCAAACTGAAGGACAAGACACAGAGCCTTCAGATTTGTACACAAGACTACAAAACACTGCTCTGGTACTTTGTTCATTGCAGATGCACCTTCTGGGTTCTTGTTCCAAAATTTTGGACTGTGAATGGCAGACAGTAGCAGGGCCTGCTTCGTAATTACAGCAACATGGCAGCACGGTCTGCCACAGGCACTGCTATGGGGGTGTAAAATTGCAGATGGAAGCACTGAAAAAAAGTGAAAAATATTTTCCTTTCCCCCTCCTGAAAATAGTATAAACTCCCCCTAGAACAGCCTGTGTGTGCTCTCATCCTAATAGCCACGCTTCTGGTGAGCTACCAAGTGCAAGTGCTGAACTGAACCTGAAGCTTCAACATCAGCTGAAAGCAAAAGGGGCAGCGTGGTCCTACTCTTTGCTCCTTCCTCTGAAACACCAGAAATGCCAGGGTGGGCTTAAGGCTGACCCTGGCTGAGGCAGGAGAACAAGCACCTCCCTGAACTGTGGAAAATCTCTTGGTTTCTTTCTCTTTTGCAAGCGGTGAGGCAGCTGAAGAGTCCTCCAGGCTGGATCTTGTCTACTTTACACTCAAGAAGAAGCGAAAGGACACAGGAGCTATTTTATACTTAAAAGAACCTCAGACAAGTGAAGAAAAAATCTTGATAGAAACTGTCATCCATAATAGTAACTAGAGGCAGGCCTGAGGAGCCTCATTTATATAAGCACCAGCCTCTGTGTGAGATTCAAGCCCTGTATTTCCAGAGATAGTTTGATTTTGACAGGCCCCTCAAAGATATGCCTACATAGATCTATATGAAGATGCCCCAGGAGAGCCTTCCAATCTGGGTAGAGGTTTTGCCACTGCTAATCCAAACCCCTGCCATTCTGACTGTTGTCATTGCTCAGAGTTGTTACAGAAGCCTGACTGACAGTCGTAGTCTGGGTGACTTCACAGAAAATATCTTCTTTCAGCCTTTCCTGGATGATGGCCACTTACTGTTTGCCATTAGCAGGGCTCAGCTGGAGTCTGTCTCAAGTAGTAGATGAAGAATTTCTTGCTGGAGTTTGGCTCCTTGGTCTTCTGAATTTGATACTGTGACCTTTTTAATGAAAGGCTAAGGATGCTAAACACGCTGCAAGTGAGGTGTTGATTAATATCTCGCCTAATGACATCCCCCTTTTTACCACAGGCACTTTTCTTCTCTCTCCTTGAACTCCCCTGACTTGCTTGAATTATCTGCAATCCCTCAAATGACTAAACTTCGCTGAGTGTTGAAACAGTTTCCAACTGTAGCTAACCCAGTCCATCGGGGTATTGTTCTGTTTAATTGAAGTTTGTAATACACTTTGAGATCCTGTATGAAGTGTGAAGTGCAATGACAAGCGCTAAATAGAATTGTTTATAATTCACAATGTGGTAGCAGCCAGGCCAGTGGGGGAAAGTTGAAAGGAAATTCAAAATGTATCCTTTGCCCTTTGAAGTCTGACTGCAGCTTGGCACGTGCATCAAAGAGGTGACTAGTTTCCTTTAGGGTTTCAGTCTCTGCCGAAAAAGAGATCAAATCAAAAGCAATCTGAGGTTCCCAATTAGATCTATATTAAAAATCAATAACGAAGACCCTAAAAAGCAATACTGGTAACTCTTGAAACAGTCATGAACTGAGTGCAGCTCATTTAAGGGCAGGCTGTGATAATCTTTGCTTTGATTAGTAGCTTATATCAGGAGTCCCCTTTTACTCCGTACTTGTGGACAAAAGCATTGCTCAGTGGGAAATCAGCTCAGCCTCAGCCTTATAATTCCATTCATAGCCCAGAAGGTGCCAGGCCAGCAGGAGCTGGAGTGCCCAGCTCTTCTGGAGAGATAGGGTTGTTTGACATACACTACACATGATCCTAAAGGCTGTGAAGATTTTCTGTGTTCCTTTTTTCTATTTTTTTTTTCCCTCTCCAGGTGAAATAATTTGTTAGAGCAAAAACAATAAGTGAGGAACTTTAATGGCCTTCTGAGATGGTGGCATCACTCAGGTGCACCCCATAGCATGAGAAATTCCTCTCAATGGTACTTAGCCAGGATGCAAGTGCAGCATGTATTTGATTTACATCTCATGTTGTAACGTTATTCTTCCATACTGCAGCTCAATCACTATGTCTAATCACAAGGTTTAGTAGTTTAAACAGCACACTAAGGGCCCAATTCAATTAAAAATGTCCTGGATTTTCTGTTTTTTCCTTGTTCTCCCAGTTTTGTGCAAGCTTTGGCAGATAAACTGTATTTTTTTTTTAAAAATAATATGGACACTAGGTGGCTTTTCTGTTCCAAAGGATCCTCTCCCTTTCTTTTTCGTGTTTTTTCACATCCTTTGAACGCAAACAAAATTCATGCAGTCAAGCATAATCAGGTTTCTGAGAACAAAAACTCAATGCCAAATTAAAAAGACTTAATAGCTACAAAAGCAGTATAAAAAAAAAATACAGGCAGCTTATCTGTGGTCATCTAAAAAAGCTAGACAGGACTGGCAGATGAGGTTTTCCAGTAGGTGTTTCTGGTGGCCTGTCCTAAAACATTCTGCTGGATTTTCCCACTTTCTGGTGGATGCCAAATTACAGCTGTTAGTGCCTGAGACCCTTACGTGGTAGACTTGCCATGAAGACCAGTGATCTGGGAGAGGTAAGAGGATTAGGAATGTAATAGTTTTGTTTCATTTTGGCATCAGTATTTATAGATCTTATCAAAAATGCACTTTGGTCCTCTCCACTGCCATGCTGGCCTCAGCCTAGTGATAGGGCTCATGGAAAAGTAGGAAAATCATTCTAGGAAGAAAAATTAAACATCCCCCTTGCAGAGTTGCACCCATGTTCTTTAGCACAACCAAACCTGCCACAGAAAAATAAAATATTTAGAATTTTTCATTGCCTGGAACATGCTCGAGTTTTCTGACTACTTCTACATGGAAATGTTTAGCTACTGAAAAAGAAATAACAGATTGAGCAAATTAAAGATGCAAACAAATTGTCAGGGCTGGTAAATCTAAACATTGGCCCATTGTGAGCTCAATTATTGCATGAACTATAGGTTCTTTCTTAGAGAAGCCCAGACAATTAGCTGCATGAGTCCTTTGTGATTTGATCCAACTTTCAGAGAAAGCAATAGAAAACTTCTCGTCACTATTTGTAAATGCTCACATTTGGCTAATGTCAGACAATAGGAAGAGAACTTAAGTGTCCCAAAAACTTGGGGCAGTTGGAAAGTTCCCAGCCAGCCTGAATGTTAATGGTGATGAATGGACCTGCAGCATGGAGATGTTTGTGAGACCTCAGCGAGCCTGCACCGGTGAAACCCTCCAGGCAGCGCTGGGAAATCTCACTGAAAAAGAGGTTCCATGTTGGATCTAGAACCCAACAGAGCACGTGTGCATATATTGTAGGGTTTTGGGCTGAGGTTTTGCTGCTCCCTCTCCCCTGGTCCTGCTGAGGCAGCAGTGAAAGACGTGGAGGATCAGGATCCTCCCAAGCTACTCCTTCTGTGGCTCTGCACAGGATCACTGCAAAACCACTGAGCCCTCCCAGTGACAAACTAGTCATCTCAAAATTCAGTGACTTTGCACTGGTTTGTGTTTGGCCTGAGATGGTATTTCAGTGCTTTTCGTGGACATGGTGTCTGTTTAATAACAAAGAGCTTGGAGAAACTATGACAATTTACAGATAAAGCCAAAATAGTAAAAAATTGGTCATGCCCCATTAAATGAATACTGTCATTTTGAATACACTAAGAGTATACAATACTCTTGTTTTTACCTAGAGTTTTGCAGACCAAATGCAAATCTGACTTAGAAGTGGCTCCGGTGGCCATAAAGTCCCAATGAACTCGCTCAATGAGACTTTGGAACGAGCTTAAAATGGTTCACATACTTTGAGTTGGACATACAGGAGAATAAGTTTCTGCTGTACTAACAGGATGTTTCATGACCTGTTTCTATATTCTCTTTGTGCAAGGAGTTTCCTTCCCGTTTTTTAATCCCATGATACTAATGGCTTAGTATTTATTTGATGAATCCTTCAATTGGAGCATTTAACTGCCTGGGATCATGCTCTGTGTATCAAGGTTGCGTGGTAAATTTGCCACATATGTGAAAATTTGGGAAAACACAAGGGCTAATGGTTTAAGAGCTTTTGTTGAAATTAAAAGCAAGCTAGAAACAAAAAGTGCATGAGGTGTTTATTAGGATGGCCCTGACTTCCAGCAAGTTTTGACTCTGCTGCACTGTGAGGAAAGCCCTGAGGAGGTTCTCACCTGCACTGCTGGCGGTGGTCACTGAAAACCAGCAGCCAGGACTGGTCAGGTCACATTGTACCCTTGCAGCTCTCCCTGCCCCACATTTCTGCTCCCCAAGCTGTGATGAAGAGGCAGAGGAGCCCCAGCACAAGAGCCACACACAATCTGTTCCCCTCTGCCCACAGAACTGCTCCAGGGCAGAGGAGATCAGGAGAGACACAGAAATCTGGCTCCTGTGGCCCAGAAAGGAAGGCATCAGTAATAGCATCCCAGTCGAGTTATGTAGTAGGAACAGTGCCAAATTCCAAATCTGCTCATTCAGTGAGCATGCTACATTTTTAGGCTGTTTCTGACTGTGCCTAATTAGTTTAGATACGGTTAGTAGCAGTGTTTTATAGAGAAATTACATTACCAAACTGTTTTTAGGTGTAGAATGAACATATTGCTATGAAGGTATGAAGAAAGCATCATTAGGAATTATCAAGTATTCTCTACCAGTAGGGAGAGTAAGGTAAAGCCATTAAGTTTTGCCTCAAAGTACCTCATTATCTTACATAAGGTTTCCTTTATACACAAACTTGGTACTGTGAAATTCCATCCCAAAATTCTTGAGAGGATAAAGCAATAATATTTAAGTCCCTATACAGCTGTTACAATTTTTTTTTAATTTATTCTATTCAGGAAAAAATAATGAAGGTCTCAATCCATGTCTGAGCACCTTTATATAAGGTAATATTCTCAGTTAAATTTCCTCATAGATTTCTCAGTCCTTTCCACCTAAGTATACAGACATCAAGAGGAATCATAAAAAGCCCAAATAAACTCCTTTGCTTTTGGTGGCAGGCACAATTCCTTCTCTTTCTCAAAAGCCTGAGAGAATAAACAGCCTAAGGCTTCATGGAAGCATCCAGACTCTGAGCAATGAAAACAACCCAAGCTGCAGTCACCATAAATTGCTTTCTCCCTCCATTCAGTCCACAGGGGTACTCAGTACTTTGGGCTGGAAACTGCATTATTTGTGTACCTGCTCATTCCTTTGCCTGTGACAACTCCACTGACATGTGCAGCTGGCACCCAATTACAACAATAAACACCAGGAGAGTGTGGGGAGAAGCTGAGATGGAGATGTGTTTTCTAAAGAAAGAAACAAGTGGTAGATCATCAGATCCAGAGCCTGCCAGAGGACTGGAGCTTGCTGCCTTTGGGCAAAGTCCCTTACTCACCACTCCAGGTTGAGGGTTTGGAATTAATTTTGCAGTTCAGGGTACAGCAATGTAACAAGCTGAGCCAGGTTACAACAACAGGTCACAACATGTCCCAGGGAAAAATAACCCCAAGGTCCAGCAGTGGAATCACAGAAAGGTTCAAAAACTGCTAACACAGGAAGAAGTGTAGGACGGGGCGGGGTTTTCTTTTGAATACCTTACCACTCCCACTGTTGGCTTATGCATCCAGCCATTTTTAAGAAAAAAAATTCACTCTGAAAAATGAACACTGACGAGGATTAAAAATGACTGAAAAAAGAGTTGAAACAAGGCAAGCGTGACACATGCGAAAACACTGAGCAGAAGTAACACTGACTTCAGAATCAGTTTAAAATAATAAAAAGTTAGGGCTTTGACAGTGATTAAGTAAATATACCATCTGCACTTCCCAAGAATATCAAAATGTTATAGGTTAAAACAATCTTGTGTAAACAGAATCTTGCAATAATTTGTAAACAAGTATTCAGCAGCCAGTCACAGACGAAGGCATTATTACAATCCAGCATCTTTTCATTCTGCATCACAGTTCTGCCCAGTTGTGTTCATGATGCTGTGAGGAAATGCCAGTCATTTTCATCCCTTTGTTGGCCAAGTCCTGGACCACAAGCCAATCCAGTCCCAAATGCTGCTCTGCTGGACACCAATGAAGAAAACTTAAATTCTATGATAAACTTGTGTGAACTGTTAAATATCGCAGATTTCAGACAAGTCAGTTGCATTTATTAAATAATAGCCAGAAAAATGATAGCTGTCTAATCTAAACTTTCTGATTGAAAATGTTCATGATTTTCTACTAGGCAAGGGTTCTGTCTCCTCTGCAAGTGTTCAGGTACTTTACATCTCCTCAAACAGCAAACACACACCTACTTATTCTGAATATCAGTGATTCTTCATCTAGATCCATAAGATATTTGACTTTTTGCTTAACTTTACTAATCCCACAATTTTAATAAACTAAGAATAATAACCACTACCTGTTTAGGAATTATTATATATATTTTCTATTCAATTGCAAGAAAAAAAATATATATATATAGTGAGGTCCTGAACCCATTTAATTCTGTGTGTGTTAGGACACCTCCAGAACGTGATGATTATCATTTGTGGTTGAAGCAATGGCAACAGCTTTCAAATCAAGCTCTCTAATGTGACATAAGCTAGGCAAATAATAAAAATAAAATCACAAAGTCAACACTAAATCTTCATGGATCTAGATCAAGAAGCAATCTCAGATTCCAAAATCCTATAGACAGGTATGAACCTGCTTTTTAACAAGATATCAAGTGATTTGTGGCTGTACAGATCCCTTTATCTCCTAGGTAACTTAATTTACTGAAACATGGAAATTAGCTTTCTACTAACTTCTTGTACTAACACTGCTATTTATGGCTGTTCTATCTGCAAGAAGTAATCACTGATTTCTGATGCTGAGTTTGAACAGGGAAAGGGACAGATTAATCTGAGTTTACCAGGATACTAAATACAACCAGCACAGGTACACGAGGACACTTTGGAACACGGGCGAGTTGCCTCCTTTAGATTCTTTAGTGTATCTAAACCCAGAAGTAACCCTCAGAAATTAATGCAATATATCCTTTCATATGAGAGCAGTGAGAATATTTAAAACTGCTGAAGTGGTGAAAGATGTCCCAGGTGAAACACCTGAAAGATTTCAGGCACAGGCACCTGTGTTTTAGCATCAGGTGAACCAGACAAACCCTGCTCAAGCTGGATTCTCACTTAGGCAGGCTGAGCATTTTTCCCATGGAAATGAAATGTTAAAATTAAAATTAAAATTAAAATTAAAATTAAAATTTCATCATGGGCACTGTGATATATATCTGGGGCTTTGCCCAGTTTGGGTGATTGGATTGTTTCTTCTCTTTCTCCAAACGCAGATCACCCAAGGAGGATAGAGAGGGAGATAGTTCACCTTTTCATCACCTCACATCCAGACAATAATGAACGCTTCTAAACATTGAATTTTTGTAAATTACCTTCTCTGCACAGGGGGGCTGCCCACTCCCAGTGGAAAGTGGACAAAACCCCTCCACATCCTGGTGTTCTTATGTCCAGTCAGGGAGACAGTATTAGCATGGCAAGAGAAAGAGATAATAGATGAAGCTTTGATTTCCTTATAGTCTGGGAAAATTAGGAGTGAATCTGGATCATCAAGTTATTTTTTTAAGAAATTTTAGTGAGGTAAACTAATGATTTTACTTCTTTCTCACACAAAGCACTTGAATAAGTTTTCAAGTTGTCTCTGTGTTTTGTAGGTTCTCCATGAGTAAAGCACTGACATAACAGAAGGGAAGTTACTCACTATTTTAAAATACTATGATAGAACTTTGTCATCAAAAATATCCTGTAATTATTTTCTCTGGGCATTTGTAGAGTAGGATTTGGCCAAATGCAGGAAACTGTAGATAAAGACAGTGACTGATTTATAATTTCAAACTAATAAATTAATTGAGTACGGGTTTTTTGTATCTATTCATTCAAAAACTCAAAATAGTTTTAAATTCTGACAGTGGTCCTGTGTTGTGGATTAAATCTACACAGTGAGAGAATTAATTTTGCATAATCCATTTATCAAAAAAGACAAAGACAACAATTAACATTGTCAAAATAATGCTTCCTAAGACGTTTCCAAAAGCAATTCTTTTAAGGAAATGATTTTTAAATTTTATGCATTTTATTACTAACACACTCTTCACTAAAAAGGTTTACAAGACATCCTATTGACTTTTCTCATTTGCCATTTTCCAATTGTATTACTTCTAACACATTTGCCTTCATTATTCAAAAAATAGAATCCCATGTCTCAGTTCATCTTCTTCCCCTGCTTGCAGTGCCATATGTGTATTCTTAAGGACATGTTTATATGGACCAGGCACTGAAATCTGAACAGATGCCAGCTGTGTGTGGATACCACACCTTTCTCTGTGTTACAAATGAGTGGTCTGGCCACTTAAAGAAACCATCAAAGGTATTGGCAAAAAAGCAGGGTTTAGTAAGAATTAAATATGGAAATGTGACTTTAAAAAACTCCGTGGCAAGGTCCACTCTCTTGCTTACATCCACAGGAAGATCAAATTAGAAGCAAATTGGAATGACTTACAAGGAAGGTGGGAATGCAAGAGAGTGTCAGGGTACAAAGGATATGGATGCAAAGATAAGGGTACAAAAGGGTTTAGCAGCATTTAATCACTTTAACATTTTCAAAGCAATTCAGCAGGGCTCACTATAATTACAACAGTGCCTTGGCTGTGGATTTGAGGCAGTAACATTCATATCATGATCAGTTCACACACACAGGTAAAAGCTACATGTGCAAAGGCACCTATCCAAAATTCCCCTTGAGACTGGTGAAATGCTCACATGAAATCCCCTGGAGTTTCCCAAAGGTGAGGGTTGGACCACGAGGCCCACCCTGTGGAGGTGTGGGGTGGGGGGATATTCTTGCTGTCAGTAACAATCCTTTGTGGATCACAGGCTTGAGGGTTTGGAGCTCCACAAAGGGTCCCACTCAGAGGGAGGAGGTTGCACAGCCACTGCACTCCAGGAGAGCTCAGAGGGCCTCACTCAGGACTGAATGCTGTTTTTGGGGTCTCCAGAGGATGACTTTGGTCCCCACTAAGTTTCCATCCTGGCCATAACCCAAGNTTACTACTTCTAGAAAAAAATCCTCTTTGAATACCTCGTGAGGTACTTAGACGTTGGAAAGGAAAAGAAAAGAAAATTGTTTGACCATTGAACTCTTGTGATAATTAACAGCTAACACGATCATCAGAGCCTGCTTTCTGGGATTATATCAACAATTAAACACCCACTCTGAAGAACTGCTAGATAAATATTTCTCTGTCTGGCTCCTAAATCAGTTTTCATCAGAACACCAAAGGGCCCTTGCCAGCTGTGCTGATTTGGTATCTTGCTTCCTCCCAAGTAAAACAAAGAGAAGTCAACAGATATTATGGGGGGGAAAAAATGGAGCAAGTTGTGGGTGTACAAACATGCATAAAAATATATATTCATATCTCAAGTAAAGTCTTTGGAATGGGGAAGGGTAGAGAAACGGAATCTTGCTTTTCCTATTATTTCTACGGAATAGATTGAAAACTCAATCCACTGAATGTATGAACCATAGCATGAATCTGAAAGATTCTCAGTGCAGAACACTTTAACACATGAGGATTTTTTTCTGGGAAAACACTTCTTTGCATTTGGAACTTTTCAGGAAACACTGCAAAGATTTTAAGTAAAAAGCTTTGGGGAGGCCTAAGGTTGGATGTTTTATTTTCTTTGTCTTTTAGCTTCTAAGATTTGTGTGATTAGTACTCTACTACAAAATAAATACACTTGGAATTGGATGTATTTGGAAAATAAGCATTTAAAAACTGCTTGCTAGACTTTTTTCCCCAAATTGATGCCTATCTGTATGTCCCTGAAATTGCTGCTTAGATGGTTGATTACCAGAGCAAACTGAAACTGCCGTTATTTAGGGACGTCCTCCCACACTAGATCACTACAAAAATTCCTAGTTCCATTAATAAAAAACAGTTTCTGTTATTACTCCATGCAGTTTATATAGTGAATTTATCATTCATATTAATTAAACAATGAATTGCTACTTTGATACCTAAGATTAACACAAACACCACATGAATTATTCTTACAATAGTGCATATAACCAAGGAGAAAAAAATTAACTGGTCAAGATTATTGAGTTATTGCTTGGGTGGGTCTTTTCTTTGTTTGCTTTTTTGTTTTCCCCAAATCTCCTGTATTTCCTGTTTGATAACTGGGTTTAATTTTGTATCAAATACAGTAAGATTTCCATCCCTGCACTGGTCTCTGGCATGGAGTGCAGCTACTCAGAGGGATGCAGGAGTTTTGTCCCTTGCTCTGCAGTTTCCAAGCTCCCACCATCTTCAGGACAGGCAATGCAGTGAGGGGATGGATGTCTCTGAGCTTCCACACACACTCTGCCAGAGGATTTTTCATTAGTTCGACTGGCAGGAGTATCAAATCCAACAACTCCAAAGGGATTAAAGAACAATCTTTTCTCTGTAAAAACAAATCAAGTCACGCTGGGTTTTCTTACTGAGTTCTTAAAGGCAGGGATGTCACTTCCCAACTGTTTATACAGCCTCGAAAAAATAAACCCCAACAAAAAAAACCCCAGCAAACTGAATTTCAATTGCCAGCATTTGGAGATAACCAAGGCAATTTTTCATATTAAAATTGCAAACTGCTGGATGGATAAGCTCTGTAATAGAAGAGGAGTTGGGGATTATTTTGGCAGCCAGTTTTCCAAGGGTCAGCCACGCAGCCAGGAGGGGCTGGAGAGAACCTTTGTGCTTCCACCCTGAGATTCATATGAGCCCTCTTCTACATGGACAACTGGCATGGGGTCTGCAAGGCTAAAAATAGAGTATGCTTCAGGAAAAAAAAAATCAAACTTCCTCCAAATGCAGCCATTTGTTTGATTAAGACATTGCTATGTGAAGTGCCTGTATCTCTGTGCAATTACTGTTTTTATCAGAATGATCTGCAGCAGGTCATGAGCAGTAAGGGATGCTCCAAACATGGGAAAATGAAAATCAGATGTAAAAAAAAAAAGATCCATTCTCTACAAACTAATTTTCTTCTGTTTTTGAATTTTTCTAAGCTAAAGGCTGTCATGCAGTGGAAAGAGCATTATTATGCTGTGAAAAGAGTCATAAAGAGAATTTTGTATTATATCAATACTTAAAATATGCAAATATGATATCTTCACAACGCCCCAAAATTATGCTTGGCATGAATTCTTAGCAACAATACAAATATCATCATCTTCAAATAAGCAGGTATAACATGCTGCTCAAATAGCTGTAAAAACAACCTCATCACAGCTCTGGGAGCATCCAGATTTCATCTTTGATGTAGATAGATTTTAAGAGGGAAAGGGAAGAAAGTTGTCTCAAGCATCAGGGTGTATTGAGATGAGCCTTAACGGGATGAGCAACTACATATTTAACGTGGAAAAGAGACCTGCTGGCAGGCATTTACAGGGCTGTTGTCAGTCTAAAAATGGAGTTGTAGTGCTGTGCAGGCAGAGCTGTGGGGGATGAGTGCTGTGGCACAGCCTTCTCCTCCCCTCCCAAATCCCCATTGAAACAAGGTGGCCTCCAGTACCTCAGGTTAGCTGGAGTCTGTCTTGGTCACTACACCAAAATTGGCTGTGATTTAAAAAAAAGGACAGCAGGAAAATAGCAAAATGAGTTCTTACACAGATGTTTCATTGTGGGGTAGATACCCTTTTCCACCTCCTTTCAGTGGAAGTAATTTCACAGGACTTGATCCTGACCTCCTTAAATCAACAACCACTCCTCTGGCTTTGGTAGATTTATGCCAGCATTTGAGATCAGGATCAGATCTCAGCAATCCATTTTCTTTTATTTATTTTTTTTCCTGCAGGTTTAAAAAAAAAAAAAAAATA
>VXBB01001393.1:47580-60688 GCA_013399915.1 Illadopsis cleaveri
GTTAAAAAAAAAAAAAAAAAACAAAAAAAAAACAACCACAAAAAACCCCCAGCTCTTTCTGCTCACTCCAGAGCAAGAGTGGTGAGAGGGTTTTGCCTAAGGAACAATGCATCTTTCTCTGTACACTGTACAGAATTCCCATCTTGTGCATTAGAATAGATGTTGAAACAGTTCTAATTAACATTTTTAATTTGCATTTTAATTGCCTGCCGGGGTGTGAAATGACATGCCTAGGTAAAGGAGCATTTTCTTTAGTTGCAGGAGTTTGCACAGACCTAGTGAGGCTGAAGCACCCTGGCCACTGGTCATTTTGCAGCATTTCCCACAGCCAAGGCAGGGCCTGATCCAAATCACAATCACTCGAGTTGAAAGGATTCACGTGGATGTTTGTTTGCTTGTTTATTGTTAATGAATGGGACTCCCATAATTATTTTCTGTCTGAAGATACATATCAGACCTTGATTTTAAAATTGCCAGTTGCAAATATCAGTGCAATCATTCAAAGGTTGTTTTGGTGGCTAATTACTCTCTTTGTAAAGAAAGCACCAACATCCATACATATGAATACACACATTTTTAAGATGGTGTCCTTGTTTCAGATATGAATTTGCCTCTGTGTGGCTTCCAGCTGGTGCACCCTGCAGTTACATAAAGGTCACAGCAAAATCAACTTAAACCTCTTCTGTTTTCAGCAAGACAGAGTGAACTTCCCAGATTTTCGCCTCTTAGGACAAATTTTTTGGCCCTTTCTCCATTTCCACAGGCTTTTCTGGAGTCAGTTTCAGCTCCTCAAATTCATGCTCAAGTCAGGGATGTCTGAACTGGGCATTTTCAAATCTCAGCCACAGGGATGCCAAAGGCAGAGGGCTTGCAGCCTCCCTCTGCCAGCTCTGCACAGTCAGCTGCTGCATTTGCTCTTCTGGGCACACTTTGTGCCAGCCAGACACACATCCAAGGACTCTTTTTTTTGAGCTCTTCTCTCCAAGGCAAGTCACTCCATGTCGCTGTGATGAGGGATTCAAGTTTATACATGACAATGCTGAAATGATTTTCTCTACCTCATTTTCTAAAAAACTCTGCAGCAGAGTGTCTCTATGAGACATCCCATTCAGTATTTCCTGCAGCCCAACACTTGGTTTATCTTCAAAGTTTCAGTGACACCTTTTGGGGTGGGAGATGCAGGTTTCCTCATCAAGACGTAGCATGTAATTTATGTCAGGGCGGGAACCAGTGCCTGGATGACCCTGCAAAACACAAAGCCCCTTCAAGATGATTCCTTATTTAATTACATCCTTTGGTGGGTTTTAATTCATTTATTGTGGGCCATGTTGAAAGTATATCATTCCTCTTTCCTCCTCAACGCACCAGACAGAGGTGCCAAGTCATGTGCTTTACAGAAGTCTATTACCAAGTCTATCACCTTAAGACTAATTCATTTGTCATCCAAACTTGTAATCTCATAAAAAGACATCAAATTAGTCTGAGAAGAACCATTTACCTTAAACCCACCTTGATTAGCATTTAATTTTATTAGTCTCTTTTAATTCTTTATTGCTAAACCCTCTCACAATCAATCCCATCACTGCTTTTTTTTCCTGGGGATCAAAGTCTGGGTAATGCTCTCTAGCTTTGGCCATTCTCTCTCCCTTTTAAAGATATTGGCACAATTTCAGCCTTCTCTGGACTGCTGAGACTTCTCTCATGTCCTAGTGTGTTCGAACATTCATTCATTATTAGCAGTTTAAAAAACACCTTTTCAGATACAATTCTGAATTGAGAAATTTGGTAATTGCCATTTAACATGCTCTTTCAGGACTGCTTAGAAGTAACTGTGCAATGTCCCACCACCACCACAGGCCATTTTGTCTGAATGGCAAAGATACCTTAAAATTCCTCCATTTTAATAATACTTCCTATTTCCATTTGCTTTTGTATTCTTATTATTACTGGTTTAAGCCATTGATAGCTACTTTGTATGTTTTACTTGTTCCTTTTTAATACAAATATCTCTCTTATTATATATGTTTTTTCTGAGTCTGCTTCTATTTGCCTTCCCAACCAGGGTGGGGAGTTTTTTGAAACTAATTTGAGTCTTTCTTCATTCTGGGACTGTTCTTTGGCAAACTTGATTAAACAGTTTGCAAATACCATCTCTATTTTCCTGCTTAAATGTTTTTCCTCCTCATTGGCGTGTTAAGAATTGGCTTTGTGAAACTTCCCTTTTGAAAGACAAAGAGTTTATCTGATGGGGTTTATTTTATGTTCACGCAGTGGATGTGACCAAAGTTGTGCTGCTGATACCTCAAGCTGCTTCAGCACCCTCATTCTGTGAACAAGTTCTCCTTGTCGGCCAAGATGAGACGTGATGGAGATGTCCCTGCTGGAAGTAGCCTTTCTGTCAGAAAATTGCCATCTGGGGACTTCAGAAATTCTGGCGGACTGAAATCTCCACTTTTTTGTCATTCAGAACAAGGCACCTCACAATGACAGCTGCGGGGTATGCTGCAAACAATATTGATATGTGGTTAAGTAGTAGCCTTCCTCTACAGGGATAAAAGATAAAATTTACTTTTATGACAAGGTAACCCACCTAGTTGATGAAGGGAAGGTGATTGATGTAACCTTTTTGGACCTCAGCAAAGCTTTCAGTACTGCCTCTCCCAGGATCCTTCTGGACAAACTGTCCAGCCACAGCTGGATAAACACATCCTGTGATGGGTGAGCAACTGGCTCAGGGGTCAGGCACAAAGGGTGACAGTGGCTGTGGTGACACCAGACTGGCAATGGTCACTGGTGGGGTCCCACAGGGCTCCATCCTCTGCCCTGTGCTGTTCAACACCCTCATTAATGATCTGAAGGAGCATTCAGTCATTTTGCCAATGACACTAAAATGGGAGGAGCTGTTGACTCCCAGGAGGACAGAGAGGCCCTGCAGAGAGCCCTGGACAGATGATGGGGCTGGGCAGTCCCAGCCTGTGGGGTTCCATAGGGGAAGGTGCCGGATTCTGCCCCTGGGATGGGGCTGCACAGACACACTGGGGAATGAGAGGCTGCAGAGCAGCTGCAGGAAGGGACCTGGGGGTTCTCGGCTGTGTCCAGCTGGACATGAGCCAGCAGTGACCCGGAGCCAGGAGGGACATCCCTGTCCTGAGGGCACCAGGCCCAGCATGGCCGGCCAGGCCAGGGAGGGATTGTCCTGCTCTGCTCTGGGCTGGGGCAGCCTCACCTCCAGTCCTGGAGGCAGTTTTGGTGCCACAGCATAGAAAACATAAAAAACACATTAGGCTGTTGGAGAGTGTCCAAAGGAGGCCATGAGGATGGGGAAGAATCTGGAAGGCAGTCTTATGAGGAGTGGCTGAGGGCACTTGGTCTGTTCAGCTGGAGAAGAGGAGACTGAGGGGAGACTCAGCAGTCTGCAGCTTCCTCAGCAGGGATGCAGGAGATCAGGAACTGATCTCTTCTCACTGGTGACCAGGGACAGGACCTGAGGGAATGACATGAAGCTGTGTCAGGGGGGGTTTAGGCTGGATATTAGGAAAAGGTTCTTCCCCAGAGGGTGGCTGGGCACTAGAACAGGCTCTCCAGGGCAGTGGTCACAGTACCAAATCTACCAGAGTTGAAGAAGCATTTGGACAACACTCTCACACACATGGTGGGATTCTTGGGGTTGTCTTTGTCCTGTGCAGGGCCAGGAGTTGGACTTTGGTGATCCTTGCAAGTTCCCTCCAACCCAGGATATTCTATGATTCAATTGAATGTAATGGTGTGAAGCGTGTATCACCTGGAGGGACACCACAAGTTTTACTTCTTAGGTGTAGTGGATGAATAAATATTCCAGCTGACTAACTTCATAGTTGCCAGCATCAACATTTTATAGTGTGAGTCAGTTTTATTTCCCTTTTGCCCAGTTGATCTTTTCTAAAGAGATTATAAACAACTTAATCAACATTCCTGTCATGTGTCATCCTATTAGGTTTCATTAATATCAGGTAGTTCTAATGCATGGTTCTAAACAGGCAATTTCTATTCCTTGCATTTATTACCTGGGCTTTTAATCTTGATACATAATCAATTTAGGAATTTCTGCACAGCATAGTCTGTCTCTATTATATGTTGCCAACACCGAGAGTTTGAACAGTCTGAGGGTTTGGTGGTCCCTTCTTTTCAGACATTTCTGTTAATTGAAACCTCCCATTGCAGCTCCAGACAGCCCTGTCTTCTGCAGGAGTGAAACTCTTCCAAGCCATGCAGTTTCTCTGTTGCCCTAAAAAGCAAAAATTATTTAACTTGTACTTCCCAGTTAAGCAGCATTTTCAATGTCAGGTCCTTGCATCTTCTGGTTTCCTTCATTTTCCTCCAAGCAGACAACCCTCTCCCTCAGTCCCATTTGGAGTGTAAGTTTTATGAAGTTAGATCATGAATTAGTGCAGCAATGTCTGCTGTTTTCAGGAGATATTGTCCTTTGTGCTGTGGTTCCACTGTCAGTTCATTATTTTGGTGCCAGCCTGTCCTTTGTAGGATATTTTTCCTCCTCTTCTCCAAGCAACAGGACCTGATCTTCCTCCCTGGTTTTGTCTTTTCCTGCTTCTTCCAGGTACCCAGTGAGGGGATGCTCACTGCCTTTCACTGTCCCAGTGCACAAAATTCCTTAGACTTCACCTGTGGAAATAGTAAGAAGGTCATGCACAATATTTACTTATCATCCAGAGAACAACTTCTAAAGCAAAATCCTTCCCCAATGAATGGATCTTTTTGCTTGCCATAGCTCCAGTTCCTGCATTTGAATTCTCATCTCTCAGCTGAACGTCTCCCATGTAAAGGAGGCTGCTCTCCAGCAGCCCAGCAAAGTGAAGGTTCAGCACAGTGGGTGTCACTCTTGGCTTATTCAGCTCAGCCAGAAAAGAGCATGGTGCAAAGATGAACATGCCTTCTCTTGAAAAGGTCTTGAAAAGTTTCATAAACCTTAGGGTGAGGTATACAAGAATGCTTTACACTCATACTTATTTAGATGCTCATTTTGCTGAGCTCAGTGCTCATTCTTCTGAATTGAGAGAGACCAAGACCAGCATCCTCTTCTTCACAGTGGTTTTTCTTTTTGTTCTCCTAAAACAACCAAAGCAAATCAAGCTGTTGAACTGAAGACATCAGTGCACCAGAAATAAAACTGGCAGACCCCATGGTTTTGCTGTGGCTCTCTGTGATTATTAAGATTTGGAGTGGCTGGGGCACCCAGATGGATGTGGTGGCTGTCTGGCACTGGCCACCACTCTGGACATCACTCTGAAGGATGCCACTGTGTAGCCACATGGGCTGGGGAGCAGAGCAGGTGGCTTTCCTTGGGAATGCAGGGCTTGAGCTTTCCATTCCACAGGGCAGAGCATTTTACACCACGAGGGTGGTCGAACACCAGCACAGATGCCCACAGGGGTGTTGAGCTCTGCATCTCCGCAGATCCTTAAAGCTCAGCTGGAGCAGCCCTGAGCAGCTTCCATTGCCTAAAGCAAGAGGTTAGACTGGGTATTTCCAGAGGTGCTCTGACCTGAGCAACTTGGAAAAGAGCCTGGAGTTGTTTTAGCTCCTCATAGTTGGTTTCCAGATTCAGTGGACCCTGGGCTGCTGGCAGAGTCATTCCCACTGGTATCAGCACCCTCTTCTTGTGGGAGCAGCTTTGCAGTTCTCTGAAGTCAGGCACACAGGAAAGGAAAAGCCTTTGTGAAATCATCAAGGAGTCAGGAGAAGTAACTGCCTCTTACAACTACAAGGACCTTTTAAAGAATAAAAATAGTCTTTATTTTCTCTTTATTAAAAAACAATTTTAAAAACCCACACACCACCTTCCTATTTCAACTCTACATGTGGGCTGTGAGTTCCTGATGATTTTTAGACCAACATCACAACTGCAGAACACAACCACTGTTAATAATGCCAAGCAGAGACTACTGAGACAAGGCTGTTCTTTTAAAGTATGCTCTCCTTTTTCACTCAGAAACAGAAACAAAGCCAATAGGGAGCAAAAAACATCACCATCACTTCTGAGAGCCCCATTCAAGTAATTTTCTTTCATACATTTTGTTGCTTTCCATCTCCCAGCTTTGAGTTCCTTTTGTTGTTTCTAATAGATAACACCAGCTTCAAAGTTTGGAGGAACTGTTCCTCTTCTGCAGCTGTTGTGCTTTTTTCCTTTATCCCTTTAGCAAATGTTAATATTTTTTTTTTTCAAGTTTAAAGGGGCTGCTTTAACAAAGCATTTCCAGGATCCAGGAGAGATGGGGTGTCTTGCACTGTGGCATCCTGTGTTCATGGAGAGATGGAAGGACCCTGTCCTGACCAGCAAATGCATCTGCACTCTTTTCCCCTCTATCCACACAGCCTTGTGGGCTTGGCAGAGAAAGTCCTACTATTCTGACTAAAATCTGTGCACTAAAAGCTCCTGTACCTTCATTTTAAGGGATGGCATAAGCTTGGTAGCAGCTGGATTAAAAACAGCTAAGAAATCCCCTACTTTTAACACAGAAGAGGGCACAAAATTTCTGAGTTTATTGCAGCATTTGTGGGTGCTTGGTGGTTCCAGCTGTCATGCAACCAGCTCAGTGTTGACTCCAGTGCAAACACACTGCCACAGAGCTGCAGGCAGCTGATGAAGTGTCTTCATCATAGTTTGCTCAGTGCTTTGTCTATACTTTCATGATTTATTACTTCCCTGATTTTCTTAGGTGTTAGAAAGAACAGTGAATCAATCCAAGCATTTTCAGAGTGGGGACTGCTAATTGCATGAGCTCTATTTACTGCTGGAGAGCTGCAGTTTTGACAAGTCTCTTGACCCCATGTTAATACATGTGATTAATTATTGTTAAGGGCGTCTGCAGAAATGAACTGTATAGGTAACACTTCAGAGCTTTTATTTCTTTCTGAACAAGCAATAAACATAATTGTGTTTACACTGCATTCCTACAGGAACAGGTGGGAAAAGAAGCAGCTTTTGAAGGCATAGGGGTAAACCATGGCTGCCCAGAGATGGGCTTCCAGAGAGAACAGGCTGAGGTGATGGGGAAGCAGGGTGGAAGCAGTTCCTTCTCATCACTCCTTGGTGGCTCCACAGAGGCTTTCCCTTTCCTGTGTATGTCCCTACAGACAACTGCAAGCAAGGGCAGAGGTGCTGCATCCCCTGGTGTGTGAATGAGGGGTGGGAAGCACCACGGGCAGGCCACAAGGTTATGGAGGTGCCAGGTGTTTGTACCATTTCACAAACAGATGGAACAAACCTCAGTGCTGTGGACCCCACTGGGCCATTTTCTCTGGAGGCTTGCCCTGCCCTGCCATGCTTTTCCTTGCTGTCCTGCTCTGCCTTTGCTCTGTCTGGTATTGGTATTCATTCCCCTCAGAACAGGGCTCTTCCTTCCCAGTGGAAGGAACCTACCCTGTATGCAGCTACTGGCTCACCCAGAGAGGCTTGGGGTGATGCCAATAGTTGTCCCTAGGCTCACCCCAAGCAGAAGGACCTGTCACCTTTTCCTACACCACTCCTGGCTTGTTGCAAGTCTTTGGAGCTAATGCTGCTGGGGAATGTATTGGGGTTTGTCTGTGGGCTCAAAAACAAGGCCAGGATGGGTTGAGCCTAATGCATCACCCTTGGGGAGCCCAAAGAGGTATCCAGAGTGGGGGAGTCTATGGTGAGATGCCTCTGAGGCTGTGGAATGGCAGGGACCAACAGGAGTGACCATGGGAAGCACAGGAGCTGGTGACAAAGGCAATGTCCTCAGTAGCTGACACACGTGAAGCAGCATTTTAAAATACCACATAACAGACACAACCAGAATGGCTGTGCCATGCAACAGCCTTATAAAAGTGTAGAAAAAAATAGGAATGCAGGTTTAATTGCCTGTATTAAACTGCTTTATCCTGCATAATTTCATTATTTCTAGAAAATTTGGCCTGGGTCATCATGGTGGGAGGTAAAGTTGGCAGGAGAACTTGAAATTTGCCACTGTGGGTTATTACACTGCACAGAGGAGAGTATCTCAGTCTACACAAAGGCCTCCTCAGCACTCTGGAGGTGCAGGGCCATGCAGGACCTGATCTTGTTGCTTTCTGTCCCTTGTGTTTCAGCAGAGCAGCAGCACCACCAGGCTGAAAGATAAGCCCAGCAGGAACAAGCCTCTCTCTGAAGTTCACAGCACACAACACCAGGGCCACCTGTCTCTGTGCTCTGCAGAGGTACAGATGGAGTCCCCTGGTCCCCTCCATCAGCTTCAGCCCCACTCCCACACAGGCAGGGTCCCCACAAGGACACATGCAGCCATTCCCCCGTGTTGTCATTGAGAGAACACATCTCAGCACCCTTCTCACCCTTCCAGTGGCCTCTGAGGAAAGGTTTGTACCACCAAACTTGACATCTTCTAGTATTCCCAGTTTGCCCTTGTCAGTGAGCTGGGCCCCCATAGCCAGGCTCTAACTGCAGTGGGGAAGGAACACTTGGGGTTGCACTGGGGGGACGAGGGTGCCTCAACATCACCTTCAACTCTCCCCAGCCTTTCCTGGGTGTTGGGCAGCTCATGTGGTTGGGCAAAGCATTTTCCTTACTCTGATTTTGAAGCTCCATTCTACCATAAGCCTCTGCAACATGTTTTTATAGCAACCAGCATTTTCCCATCTGGCCCTGCTCAAGTTGCTCACTCCACTCAGAACACAGAGAGAATGACAGGATAAATGTAATAAGAGTACTCCAAACAGCCTACCTGTCTGTGTTATTGTTTCCCATGGCTCTCCCCCTGTCCCCAAGGCCATGAAGAGGGCAAGACCAGAGCTCTGAGGGAGAGAACGGGCTCTTCTCCCACAGCAGGAAGCATCTGTCCACTAACCATGGCCCTGGATGGGAGCAAAGAGCACAAGGGCACGGTGTGCACAGACCCAGTGACATGTGGTGAGGTTAATTGCTCTGCTCACTTTTAGTCCATCGTGCTTTGGAGAGGGAATACATTTCACTGGGTGGGGGGAAACAATGCCAACCGATTTGTGCAAGAGAAAAGCCGGTTCCTTTAATTTATTTGAAAGCTTTTGTACATCAAAGTCCTGGCCATGAAAGCTATCCCTGATATAATTGGTGTAGACAATTGTGAAGGTTTTGATAAAGACCTTTGTGGAAGAACTATTCATGGGAGGGAAGGAAAGGTCATGGTTTGGGCAGCAGCTAAGAAACAAAAACCCCAAAAGCAGGATGAGGGCTGTGCCGATGTCACACACCTCCTTATCCCACCCTCAGCTCCCACACGTGGAGGATGAGCTACCCTTCAGCAGCAAAGCCCAACCAGGGATGATGAGAATCACCAAGGGCACCACCAAAGCCAGGGGAATAGGCCAGACTAGGGGAAGAAGATCCCCAGCACAGACACAGCCTGGGTAAGACTCCCTGAGAGGAAGGGGTGATGATTGTGGTAGGTGCAGATCAGTTCTCCCCTCTTGAAGAGAAAACCCAGCTAGGGCCATAGGCAGCTCACCACTGGGGGTTACAAATATATACTATTATCCCAAAAACTCCTGAACAAATGAAGGTATTGGATAAAAGTGAGGAGAGAAAGTAGCAGAGAATTCTGTCCAAATGCTCAGATAGAAAGGAAGAGGAGGTCCTCTTCTGGCACTGCTGCCTCTCACCAACTCTCAAATGACACATCAAAAAGAGGGGAGGGGAGCATTTCTGAGATGGGAAAATAAGGGAGTTAGAAAAAGAGCCTAGCTAGAATTGAAATTATTTTAATTTCTAGATGAAGTGAGTAAAGAGCAACATAATGGCCAATATGCAAAATAACAAATGGCACAAAAGAGGTGCGTGTAAGTAGTCCTATTTTCACTTTTCACTTAAAAAGAGAACAAAGGGACAGTCAATAAACCCAAGCAGCAGCACATGTACAAGGATAAGTGAAATACTGTTGTTCTAATGCACTGTGCATAATCATCCAGGGTGCTCCCTGTTCCAAAATATCACTAAAATCACAGATGCAGAGAGACTTGCAAGAAAGGGACAGGAATGTACCTGAAAGGAAAGACCATTTGCAGTTATATTTGGTCTCTGTGAGTTACTGGAGCAGAAAGCAATAATATGGGTTTTAAGAGAGAAATTTTCACGCAAACAGCAATAAATGGGAGGGGGGCAAAGATCCCCATGGGCAGATTATTCCAAAAATTGCCTTCTAAGGGATGTCTCATTCCTCTTCCCTCTGAAGTATTTGCATTGACTGTTGGCAGCAGTCAGTGACTGGAAAAGACAAACCACTTCTTATCTCCTCTGGCTCCCTCCTGCAGCAAGGCCAGAGCACCTTCCCACCTTCTGTGTCCCCAGCATGACCTGAGACAGGGTTTTTGATCCTTCCTGGGGCACCAAAAGCAGCTGCTTGGGTGGGTACTGAGTTCCAGCCTGCTCCCTCCTTATAGTCAAGGAACATTTCACATCCTCAGCCGTATGTGACTGAGGGAGGTAAAAATAATCTTGTCATCTTTTCTCCTTTTTTTCTTTTTCATTGACGTGCAGTGATATCTCCCCTATTCATTGCTGCAATGAACCAGAATTAATCTCAGCCAACAATTCTGCCTGGGGATGGGAATGCACATATTAAGTGATACACATCAGCACACCTTCCTTCAGGAGCACTGCTACCTGGATGAATATCCGTGAAGGTCAGCAATGGGGAGGTGGGGCAGGAAATTACTGGAGAGGGCATTCCAAATTTCAATAGAACTGACAATGGCACAGCCCCATTTTTGGAAATCTTCCTTTTCACGGAGTCCCTTAGCTGAGGTAGATCAGAAATTCAGGTTTTTGTGTGCCCACAAAGTTAAAATAAAAATATTCACCTGGCCTTTACCTCCCTCTCTGTGAAGATGTGTCCTTACACCCAACTCAGAGCAGGAACTCTCCTTCCCCCAATGGCTGCCCACTCCCAAAGGATGGCATCCCAGTTCCCAACCTCTCCAGAGCAGCACTCCCACAGCAGCTTTTCCCTGCCACCTAGACACACCTGGCACACTCTCTCACCAAAATACATCCATTACAGGCAGTGGTGGCTGTTTTCCCCTCTCTCCACAACCCCAACTTCAAGCTCATTACCCTCTGCAGGAGATGTGGGGGGACAGAGCAGGGCACCCCCTCAGCTGACTCCCCTCCATAACAACTTTAATGTCCCACAGCTTGGCTCCTACCCCAGGAGATGACAGTCATTTCAACATGGAGCTGATCACATGAGCTGGACATTAAGAGACCTTATTTTTTTGTTGTGTGGGGGTTTTTTTGGGTTTTTGTTGTTTTTTTTTTTAAAAGACTTTATTTGTCTAACATGCTTGACCAAAAATTACAACACTCAAGTTATGCCAAAATGATTAAATAATCTTTAAGCTTTCATACCTCAAGTACTTTAAATGATATTTTGAAGTAACAGTTGCTTTCATATCCTTTCCACATAAAAATACACAGTATTTGGAAGATACCTTAGGAAAAATTATTTTTAAGATAATATTTTATGGTTGACATAGAAATTTTGCTGAGGCTAATAAAAGGACCTCTTCCCTTCACTTTAACATTTAAGTGCTGTGAGCGAATGTAAACATTTCAGACTTTAACATGCAGCCAATTTCCTGCCACATTTGTTGCAAACCACTTGAATTGTGACTAGCTAAGCCACTTTTATTCTAACTACATGCTATTGTTCATCTTCCCAGTGATGACAGGAGTTCATATTCAACTATGAATTTCAGTTCTTACTGATTTAGGAGCTGATCCTGAAATTTCTACATCAGTAGCTCAAAGTGGCCCCAGCTGAATTAATGGCAGACTGCTCATGCACTTGTGAACCACTCACCCAAAAACCAGCTGCAGGTGTCACCAACTGTTTTGGGTTTTGTTTTCAGGAAAAAAAAAAGCAGCATATTAGTTTAGACACACTGTCACCCAACAGAGTACAAGAAATGACAGACCCGTGTCTTGTCATGTTTTCTGGGGATCTGGTGGCTTCTTGTGGGTCCACAGCATGAGTCAGTTACTGGGCTGGAATGTCTCAGCTCCAGGCAGCACCTGGAAAATCTGCTGCACATGGGAAGCCAGTGAAAAGCAGAGATTGTGCCCACCTTGCTCAGAGCCAAAGCTCACATGGCCTGGTTTTGCAACACAGGTATTTTAAATTGTTAATGTGTATAAAGTACATGCAGCTGCTACGTACAACTCACATTTACATCCATGTAACACACACAATTCTCCAATGCATGTGTGCAGGTGTGGGCTATGCACAGAGCTGCAACCAGCTCTGAGCTGGCAGTGCTGTGGTCTGCCCAATGTGTGTGAACAAGATTAATGTCTAGATGCTGTCAGCCCCAAATTCAGGATGTCCACAATCAGAATACAGCAGTTAAATTATCTCCATCAAGTCAAAAGGACATGTTTGTTAGTTCAAAGAAGAAATCCATTTCTTGCAGGGCATGTCTGAAGCCCTGGGATTTTTTTGGTGGCTTTGTAATGAACTCTTAAGCTTCTGCCTAGGACAGGACTGAAATCCAACAACTTCAATACCTCTGCTAACACTGCAGGAGAGCTGCACGGGCAGTACCATGGCTGTGGACCATCCCAACCAGCTCCTGACACTCCCCCTGCTTTGCCTGGTGCCAAAAGCAGCACAACAGGTGGATTTCTACTGGGTTTGTGCTGGGCCTCTCTCAACAGTGTCCATGAGTGGGCAAACAGCAGTACCAGGTCCCCTGAGGTGACCTCTGCTCTGCACACTTTGGTGTGTAACCCATTACTCACAGCCACCCAAAAATGAGTGCCCAAACTACACCTTGGGTTGATGCCTTCCCCTTGACATCTATGTTTCCCAAGGGCAAAATGATCACAATGACATTTAACCACTCCTGACCAGGGCCAAATTCCAACCAGTAATCTCATCCTTGTCTGCATGTCCCATTAGCAGGTTTTAAACCAATGCTCCCAGTGGATTTTATTTAAAATACCATTACTGATCATTGGGTGGGCTCTTTAAAGGTTTTTTTTCTCTTTCTTTTTTCCCTAAATACAATCACATATCGCTTTACCATATGAAAACAGAGTTATATTTTTACTTTTTTTTTTTTT
>VXBB01001393.1:60872-111573 GCA_013399915.1 Illadopsis cleaveri
AAAAAGGAAAAATATGGGGAACATTATTTTGATCCATTTCTTTTTATCCTCCTTGAACAAAGCTTTTATCTAGCAGAAAAAATTTTACATATTTTATTATTTTTTTTTTTTTTTTTTTTAAGGGAAATGTCATCTTTTTTTTTTTTTTTTTTTTGAATAGGCGAGGCCAGGTTACAAATTCCTGAGTTTATACTGCACTTAACACAGTCTCCCTTCTTGAATGTTGAGCTGTTTACAGCATGCTAGCAATATGTACCATTTCCCTTGCCATCTGTAATGCCAGATGTAGTAAAACTTCATTTCAGTACAGTGAATTAGGGCCTCTATTGCACTGGTTTTGAATAGATGCAAAGACTTAGACCTGGAGGACTTGGAGAAATAACTTTCCTCCTGTGACTGGTCATTTGTGCACCATCTTTTGTATCTGCCATGTTGATTAAGGGAAAACATCTTTACCGTCATTTTTACTTTACCAAGAGCTCACTGGAAAACATCTGAAATGAGGAAATCCTAGTCTAAACACTTAATGTTTAAACTGCAAACTTTCTTAAAGAAACACTCCTTTGAAAGACATCGTTCTTTTAATAAGTCCAATATACGGTATGTACAAAAGCCCCTACTAGATATATATATATAGATATATATATATATGTATATATATATATGTGGAATGCATTCACTTCTCTGTGTTCACAAACATTTTAATGGTGAAATGTTAGTCTTGAATCTGTTTCTGGCACCAAAATGTCTTTGTTCCTTGTCCATTTTTGTTACTCTAAATTTATCTGTGAAGAGCTAGCAGGGAAAAAAAGAAGGATTTTGCTTTTTTTTGTTGAATGGTTCCCTACTGGGATTCTCAGCCAGCAATATAAAGTTGCTAATGTGTTGGGTACAAGTTTAAATCCTCATTAAAATCATGTGTTCCTTGGAGTGGGTAAGTCAATAACTATAGGCGGATTAAGTGGCTGGTAGTTCACAGTGCACACAGATGCATTCACGTAGGTGGTGGTTCCATCAGCCATGACACCATAACCTACAAAGGAAGAAAAAATTCTGGTTACTCTCATTATTCCTTATTATCTTCTTTATTTTTTAATTGCCTTTATCACACCGTGATAAGTGCTACATTTTTTATTACTCAGAAGGAAATTAAAAACTCTCTCTGAGCAAAACGTAAACGTTCCCTGAATCAATACCATCTTTATCCTACAGCAGAACTTTTAAAATTGTGTAAGAAAAGCAAAATGGGCCCCAGTAGCTAGTGGCTATTGTCTCTGGCAGCCAGCTCAGTAAACCTCCTTAGAAAGACAGATGCTTTCTTCTGCAAGGATTTTTCTCTTAAAACCTTTTTAGTTTTGGAAAGGATGCTTCTGATCATTTAGGCTTGCAGTCACCAGTGCAGCAAACTTTGGGCAGTTTTAATATTTCCACCTTTTTTTCCTGCCCTGTGTTGAACATCCTTTAAGCAACTAACGAAGAAAAAGCATTGCTTGACTGAGGCCAGTACATGTGTATGTGCCCCTGGGCAGGATTTGCCCAGTAGGAACCTCTTCTTGCTATGTGAATGAACTTGTTGACCAAACTTGGAAAGGCACTAAAATGCTTGCCCAGGCTAAGAAAAAATGGCTTTATTATTGAATGCATTGTCTTACAAACAAGGTGAATTCACACCCTAAAACACTGGAACATTTCCACAGGAGAACACAGACATCTGTGTGTCTCACCAGTGGTGAAAAAGCTTCAGCTACATTTCATGTCTGGCTAGACACCCAAAGCAAAGAATTGCAGAGTTAAATCTGCAGAAAACCAAACTTCCAGCTGTACTGCTTGTAGAAGTACAGTGAAATGCTGTTTCAGAAAGTGAAGGAGAAGCCCTTTGACAGCCTTGGTGCTATGAAAAAGCAGACACACTCTTTGTAACTCTGTTGTCAAAAATCTTTTAATGAATCACTAGGAAAAAACATAAGCTTGATTACATGAAAGCTAAAAGTTTAATGTTGGAAACTTTCACTGGAATATTATCATCAATGTGAAGAACTGCATTCATCAGCAGAAATACATGATTTTGGGGAAATCACCTGGAAGAAAGCATTTGTACTAAGATTCAATCTCACCTTTCATAAAGTTGATAGTAAAATATATTCATTGCTATATGCACACTGAATTCTAGCTATTCAAATCCTAGTTCCTGAGGATCCTATGTTTTTTCTGAATGCAATTTTGTGTCTTTCAGAGCACTGAAAATTGCATAATTTGCAAACAAAGAAACAGTGGCCAAATTCCTTTATTTTTGGTTCCTTAAAACACCCTGAATAATGCAGGGCCTCCTGCACCTCCCATGGAAAAAAAAACCCCACACTATAATTAGGGACCAGTGAGGGAAGAAAACTCTGTCAGGTTCCTGTCACAGGCATTTCTTTAAATCCCTTTCTGTTTGCCACAGAAGGATTGCTCTGAGGAAAACACAAAATGCATGGAGGACAGTCAGCACCGCGGCTGGGACTTTCTGTCTCCTCGGCCACACATTTGGAGAAGCAGCCTGCCAACACACTCCTTTTGCTGGAAGATTCCTAATGCTGCAGCTTTCCCTCCTGTCCCACTGCCAGCAGAGTTTCCTTGGCCATGACCTCAGTGGAGTACTGGCTATAATGGGAAAACCAGGATTTTAGCCACAGCCCCTGCCATGCTGCTTTGTCCCTTCCATGGGTGGATCAGCAGCAAGCCCATGTGCAGAGGTATTTTTTGGCAGACATGGTAGTGCAGAGAGGGAATAGGGAAGAAACATCTCTTATAAGCACTTCTTCCCCCCAGATGTTCAGTAAATGACTGCTGCAGATGTAGCTATGCTCACTCAGAGGAAGAACTCATCTGTTCAAATCATGCATTCTCTCTACAAAGTGCAGCTTCGTTTGCACGGGCTGCCTGCAATGGGAATTCTCCTCAGCAGAGGCTTAGCATCCCACTGAAAAACAGGCCCTGCAGTTCCCCATTTGTTTTCTCTAAATTATGATAGTTAACAGGAAGAGTACCTTGTTTCTGTGTTTTGATACCTACTGTGCCAACTACATTAATTCACAGGATTTACTATTCTGTGGAGGTGCCATTCTCTTCCCTTGAGAGCCAAAGTTGGGCTTGGTTTTAGCAGATGTGATTTTGTTTACCTGCCTGAAGCTTCATGGCTTGCTGTTTGCTTATATCCCCTGCAACCCTCTTGGCTTACAATTTCTGAAATGACAGTGAGTTTGAACTGTATCCACCAGCTCTCTTGGTTGGAATATCAAAGACTGCTCTAGCAGCATTATTTGTTTACTCTGTGATTTAACAGCACTTTGGACATTAACCAGGCATTAACAGGTCACTGCAGATGAGACACATGAGGAGAATGGACCTAATCCTTGAGCTATAAAATAATGATCCTAACATCTTATCCATTAATTTTACACCAGCAGCAATGTCACTTCTAATGTGCCATGGTGAAAGCCCCCAGCAGCAAGTCATAGAGGGGTATCTTGGGAAGGGTTCTTCACAAAACCAGAAGTGTCTGAAGGCCAGCTCCTCCAGTTTTTCCATCTCTACACTGGTGAGACCCACAGAGATCCTACAGCAGAGGCTGGAGCAGTCCCAGAAGCAGAAAACTGGCAGTTGTGGGGTACCTTTTCCTGCCAGTAAGTTAACACTGCCAAAGACTGAGCAGCTGATAATACACACTGACACACCAATGGTTCACTCCTGCACAGCCCACTGCTTTCTGCTTGGGCTGGGGGCAGTGCTTGAAGCCTTGCTGCCTTGCTTGGTGAACAGGACAGACAGCATCTACCTTTCCCTTTGCCTGGAGATGAACTCCTGCTGTCACTGACTTCAGCAGAGCATATCTGTCACCATTTTCTGGCTTGTATGAAGGGAACCCATTTCTTTTCCTAGTTAAATACCAAATAGTCAATAGAACCACTTGTTTTGTCTGAGCACAAAATGTTTCCCCTGTCAAAGCAACTAAATGCATCCATAAATATCTTGGAACTTCTACACCAGTTAGTGGTGACATCCCTCTTGATTTCAACTTCATATGCACAGTGATGGGGAGAGATGTACAACTGTTGTTGTACAGTCTTGAAGACCAAGCCTTAGAAGCACCCCTCAGAACATTCCTACTCCTTTTACAAGCACAGAAGCTGAGACACAGAGATCTTTCATGAATTATTGTGAACCATAGATTCTGCTGAGGAAAAAAAAAATCCTAATATTTAGTCACTTTCTGTAATGACTGGACTTGTGCTCTTATTTTAAAATTCACAGTATTCATCGCTGTGAAGGAAGCATCACCCTGTTTCATAGATGTAGAAAATGAAAGATAAGTTCAAGTACAAGCACTGAAATGTGGGTGTCAGCCAATTTCACCTCTATACATGCAGCTAAACATGTATCTGAATTCTTGAAATGCTTCAGTTCAGACATTCAAGTTTGAAAATGCTGGTTAAGCCTTCTCTGTTTGCAGTTTCTAAATACAGACATACATAAAAAGAAATGTGTTCTGACCTTCATGGATATGTCCAAAAACATGAAGCCTTGGCTGTATTCGTCTCTGGACTGTGTTCAGCAGTTCAACACATCCCACCCGTTGCATTTTCTTAGGAACCCAGTCTAGAAAACCTTTGGAAAAGAAAGGAAAGCCTTAAGAGAAGACAAATAATCCACAAAGTTGTGCTCCTAACACAGCATATTTGAGATTTCATCTCTCATGGCTTTTCTCAAACAGCCACAGAAGAATTGAAATGGCAAAAGATGTGTCTGCCTTGGTAAGCAGAAGAGGTAGGAAAGAAAAATACTGGTGGAGAACCATAAAAGCTCATCTGGATAAAAAGGACTACAATAACTCTTTCCAGTTGTCTTTCAAAGAATAAAAATAATCACTGCAATCAAAGCATTTTTTGCACTGCTGTTAATGGGATAACTAAATTCTTTACCCATTTTTCTTCCTGAAGAGAATGAGGTGTAAAGAGCAGTAAGTCCAAAGCGAACCTCTAAAGAGTTTAAAAGAGCTTTTAACTATTTAAACCCAGTCCTGGGACCTACTTCTTTAGATTGAACACCTGAACCAATGTAATGGAATCTGTGTTGACAACACTACAACTATATTGTTATCACATTGAATCCTACAGTACTGGAGCTCAGGTGAGGAATCCACTACATGCCCAAAAAATAACATCCCTAAGTTAAACCACTTCATGGCACAGCAAACCCCACTTGCCTAAATTGATAGATCTCAGATAGGAAGAGAAACTCAGGCTACATCTTTTGCAGAAGATGTATTTAAGTGCCTCATTTACTTGCACAAAAATTGAGTAAAAATGTATTTCTCATGAAAATAGAGAGAAATGTTACATCAACTTGCCTCTTTGTCTAAAATTACTGCAGGGGGATGTTTACTGCCAACTGAAGTCTCATGTTTCCTTCCAAGTAGTAGTATAAGGAGGATGTTGTATTGGAGTGTTTACAACAACCAATCTGTTTTCCTTCTATTGTTCAGTCATTTTCATCAGGCTCAAATTTGGAAACCTAAAAGATAAAATCTCCCTGATTTTATTATGTTGTTCTGGTATTTTCCCTGCATTCCTTTCATAGCTTTGCATCTCTTGGATTTGCTGCAGTAGTGTGACTATATTGTGCTTTCAGCCTGAAGTACAGAGGCTGGACCTGGTTTTCATACATTTACTTTTGATGTCCACTCAAGCATGGCTAAGCAGCCAACCAACTGGTTTAAAAGACCAGAAGTGTGGTATTCAAGCTCTTGGAAAAGCTCTCAGATTTGCTAGAGCTTCAGGGTAGGTTCACACATTGAGAAAAATCTCTTTAGCTGCCAGTGCTCGAAAACTGGGCTCGGTAAACTGTGACGTTTCACCAAAATGGCAAAAGCTTACACTTGTTTCATAGCTGCTCAGAGAGCTAAGTTCAATTTTCAGAAAGGAGAATTGGGAATGCGACATCCTCAGTGCCAAAAAGAAGAAGTTCTGATCATGGTCAAAGGGCTGAAGGTGCTGTTTGGCACCTGCCAGGGGATGCAGAAAAGGCAAGTCCACCTGAACGACAGCCAGATTGAGCAATGCTCACTCCTGGTGAATTCACTTGTCCCATCAAAAGGAGGTCAAAATTCATTGGAGAAAAACAGTGTTTATGATGTCAAAGTGAGGCCAGCAATTCCTCTGGAATAAATTCTTGGGTTTTTTGGGTTTTTTTTTCAGAGTAAACATATTACAGCCATAGGTTTTATTACTCCAATGATTTGAAACAGTTAATTGTCAAAACGTCTGCGGTGAACATAAAGCCAAAAGTATTTCCACTTCAAAAACTTCACAAACAAAAATCCATAAAATTAACTTCTCCATTAAATTAAGCATTATTTATGTTGAACATGTTTTTGTTTACATGCATTATCACCCTTCTGAAGCTTTCCCATATGTTTGCAGCTTATTATGTACACCTGACTACACAAACTAAGAATAATTGATTACACCTAGCAAACAATTAGAGTTCATCTTAGGGGTTTTTTAATGTTTGGTTACTTGAAACAGGTTTCTGCAGCTGTCAGGAAAATATAAATCTTTGTCACAGACTATCAAGCAGACAGCTGCAAATGAAGACTTAAAGGTGAAATTAAATTAAAAACAAAGGGAAAAAAGTGAACTTTTAGAAGAGAAATATAAGAATCATAAATGGAGATCTTTAGGAAACAAAAATAGGCTGATAGGGAAATGAGCATTAACACTGATTCCATAATCACAAGTACTATATTTCATAAACTGTGAAATATATTGCATATCTTTGTTAATAATAATAAACAGGTTACTAATAAAATGGTCAAAAATAGCTGTTTTAACCCTTTTTCTCTCATCCTGTGTGAACCTCCCATGTATTCCTGCCCTGGTTTCATCCCAAAGCACTACTCTAAAACAAGAGAAAAATTACTCAGATTTTTGTCACACAGCTAAATGAAAAGCAAAGTTCATTAACTCTTCATGGTGCTTCTGCACCTAAATCAGACAATTTCAAATCTATGTAATAATGTAGAATTAATTAGTTCAGGAGAATGCACACTCTTTTGAAGTGAGGGAATGAGCAAGCAGCACAGAAAATGGATGATGGGCAGAATTTAGGCAGCCATGCTAGTGAAAAAAACCCCAGAACTTGCAAGAGGACTGATTGCTATTTAGGAGCATCAGGAACAACTCTAGTGAAGTTCTGAGTTCCCAGATCAGAACAACAGGAAGGAGCTTTCTGGTTAAAATAATTGGCTGGGAGGGTCAAGGAGGATCCTGTCTCCCAAAAGGTCTGCGGACAGAGCTGCACAATAAGGTGGTTCTGTAAGCTGAGCAGAGTGCTAAGTTCTTTGAAGTGTCATATATTTGTTGCCATGGGTGTCAGGGAGACCAACAGCTCCTGCCCTCAGGCAGAGGGTTCTGTGCCTGAGCTACCTCTTAATGCATCAATAAAGGAGAGACAAAGAAACAAAAAAAAGGGAAATTCTTGAGGGATGGTTGATGATAAAGAATTAAAGGGAAAAAAAAAAAAAGAGAGAGCACATACTGAGCCATGGAGATGGAGGGAATTCACATTACTCCATTACAAGCACTGGAGGTGGGTGGCCCTTCCTCAGAATTACTGTAATTATTAATTTACTTTTCAGGTATTAAATTTACTATTAAATTTATTACTAAAGACTGTCTGTTGAGTGCCAGCTCTGCAGTGCACTTTAGGGGTCCTCCTCCCTCTGCTGATGCCTGAGGCTACTAGAGAGGCCTGGTGGCTAAAGTAGCAAGGTGGTTGAACCTCTCCACCTTCCAACATTAGATTTCATGTGAATCTTCAGTCAGCTGAAGGTTAGATTGTTTTACAGCTGGTCAGCTGGCTTTGAAAGGGGTTTACAAAGTGCTGAAAAAGCTTCTGAAAAAGTTTTAAATATGACTAATAAATAAAACTGCATGAAAGATACAGCATTGTGCCTTGGATCTTAGCAGGGATTACCCCCATACCAATGGCTTGGAGCTGATACCAGTTAACACTTCATTTCTGATCCATTTTTACAATACAGGCTCATATTAAAATCAGTCCATGACATGGCATGAAACTCCACTTAGGTGAAGAATCAAAACACACACCCCTAACTGTGAGAAACTCTGCTCACAAAGAACTGCTTTCCTCCAGGATTAGTGGGCAGTGGAATGCAAACATGTCTTTCTAAAGAAAACAAAACACAAACTCTTTAGACACTTTCTCCTCCAAGCCCTGAAAGAGAAGAAAGGGTGGAAGAGGAGGGTTTTAGCTTCAGGAAATTGGGGAATCTAAAGGTTTAAAGCAACCAACTGCCTCCATTTCACACAAAGCACAGTAAGTCTCAGCAGAACACTTGAGTACATCTTCTTGTTCATGTGCATTTATTAAATTAGTGACAGTCAAACACACAGTCACATTAAATATAGACTGCTATATGTTAAATACATTGAAAAACAGCTTAAAAACCTTAAGCCTTTACTGAATATGGACAAATTTGTGTGATTGTATTATTTCTGTAGCAAAGGTAATGTCAAAATTTTCTAGGAATATGAGAAATCTATTATAGATAAATAGCTTTTATATTACCTATATTAATATTTGAAAAACAGACTTGCAAAACTGTTTCTTTTTGATCTGTTCATGTTGCCAAATTGTATCACAGATAAGCAATTTGACCATCCTGTCCAAAGAACAGGCAAACGATGGGAAGCATCTGGGTTTGTGAGGCAGAAGGTGCACCAAGTCAGCATGATGAGGAAAAAAAGAGATTCTGGGTACTTGTTGGTGGGAGAATGCAGCAACAAGTCAGGGAGAAAGTGATAAAAATTAAGATCCTAATCCTGCATTTCTCTTCAATCAGGCACCATGCTTTCAATCTAGTAATTTCACCAGTGGCAGATAAGACATGTGCATAGGAAAACTAGACCCTGCTTATTTATAAAACTCATTATGGCTTAATGTGTTAACATTTTATTTTTTTAAACCATTATTTAATTCCCTGCCATTGAGTGGAGGTATCATAGGCAATCATGAGCAGAAGTCCTGGTGCTGCTGAAATCAGTATGCACGTTGCTTTTGACTTTTGTGAGTCAGGATTGCACTCTTTTTCTAAGGAGAGCCATCAGTTAGGATATAATCATGTGAAATACACAGCTAAGAGCACTATTATTTTCTTACCGAGAGGTGGTCCATGTGTTATAAGAATATCTATTCCATCTGGAATAAGGTTCCATTTCTCTAATAGTGCTTGGCCTCGTGGAAGATTAAAGCCCCAGCCATAAAACCAAGGTTGCCTGCCAAGAGAGGAGGAGAATGTCTTCAGTGCTACTTCCATGTACTGGTTATCTAATTAAAATACTGAGGTTGACTCTTTACTACCATGGAATTTGGAGACACAAATAGCATTCATTTTCTTCTTTGTGTGCACAGTAATCCCCTCTTTCCATACAGGCAGTGTTGTTTAACTTGTATGGCAAATACGTGCAGTCCTCCCTGCTTTCAGCAGACAGCATACAGTAAAATATCCACAGTATTGCTCCAACTACTTACAAGCCCTGGATACCAAGATCTCCATGTGTGGATTATCACGCTGACTCTCACAACATTTAGAAGAACAGCTGTCTCAGACACCTCCATGTGATTTATGTTTCACATTGGCTCCCAGCACGTTTGGCCCTTAGCCTATGACCAGCTGGGCAAGGACAGACCCTGGCACCATGACAGATCCTGCTCCAAAGTCAGAGACATCATCTCTGCTGCTTTTTTTCCCTAATTGGATACATCCCATCAGAACAAGAACGCTGCTGCTTCTCTTACACACAAATTTCTTCTGTCCTCTGGTGTGCCGACTTGCTTTTAAAACTTTCCATATTCAGGATTCCTTCAGACAGGCATTTACATTTTTTAAAACGTACTTATGGAGCAGCTCATCATGGAGCAGTGGGACTGCAACACTGCCAGTCAGAACATAATTTATCTGTATCTTGCTATCCCATTGATTAAAAAACTATATTTCACAGCAATTATATCACAGTGTTAAATTATGTCTTGCTGACTAGGCTCCAATTCTAGGTCATAAAATTGAGGGGTTAGTTTTAGGTTAGAAGTTTTAATAATTTTTCTGACTGACGTCTTGTGGCCATACCCATATTTGAAGAACAATGAACAGAAGATTTTTCTTCCACAGACAAAAAGAGGCTCAACTGTTGATGACTGAAAGGCTTTCTTTCTCATCCCCTGCCTCTTCAGCACATGCCCTGGATAACCAAGGTCTTGAGAAACCGGTGTCCCAGAGGAAAAGAAAAAAAAAAGGTGAAACTTGGAACATCTGCTATCGGGACCAGAAATATATGTCCCAGCCTCCAGAAGCTGTGATGAGGGAGGTGAGGAAGGTGTGTGAGAGATACTAACAGCACCAGCAGTGAAGCACAAATCTTGTTCTGAGTAACATTGCTTCAGGCCAAGGCAGCTGGCTAAGAAAAAGACACATCCCTACATCATGCCAAAAACTCACCCTTTTCTGGTTACCTGTTCAACATTCCAAGCAGCCTTTCCTCACCTTCCTGTTGCCAGAGTCTAGAGGGAGGCTGAGGGAGGACCTTATCTCTCTCAAATTTCCTGAAAGGAGGTTTTAGCAAGGTGAGAATTGGGTCTCTTCTCCCAGGTAACTATCAATAGGACAAGAGGAAACGGCCTAAAGTTGCACCAGGGGGGTTTAGATTGGATATTGGGAATAATTCTTCAATGATAGGTCAGGTGGCTAAGTCACCATGCCTGGAAGTATTTAAAAGACATGTGGATGTGGCACTTGGGGACATGGTTTAGTCATGTCACGCTTGTGGCTGGACTCGATCATCTCAGAGGTTTTTTCCTAAGCAATTATGGGGTTCTCCCAACCAGCTTATTGTGCAGCAAGGTACCAGCAATGTCACCATGTGATATTGCCACATAACAACCACACAAGCTCTGTGGAGCTGGATCTGCCCCTCCTTACATTCAGCTCACCACTGAGATACGGAAATTATTTTTACCACACAGGAATGCCTGAAGTCTGTGAGGTGCTTCGATATTACAGAAGTGCAAGGCTTTGTAAAAATATAATATAGTGGTTGGCTTTTTCTAAACTCCTCATCCTTTCCTGCCTTGGGATTGCATTCCACACCTCACATGCCAAGTATATTTCTTCACCAAGACAAAAAATACACAACTGTTTGGCAAATTGTCTGTAGGCCCAGGGCACATTTTCCAGCGGCAAGTTCTCACTGACAGAAAACGTTTATGAGGGCAAATAGGTGGCAAAAGAAGTGTCAGCACAGTAAATCATGTTATTTAAGTCATTGAGACAGTTTCAGTGCATATACACCCCTGCTCCCAACCTCTCACTTGACCTGGTGCTGCTGGGCAGGGACAGGATTGTCCCTGATGGGAAGCACCATCATCCCACAGGTGTGCCAGACACAGGAAAGAAACCAAGGGGAAAGACCAGCGTTTGCCCGAGAAGCACAGGTCCAAAACTCACAGAATAATTATTTTAAGACTACAACAAAGCATTTTCAAAGAGAAATAATCATGATTGCCACAGGTCTCACCAGAAGTCAGCTTAATCCTGCTGAAATCCAGACGACCACAAACAGCATACGCAGCTGTGAGAGCCTCTGCCTGCCTCTACCAGGGCTGGACTACACACGGCCACTCTCTAAAAAAGCCCATTTCCCCTTATGAATAGGCATGATCTGCTTATTAAGACAAGAAGCACTCTCCCTCCTCCCTCCCTCCCTCCCTCCCTTTGTGGTGACTGCAGTGGGGTTGGTAAGTTATGCATGCTGGAGCTGTTCTTTTGTGAAGGGAAGATGTTACAACTTGTGTGATTTGCCATTATGCTGTCTTTTGTGACAATCTCGAGATGGAAGGAAATGTCTGGAATATTTCTGGCAAAAAAAATAAAAAAAATAAAAAATTCATATCCCAGGTCCAAGAAAGGATTCAGCGGAGGATGCTGGCATGCTTTACATTGGAGGGAAGAAAGACAAATTACACACTCCAGTGCCCCCACCCCCAAAGCAAAAACCATCTTTATAAGCACATAGGGATTTTATAAATCCCCAAGTCCCTTCTTCTGAAAATTTATTACAAAACAGCTATCAAAGTTTCTTAGTGGGGAAAAAACCTTCTTCTCTAATGCCCACCAAGGAGCCCATGGTCTGGACACCATGCAAAGACAACTTTGTCTAAAATTTGCATTTATGATAGAACCTGAAAACATAGTTAAATTCTTTATATTGAGTACTGAATTTCTGTATTCCCAGCTAGTGCTTACTCAGGAAAAGTGCAATTATTTTTATAATGTATTTTTCAATAATATTTTACATTTGACAAAGAAAATACTGCCATGTATGTTCTATAAGAGAAAAATCCACTATCCTCAAAAAAGAAAAAAAAAAGAAAAGAAACCAACCCAAGAAAAAATTATTTGGCAATTAAAGACATACATCATTAATATCTTTCACCTTTGAAGTGAAGCACTCATCTGTAGAAATGTACTTTGATTTAGGTCTTACCTTTTTCAAGCGAACAGTTTGAGTGTCTCCAACACTCTACTGAAATTCAACCATTTTATTATTTTGATAAGAATAATGATTGTCTACATATAAGAGTCAAGGGGGAAAAATGTATCAGAGGTGAATTTGTTTACAGCACAATTAACCTTATGTTTAAAACATTTGAACAAGCTTCGCAGGCCAAATAATCTGCCACACAAAAAGGACTGAATTATCAGAGTTTGTGCTAGAAATCGGATGTTGCTTTATGTACTGAATTTCTATCTTTCTGTTCTAAAGTAACCATTGGAATAATTTTCTTACAGAATGATAGTTGCTATGACAACCATAGCAAATTTTCCTTTTCTGAAACAGATGTCTCATTTAGTTGAAAATTAGAATGTGAAAAACCCATGGGAAAAATTAATTCAAACTTTAACAGAACACTGACTACAATGTAATCTCTTATAGGTTAACCCCTTAACATCTTTCTGTACTCCTACAGTAACCTCCTCATAAATTCTAATTAAACCAGTTTAACCTCCTAGGAATGACCTTCTTAGCTATCATTAGCACTTTAGTTGTCTTTGAAAGGATCATTTCTGTTATAATAGCAACAGAAAAAGAAGTCATACTTAAAAAATAATCGTCAAACATATTACCGCTCTAATTATTTATTAGGGTTTTTTTTTCTTTTATTCAGCTACTACCAGAAAGAGCTAACATGTAGCCAAAGAATTCTTTTGTCATTTAAATGGGGCTTTACTTAGTTTTGCATGATCTACTGCAAAAGGTGGGGATGCACCACACATATTCGACCTGCCCTTTATGTGAAAACTGAAGGGTTTTAATTTTCAAACCACTGGTACCCATCTCAACCTGACAGACAGCCATACAAACAAGAGACACTTGACTGGGGAGAGCTATCAATGCACGTGGATTTTTCTATGACAAGCGATGAAAGACTGAAATTTGATTCTCGTTTTAAGTCAAAGAATGGCTTGCTTCCTTTCCAGCTCAAAGGGACTCTCCACAGAGGGTACCTGGGCACCCCTGCAAACAAACAGGGCAGAAAAGCAGTAGGCACTCCCAGAAACACCCCCCTTGGCATTGCCTGCAGGGCTGGGGGTTGTCAGCTAACACAAGAGCTGCAAGATTTACTGCAGCAGCTGCCTCTAGGCTGCCCAGCTGAGGAACACAAATCTTGCCACCAGTAGGCACCAATTACTCTCTTTGACTTCAAGGGGAAAGCCCAGTAGCCACAGGGAGCTCTGGGTGGTTTGACTGAGCAGCAGTGGTGCATCAAAGGGATGGTTTGCATCGTGCAAACACCGGGGGAGCAAAAAGTGCAGAACTGAAACATGTTGTACCTCTTAATTTCTATTTTTCCTATAATTTTTTTTTTTTGACAGCTGAAAGGCAAGTTCTCTCACTAGAATTGCTTTGCTTATCAAATAAATTTCAAAGGTTCACAAACACATGCAACTTGCTCCTGCCTTTCCTCCACAACTGTTGTCATTTTTCTCCTACAGGAAAATAAATAGATATTGGTTGCTGACTGTCAAGAAGCTCAGTGGGAAAAGAGTGGACCTAATCACCTTTCTGAATCCTCACCTCTTCCTGAGAAAAGCAAATATTCCATATTTAGAGGACTGGACTACCCATGCTGAAAGCCATACTGGCAGGAGTGTCGGTCAAGGGCCATGGAGCACAAAAAAGCAGATTCATCCGTGGCAAACACGGGCAAAACTCCAATATATCCTGATTCCAGCCCAAGAAAACTCAGTGTTGGACATTTAAGTCTAATTTTTCCTGGTCTTGATATAATCTTACTGTCATAACTAGCTACAGTCCTGTGAACATGGGTGTACAGTACTAGACACACTGCTTACCTTCCCTGCTGTGCAGGTTCCTCAGGTGTTTATATTTTTACATTCCCCACCACTGCATGAGTTGAATTTACCCAGTCACCGTCTTTGCCTTTATTAGCCTTTCCTCAGTAAGCAATTAACTATTTTACTGAGTATTTCTAATCTTTTTTAACTCTATTTTCTTTCCAAATAAGCATTCACAAAAGTTCATGTTTTGGGGTTTTTTTTCTATCGGCCATTTCATCTCAAGGAGTTGTGAAATAACACAGATTTATCTGTCTTTTCTTCCTTGCATGCAAAAGGGCCATCCAAAGAAGGAAGGGAAAGGACAAAAGCAGCTATCAGGCCATTGGTGCTCAAAATGACTAGCAGGGCACTCTTTGTTTATAGGCTTTGAAATTTCATTCAACGTCTGGGCATCTGAGCCAAACATAACTGAGATCTAAGGAAAAACAGGTTCCAGAAGTCTTCAGGAGCATGAGATTTATATTACGACTCACTTCCATGTAAGAGAGGCAAGGGGGGTGTGATCTTAGAGAACAGCAGTGTGCAAAAAGAATTAAACTATGCAAAGAAGAAATCTAAATTTTTTCATTCTTAATATTGAAGCCAGGTCTTTTTTAATGAAAAGTAAGGCCTTATAACTAATAAATGGAAATCATGCAACTCAGATCCTCTCCCGGCCATAACACACAACTCTTCTTTCATGGGGAAGTTTGCTTTACTTGCTTTGCATCCAAAGTTGTCATTCTTGAAACCCTGAATCAAATTAAATTATTGTTTTCACAAAAGGAAAGAAGGATAAAAATCTGACTATGGCCCTTTGTCAGTAATTATTTCTCTTGCAATTCGAGTTACACATTAAATCATTCATCTTTTGTTTAGTAAAGGATTTCATACAGCTCTGACTGCAAAGAAGAAAGAATGAGCTATGACTAATAGGAACTGATCATTTCTAAACACTAATCTGTTATAAAACAATGAAAAATAAAATGAAATCTACTTTATCTTCATAACAAGAAAACAAGAAGGTAACAGGTAAGGAGGAAAATTAATGAAATACTGAATTTAAAATATGCCAGTACCAAATGCAGATAGTTTATCTCATTCTTCTGGAAGGCAAATGATTTTACCCCATCTGATATTTGTTAAAAATAATAAAACAAACAAAGGCAGAAGCTAATTTGGAATAATTAGTGAAAAGATTCAATGCTGAGGATGCAGATGTAGAACTGTACAGACTTTCAGTACAGTCTTAGGGATTTAATGCAGAGATAAGGTCTCGAATTCCTGATGTCTCAGAGCTTGTTCCTCCAGTCTCTTGAATTCTCAGCATCTAAAACTATAGATACAGGCAGGTTAACCAGCCCACATACTGATAGCTGGCAGTCACAGAAAGAAGGGTTAGGAGAGGAGTTAACAGCCCCTCTCTTTGCAGAGCAGTCACCATGTCATTTTAAATGTAAAACACGCCAAGAAGGGGCCAGTCTAGAAGGGAAAAAAAAAATTGATGCCCAACTATGCATGGCATCTTTATGGTTATTCACTGTCAGATGCCCAGACAGCTAAAGAAAAAGAATGTTCTTCCACACTTCCAGCTAGCTGGTGTTTGTTGTAGTCCCCTAAGACACTGCAGGTGTTTGCCACCTGAGTGGATGGAATTCCCCTTTTAAAGGCTCTCCCAGATGAAACATGATTAAAATATGTAGGATACGGAGTAGGTGCTCTGAGAAACAACAAAAAAGGCTCTCACAGTAGCCACTGAGTTACTGAGCCCCTCAGTTACAATTGGGCCCAAGAGTTACTCTGTTTAGTAATTCACCATGTTTACATTCTTGACTCAAAATACCAGGAGTAATCAGGCCATATGGACTAACTGTCTGCCAGTTCTTTTCTGACTTACCTCCTTTTTTATTTTTTTTACCTTCTTTTACTATAGAAAACTCAAATCCATTTTGATTTAAACAAGCATGAAAACACTTCCAAAACTAATAAATTAATGCAACATGTGTGCATATATGCATGAAGTGCATTATTCTTAATGTTTCCAATTTAGTAACAGATGAAATTACTGCTTGTTTAAAAAAGCACATACTGATACTTCACATGCCATGTGTCTACCTGAAGTGAACAAAATCCAAGCAATCCTAAATTCCATATTTACATTTTCCCACAGTCCTAAATTCACTCCACAGTGCAAACTGCTGCAATACAGCTTTCTGTACCAAAAAAGTACATGCTTAACAGCTATCCTTCAACTATCTAGGAATCTGAGATACCTTAAAAATGTTTTTGTCTGATGTAGATTACACAATTAGAAATATTTGACACACACAGGTGCAACTCTCTGTTGTAATATTCAGAGAGCTTTGTCTGAATTCAGGAAAAAATGGGAATTTATGACCTTCTGAAGAAGGACAAGAAACTCAAGAGGACTACAGGGATGTTGTGGGTTATGCTGGGAAAAAAAGCAGAAGGGCCAATTCCCAGATAGAGCTTAATCTGCGTACTGCCATGAAACAGGGTAAAAAAATAAAGACATCAGCAACAAAAGGATGGCCAAGGAGAATCTCCACCTTTTATTGGATGCAGAGGGAGACATGGTGACAAGGAGTGAGGAAAAGGCTGAGCTACTCATTGCTTTCTCTGCCTCACTCTTTAACAGTCAGACTGGTTGTTCTCATTGTACCGAACCTGTGAGCTGGAAGACAAAGACAGGGAGCAGAATGGAGCCCCATAATCCAGAGGGAAATAGTCAGTGACTGCTACACCACCCAAGTCTACAGGGCTGGATGGGATCCACCCAAGAGCTGAGCATCATCACGTGCAGGACAACCAGGGAATCAGCCCCAGCCAAGGTGGGTTTGTGACAGGCAGCTCCTGCTTTACCCACCCAGCTCCTTCTGTGACAAGCTGACAGCCTCTCAGGGGATGAAGGAAAGGCTGTGGATGTGTTTCTCTGGACTTTAGAAAGCCTTTGACACTTTGTCTCCCACACATTCTCCCACAAGCCTTTGTCTCCCACACATTCTGCTGGGGACACCGGCTGCTCACGGCCTGGGTGGGCCCCTGCTCCACTGGTTATAAACCAGACTGGTGGGAAATGGAGCCACATCCAGCTAGGGCCGGGCACCAGTGGAGCCCCCAGGGCTCCTATTTCATATCTTTATGGATCATCTGGGCAAGGGGATTGAGGGCACATTCAGTCAGTTCATGGACAGNGTATAAAACCAGACTGGTGGGAACTGGAGCCACCTCCAGCTGAGGCTGGGCACCAGTGGAGTCCCCAGGGCTCCTGTTTCATATCTTTATTGATCATCTGGACAAGGGGATTGAGGGCACACTCAGTCAGTTCATGGACAGCACCCAGCTGGGTGGGAGTGTGGCTCTGCTGGAGGGCAGGAAGGCTCTGCAGAGGGATCTGGACAGGCTGGATCCATGGGCCCAGCCCAGTGGCCTGAGGGTCAACAAGGCCAGGTCCTGGCTCCTGCCCTGGGCTCACACCAACCCCCTGCAGCTCCAGGCTGGGGCAGAGGGGCTGCAAAGCTGGGAAAGGCCCTGGGGGTGCTGGGGACAGCGGCTGCACAGGAGCCCAGGTGGGCAAGAGGCCAATGGCACCTGGGCTGTGCCAGCCATGGTGTGGCAGCAGGGCCAGGGCAGGGACTGTCCCCTGTGCTGGGCACTGCTGGGGCCACACCTCACACCCTGGGGCACTGCTGGGAACCTCAGCACAAGAAAGACATTGAGGGGCTGGAGCGTGTCCAGGGCAGGGAACGGAGCTGGGGAAGGGGCTGGAGCACCAGGAGGGGCTGAGGGAGCTGTGGGGGCTCAGCCTGGAGAAAAGGAGGCTCAGGGGGGACCTTGTGGCTCTGCACAACTCCCTGACAGGAGGGGACAGCCGGGGGGGTCGGGCTCTGCTCCCAGGGAACAAGGGACAGGACAAGGGGAAACGGCCTCAAGCTGTGCCAGGGAAGGTTCAGGTTGGACCTCAGGAGGAATTTCTTCATGGAAAGGGTGCTCAGGCACTGGAAGGGGCTGCAGAGGAAGGTGGTTGAGCCCTGGAGGTTCAGAAGATGTGTAGATGTGCTTAGGGACAGGGTTTAGTGTTGGCCCTGGCAGTGCTTGTTTTATGTTTGGACTTGATCTTAGAGGTCCTTCCCAACCTAAACAATTCTAGAACTGGTTCCAATCTTCTCTGCTTTCTTAGTGGTGAAGAAAAATCCTTATTTTAATTCATTTTAAACAATGCTAGTTTATTAAATGAAATAATTTATGAACAGAAAGTCCAAAGCAAGTGTTCTGATGTTAAGCAGTTTCAGAAGCGGTAAATTACTTTTCCCCTTAAAATCCAGTCAGGGAAAAGAGAAAGAACTCAGAGAGCTTTGTTACAATTAGCTCCCATGGCAGTGGCTATATTTTCAGTTCTTCATGTAGAGCCAGAGGGATCTGGACAGGCCGGATCCATGGGCCCAGCCCAGTGGCCTGAGGGTCAACAAGGCCAGGTCCTGGCTCCTGCCCTGGGCTCACACCAACCCCCTGCAGCTCCAGGCTGGGGCAGAGGGGCTGGAAAGCTCCTTCTTGATGTAGTAACACCTTTACTGTGTCAAAACCTGGGGAAAATGCACACATACAAGCTACCACGAAGTAGGGAGGCTGATTCTCACCAGGTGTAAATGGCTCAAAAGCTGGTGGAGCACTGCCAAGTTACTCCAGCTGAGAATCAGCTCCACATAGACCCACTCCAAACTTAGTTGACTATTTGTGTTTCTCTTGGAACATCACCAAAGGGCTCATTGCAGTGCCCAACTGTGTTTACATCTTTGAAACATTCTGAAATTGCTGCTGTCTGGGACTATAGTTCAGTCTACAGATAGAGCTGGTGTTCCTTTTGTTCAAGGAGGAAAAAAAAATGGGGGGGAAAGGCAGCAAAACAACAACAACAAAAAGGCACTTTAAAATCAGCTCTGTCTCATAAAATTAAACTTTCAAGCAAATGTGAAAAATAAAGAGAAAACTGCTGTGGGGGATAGCAATTTCACTCTTGTGGTTTATGAACTGCAGGAAAGTGAAGCCAATTCCCCACAGAGAGATTACAGGTCTCCTCTTCTACAGGTCTTAAATTAAAAACCAGCTGAATCCAAAGTGAGCTAGTTTACTGGATCAGAAGATTCAATTATTTCTGCTAAGTAACTGAACATGAACTACTTCCTTTTAATAATACACAACTAATAATTACTGCCCAAGAAAGGACTTTTTCCTACCAAGCTAATTAAACTAAAGCAATATATTTTTCAACCGCTCTCAAGTTTAACTAAAGCGAGGAACATCGAGAAGCAAGTAAATGCAAATCTCCACTCACATAAAGAAATACAAAGCCATGCAAAATGTTCAGACATTACAAAAAATAGGATTTACCCAAAATTGTTATGTTGAAGTCAATATAATTTCTGGTCTATATTCAGCATACATGCATGTGTGTGTCCTGCACACTTGTACAGACACGGTGGAAGAGCTTTACTGCAAAGTGGATACAAAGCACTTTTGGCTTCATCACCTGCTTAAACTCCCCCTGCAAGAGGTCACAGTGAAATGTGTTAAAGAACTGATCCATATCCCTAATACACAACATGCAAGAGGTGTCTAAATTACTGATTTTCCTCTATTGTGATACTCTGGGATTGAACCGTTCCAGACTCCTCAGCCCCAGGCAATGCTGAGAAGAAATGTTATTTGAGAGAGAACATTTTCTGGAATGTTCATCAACAAGAAAAGAAAAAAAAAGTGATATTCTAAACTGCTGTGACTCAGGAGTACTTAATAACTTGAATTTATTACATTGGTTTGACCATGATGGCATTTATGGACTACAATAGGTGTAGTTCAGTCTACATTTTCATTTGTTCACATACCTATTGCAGAGTTTAATTAGTTAATAACAGCTATATTTGTTCAACATGATACAGAAAATTCACTTGGAGTTAACAAATTTTTATTTTCTTCCATGCACTTTTTTCTGAAATGTTAATGATTCTTGATAATTCATTTCAGTCACTTAATTTGTATGGAAGCATTCATTAAAAAAGACCTTTCTTGAATTCAGTATGGTTGCTCACACAAGCAATAGCACCTCTATAGTCAGAGCCTGCTGAATGATATTCACATCTCCTGTATTTTCAAGTCATGCAGAAAATGAAATGCTTTCCAAGACAAATTCATCACATCAATGAACCAATTTATGGTAATTTTTTGTTTTGTTTTTGTTTGTTTGTTTGTTTCGTTAAACAAAAGAAAAAACAAGGAGAAAAATGATCCAGTGGTCCATTCCTGATAGTAAAGCAGCCAGAATGTTAAATCTCACTTTCTACCACTGGAAAACCTTTCACACCCCAGAAGTTCAGTATCCTTCAGTTCTCCACACCACTTTCCCTGAACAGCTGAGCTTAATAGATCAAAATAATTTGCAGGAAAAACCATGGTTATGATCTTGCAGATGCTGCAGACTAAACTACAAGTGCATTGTGGTTTTAAGTTATTTTAGAAGCACCACTTCCAAAATGGAAAATGGCTTCTTGTAAGCATAAAAGAGGAAATAAAAATATCACTCCAGCATTCTGTTAAAATACAATTAAACCTGTATCTACGTGCCTCAGACTGATAATATATTTCAACAGGATGATGAACTTTTTTTTCTCTCTTCTGAACATGTTGCTATATCTTACACATCTGTCATGGCTTACCTACCTTATACTGCATGCCTGAAATAAAATATCCTCAGCATTCTCACCACAGTAATACAGCCACATCAGGTAGGCTTAGATGCCAAACTTCTCTCAAAAATTTCTGAAACCTGAGATGCCTCATTTCTAAGTAATGAGTAGAGTCTATTATTCCCACTGACTACTTTGCTTTTTTTTCAAGAACCACGTCAAGTCTACCTAAATTACTCACTTCTATTGCCTGCCTCAATGTCCCTAATTAAAACAACACCAAATAGTTCCCAACTTTAACAATCAGGGAACATCTACCACTTTTAAAACAAATTTCTGAGCAGCCCAAACCCAGCTTTCTATAATGCATCCATATCCAGGATTTCTGCATTCATCCAAACAAAACTGTAGCACAGACATGTAAACAAGCCACCTGCTCAGAAATCTACTTAATCTGAAGTTTGGAAGAATTTTAGAGGGAATTTTGCCTCAGGAGACAGTACAGAAGAAAACACACTTCAGTTATTTGTATTTTTAGCTTTTGACCAAATGAAGGTGCAGCAAGAAAAGAACATAAAAGCATCAGGTATTTTACTAAGAAAAAGATATCCAGTATGGTTTTGTGCATATGGTTTTGTGCAAATTGTGTAACAACTGGATTCCCTATACATTTTTGTTATGTGGAAGATGCTAAATAGGTTTTTTGATTTGAAAGGGGACATAAGGACTAAGAATTGGAATGGTCACTTTGAGGCAGAAGTTCTTACTCTCTGTGAATTCTGGGGAGTGAAACCCCTTGAGCTGCTGCTGCTGCTCTATATGGAAACCACACTCCCAGCTTGAGAGGTTTATTATGTTAAATGAAGTCAATATTTTATTTTAATACAGTTTCATTTTAATTGATGTTCACCCTCAATGACTAAAAATTTGTACAAGGTCCCAGAAAGTAAATACTAGGTGATTCATCACTGGCATAATGAAAGCGTGTCCCTCTCATGAAATGAATCTATAAATCTTTGTTGATGGAAACTCAGTTCAGTGAGGAATGAAGGAGACTATTACAGCTGTTCTTGAAAAGATGGAGAAGGAAGGCACTGAAATGCAGACCTAGGCCTGGAGTCTGCGTGGAACCAAAATAAGGCTGCCTCAGTTCGGCCCTTTGCATGCTCTTTGAAACTGCCCTGATTACACATGGAAGTTACCAGCCTGTCCATACAAAGTGCACATGCAGAGACAAGAAAGAGAACATTTGACAAGGAGTCAAACAACAAAGTCACCTACTCTGTGAAAAAAACCACAAATCAGACAAGAAAATAACAGCTCAGACGAGAGTTACACACCCATGGCTAAGCACTCCTGACCACACTGGATGCACAGCTTGAGTAAAAATAAAAAAAAACTCTTGGCTGGAGTAGTCCAGACAACTGCACTGCACCAAGAAAAGAAACAACAGGTTGGAACAAATTTCCAGCTCTCCAACTAAAGTGGGATGATGATTTGGAGAATAAGCCCCCTGTCGAGACTGCTTTGGGCTGCTACTCACTAATGCAACCTACGTGTTGATGTCCTTCAGACTGGAAGGAATTCATCCATCTCCTCTGACAAAGCCAGAGCTCACAGGCTGGGCCTCACCCAGTTTGCTAAACCCAATATAAACAAGACTTGAACAGAAAGAAACTGCTCCCCATATACACACCCTTAACTTTCTTTCCTCAGTTCCCAATTTTGGAAAAATAATGTGGCACTAGAGCTGTGATCCATATGCAAACATGCCAGACCAAATCTAATCAATGTTCCATTGCAGGGAAGCTACAAAACCCCAGGAGTCCAGCCCAGGCATCTGTCATTGCAGGACAAATGGTCACAAATTCCCTTCTAGGCTGATATTAATATTTGCTCTCCCATCTTCCCTAACTGGGAAATTAAGAGTTTCTGAAGTTCAGAAGGCCTTTAGCAAAAGAATGAAGGAGGAAATGAGAATACATGGACACTAGGAAAAAAAATTTACTTCTGCAAAAAGAAAAATGAGGTTCTGTTTCACAGGAATAGATCCCTCCAGAAAATTGAAGCCAAGTAAAAATCCACTCTGGATAATGAGTCTGGAGGCAACCTCATCCAAAAGGGCTTCTTTAAGCTATCCAATATGTCATTTAGAATAATGAAACTGTCATATGTTTGCAAGACAGTTGTGATTGTCCCTTCCTTTCTCACATGGTGGAAAATGGAAAAAAAAGTGCTGAGAGAGATGAAACGCTCTCCTGCCACCTCGTATGCCTGCTTGAAAGCAGGAGGACCAAAGTTTCTCCTGCAGCTGTATACATCTGCTTACAACTATTACGGAAAATCAGTAGCTAGAAAAAAGACCTTCTCCTTCTGCCACTTGCATTTCTTTTGCACTATCAAGTAAAATGTGTACTCTTATCCTGTCACTGATGCACAATAATCCACTTCTTAATAGAAAGGCCGCTTGCCATTTTCCACAAGATCAGAGCATACACACAGAATACCTGTCCTTTAGCAGATGCACATCTTTTCTACAAACCTCAGAGACCTCATGTTGATACATAAATGCACATGGACATTTATAGGCATTTGTTTTTACACGGCATTTCTGAATAACAACTGTAAAAAGGATTAACATAGCGTAGACTCATTCAGTAAGCACAGCAGATCTTGTGCACTGAATGCATCAGGTCTTTTTGTGCAAACACCGTGTGTAATTGTGCAATGAAAACCTTTGGCAGTACAGAAACAAGCGTGGATGGTGTAGTCTATCTTCAAGCTGTGGCTAGTACTAAAACTCTTACCTGCAAAATAGTACTGAGGGGACAGGGGAGGTGTGTGATGAACCACAATAGAAGGCTGAAAATCTGTAACTCAAAAACTCACTAATAAATTATTAGTATGGGTCCATGAATGATGTCATCGTAGAGTTAATACCCTGTCTGATAGCACAGAACCCTGTCTGATGACAAAGACCTTCTCCTTCAAATCCAAATGCAAACTTCCACCATTATGTCAGCTTCCTGACTTCTGAACCAGCTGTTGGGACCATCTACTGCTTGCAGTGAGTGTGATAACAAGAGCAAACTCCCTGTTGCAAGGCCTTTTTTGATACCTGCCCATTTCAGGTGTCTGCCTGACACACAGTTCTAGCTCCATAGTGGGACTGACAGAATCACAGAAAGATGGCTCAAAATGACTTCTGGAGATCTCCAGCCCACCCTACCACTCACTACCTCTCATCACCACTAGATCTGGTCAGCCATGACTGTCTAGCCAAGTCTTGGAAACACTTAAGGATGTTTTCTGTGCCATCTCTCTGGTGTTTCTGCTTGCTATATTTTCATTTCTGTTACATGATTTTTTTTGTTACTGAAAAAGAAATTGAAATCCTCTAGAAAATGGCTTCATCCTTGGGAAGTCTTGGCAGTCCCAAATACATTATATGGAATCATTACATAGAATTATTTGGGTTATTCTATCCGCCATCATTATATTGAACTATATGCAATCATTACATAGAATTATTTGGGTTATTCTATCCGCCATCATTATATTGAACTATATGCAATCATTACATAGAATTATTTGGGTTATTCTATCCGCCATCATTATATTGAACTATATGCAATCATTACATAGAATTATTTGGGTTATTCTATCCGCCAGTTTGTCTATCTTCATAACAGTTCAGAACAAAAAGGGTGTTTAAAAGTGCTTTTCCACCAGAAGCTTTCCATTTTACAGTAAATGTTGTTGAGGAACTAAAGTCTTCTCTTTTACATTCACAGCAACTACAGCTACTGTCTGCACAAGATTGTTTCAAGGTCTGTGAATATGTTCTGGCCATACCCTGGGTTTTGCTGGGATGAAACCAGAGTGCATTTTCCTGTGACTAGTTTTTGCAACAGAAATCAGGGTGCCCAGACTTTACACTGAAGAAGACCCAACACTTCTCAGCATCTGGGCTGCTCTGAAGAAAGTGCATTAAGAAGAGCAGTGCCAGCAGGTCAGAGAGTGATCCTGTCCCTCTGCCCAGCCCTGTGGGGCACATCTGGAGAGCTGTGTCCAGCTCTGGGATCATCAGCACAGGAGGGACAGGGAGCTCCTGGAGCGGGGCCAGCAGAGGCTGCAGAGATGATTTAGGGCCTGGAGCATCTCTGACAGGGAAAGGCTGAGGGAGCTGGGGCTGTCCAGCCTCGAGAGGAGCCCCAGCTGAGAGGGGCCCTGATCCCTGTGTGTCCCTGTGAGCAGGGAGGGCTCAGGGCAGGGCCCAGGCTCTGCTCCGTGGGGCCCAGCAATGGCACCAGAGGAACGGGCAGGAACTGAGGCCCAGGAGGTTCCACCTGGACATGAGGCAGAACTTCTTCCCTGGGCAGAGCCCTGAGCAGATTGTCCAGAGAGGCTGTGGAGTCTCCTCACTGGGGAGATTCCAGAACCAGTTGGACACAATCCTGTGCCCTGGGATGGCCCTGCTGGAGCAGGGAGGTGGGACCAGATGACACTCTGAGGTCCCTTCCAGCCTGACCCTGAGATTCTGTGAAGCACATTGTATTTTTACTGATGTCCTGCTCATCCAGATCTGGCAGCCAGCCCCATATGCACTGTGAGAAGCATCACACCCCTAGGCCAAACAGAGCTACTCTTTGCATTCAGCATTGCTCTGGACACATTTAAAATCTTTGCATTCCTGCATTTCTCATGAAACTTCTGATGTTCTCACACTTCTCCTTGTCATCCACCCTGATAATCCATGGTCCAAGATTTGGCTTTTACAAGTACTAATTCCTAAGTAGCTGCTTTTGTGCCTTGCAAGTTGCATTTCAAAATGGCTTCTCCTTGCTCAATGATAATACTGGTGTAATTAAGACTGTTAAATTTTCGTTAGTGAGTAGAGGCTCAATCTGCCACTTGAATTCTTGCCCTTGGAGCCCAGGAGAGTTAGAGCATTGGTTTCTGAGACAAAACACTGTCCCATTTCTTCTGTGCAATTAAAAATAACCACTTAGATTTAGATAATAATAGAGGACAAAATACCAAGTGCTATTAAAAATATTTAACCACACACAAGTGGTACATATTTAAAAGACCTTAGAGACTGGCATGTTATGCAAACCAATCAAGCTCTCATGGTTTAATTTGCAACTAAAACATTTTAAATAGAAGTAAAATCTAATATGTACAGGTTATATACAAAAAATGCAGATGGCTAAGGCAAAAGACACTAAGTTAATCCTGCTTGGATTTCACTCAGACCTTACTCCAGTGTTCTCAAAGTACTTTGCAACTATTGATTAACATGTTTTATGAATGAGGGATATCTCTAGCTTCTAATTATTTCTACAAAAGATGATGTAAGACAGAAGGTCAATGCTGCAACCAGAAATGGAAAGTCTAGGTGGATATTTTCAAAGCAGAAAAAGAAAATTATTTTAGGATACTAGACAAGGAACTGGATGAAATTTAACTTTCTTATGGAGTTCTGAGACCTTAGAGAACTTTAAATTTTGAAGTCTTGACTATGTTCATAACTATTTTCTGATGGGCTAGCTTGATAATGCTATGTAAAACAGAAAAAAAAAAAAAAAAGAGATTCACCATGTAAAGTTCAGCAAATTTCTGTATCTTTTTAGAGATTACATTACTGTGATGTAGAAAGAAACTGAGGCTGATTTCCCTATATGCTATGACAACCCTCTCCTTTTAGGGCAAATGAAATATAGCAACAGAAATGCCACAGAACAGTGGTGGTCACTAGGCACAGGAGTGTACTACAGCCTGAAATCCAGCAGAGCCAGTCAAACCCCCACAGAAGAGCTGTTTGTCTGCCCAAGCTTTCTGGCTGTTGGGCTGGCTGATGGGACTCTGCAACTTCTGCATCTGTTGCCCTGATAGATTAATGAAGATGTTGATGTTTCCACTGGACATGTCATCAATTGGCCTGGAAACTTCATTCAGCGTTTCTGAATAGCGAGTAAAAACCACCCCACTTTGGGTGGAAGGCTTTCATCAAGACTCTCTCCCAGATGGAAAAAGCAAATATCTTCAGGAGACCTCTCAACACTCAACTGCCTGGACCATAAGGGGGTGGGAGATGAGTTAGCAGCACGGTGAAACATGGAGTGTGGAAGTGTAGCTATAACCTGGAGTTGCAGAAAAGATGGAAAGCATTCTTTTTATTTCAGGGTAATGTTCTTTTTACTTGAAGGATAGGTCATGGCAGGTAGCTCAGGCAACTCGTGCAGAGTGACAGGATTTGCACACAGAGAATGTGGTAGAGCTGATTTTACAGAAATGTTATTGATGGGTTAGTGGCTGAACAAAAGGTTTTCTCAACAGATTTTTACAGATCTAATCATGCACAGAAAGCTCAAATGGTTCTCTTTAGCCTCTGCATAGCATTACTTTATTGGTAGTGTTTTGCTTTAATTTAATTTCTCTAGACTTCCATGCAACTTTTGGTACTTCACTGCCTGGAAGATTATTACTGACACTGAAATATGGTGCCTGGTTACGAACACTGCAATGAAGATATGAGGTTGCCAGACATATTGTAAACAGAGCATAATTACAGTATTTACAGTTGAACATCAAAATGGGAAAAGATGCCAAGTGGCATTTCTCAGAAGTTAATATTGGGACTGATACCATCTAACATCTTCCCAAATAATTTGGAAAATTAAGTAAACTGCACATTGACTGCACACACTGTACACACAAGAGGAAGATGAACTAGAACACAGCAGGTTAGTGGGTTGAAAAAAAAAACCCAGAAAGATCTGGAGGTCTGAGAGGGAGAACTAGAAGGGTGCATTTAAGAAGGAAACTAATCTAGAGAAATGTAAAATAATAAGCTCAGACAAAATTAACACCCATCTCAAGTAACCAAATGGGAAAAAGTCAATTTTCATTAAAAAGGAAAAAAAATTCAAGAGATTTCACAGTTTATTCACGCTGAAAATTCACATCGGGGCATATGCATCAGGTTTGACAACTTGTTTGCTACATTTCAGCCTGATGTGATGTTAAAAGGAAGAATAATATATTCCCTTAAAACCCTGCCTTTTAAAATACATTTTTACTTATTTCGAACATGAACCAAATGCTCACGAAAGACCCAATTTACAGTTCCATCAGCAGAAATAATAAACAGCAGTGTGACATTAGTAAGACACACAGAAGGATCACATACAAGGAAGCCAAGAGCTAAAGTCCATCTGTGTCCAATACTGTCAAGGGGTTCCAAGTGTTCACTATGCAGCAGAGCAAAATCCATGAAATATTAAGCTGCCGCTGAGTTGTTGACTTTAGAATCTCAGCTAGACCTTGGGGAAAGCTTTTACTTCATAAAAGAAAGTAAGATTCTGAGGGATATGCAACAAAAAACCTTCAGAGTTGCTGAAATGAGCTCACTGAGTTAAATGACTACTGTATACACTAATGAACCTTCAATATTTTCTGTAGGATGGAAATTGTCAAAAGAATGTGCCCTTGCCATAAAATTAACCTGTAATTAAATAAACTCACCAAGGATAGAAAATGTATTTTATGACACAAAAGCAGCCTGCATGGACTGTTAAACAACTGCTCCTGGCTGAGAGTTTGAAGAGCACACCATCTTTTTTCCCCAACGTTATTTGGTTAACCATACCCACAGTACAGTACATTATTTTGTCACAGGAAATGATTCATTACAAGAAAACATAAAAACTTTATCAAAGTGAGTGTTACTTTTCTTCCTAACACAGCAATCCAAATACAGCTGATGCAGACAAAATGGCTGATGTGATAGAAATCAACAATATATTTTTTAATATATATGCTTAAAAACCTGCTTACCAAGGGGAGCCATATATTCTGAATCCCCTCACCGTCACTTCAGAGTCTTGAAGATAGATGCAGTTTGTTAGAAGAGACTGTACATTTTCATAGCTCTCTGGCTTCAGCTTAGAGACAGAGGGGAAATAGTAAAAGTCCTGCTTGATTAAGTCAGCCATGAATTCCTGGTCAAAGGTCAATTCATGATTTCCTGCTATCACAATCTTGTATTCATAGGGCAGGCTACCTAAAACGGTGAAAAACAAACAAATTACTTGTTTTATGGAAAATTTGATAAAAGCAAACAGATAGACAAAGTGTTATCGATTCCTGTAATATGCTCACATATTTGAAACAATTGAGCCTACCCCTACTACATGTTATTGTAATTCCTGCTGATTTCAGGTAAATGACATTACTGTCTTTTTCATGGCACACTATGATTTAGCATGCTTAGCATTAATGTGTTGAAATTACTTTCAACTCATCAACCTTAAAAACCAGTCTGCAGACTTCTGCTCTACTATTTACTTCTAGTTAATTGCCATTTGTGCTGCGAGTATCATTTACTGTGACAGTGATGATAATTCTTTGACAGAAATTAGGGTTCAAAGAAGATCAGCCGTAATGCTTCATAAAATCATGTCAGCTCTCTTCTCCCAGAGCTGAGGTCTTTGTCAGCCTGTACTGATGAGGTCTAACACTCAGAACTTGGGTCAGCCAGAGGGGTCTTTGCCCTGACATTAATACCAAGCCTTCAAGCAAGGCATGGATTCAGTTTGGCTGTCAAAAATCCACATCCCACGGTGAAATATCACTGTTTGCCTCTATCCCATGGGTTTTTTTCCTGCTCCATTTTCTCAGTGACTCCCTTAGCTCCGTGGACTATAATTTAAAGTGACTCATGTTCAAGAATATTTTACAACCCGTATTTAGTGAAAAACCTTAGAACAACCTCCTGATGAAGGCAAGAATATATATGCCCACACACGTGGGCTCTTCCTGAGAGCAGCACTGAAACAGAAACTTTCCACCTGACTCTGCATTTGGTTATTCACTGGATTCTGCCCCTGAGAGCTGGCGCTGCCTGTCTCAAACAGCTCAGCACAAACCTCCCAAGCACATCTGGCAGGAAACAAAGACAGAAACTGTGCAAAGCTGCATTCATTAGCTTTGTTTCTGCACTGTTAATTTGTATCAGGATGAAGACGGTCAGAAGAGGAGATTGGGACCAGAAAGAAATATTTTATTGAAAATTAAACCCACCTTGCATAACAGCAATTTTGTGGGGTTTTAATTTTAGAAATGCATTGTTGGTAACATAAAAATCCTTAGCGATGGCCCAAGCTTAACCCAAGCAGGCTATTTAGAGAATGCAAAAAAAAAGTTAATATGCAATGGCAAAAATTGGCATGGGTAGGACTACAGAATAAAATGCAACAGTGCGATTCAGAGTTATGGAAACTGAAGACAGAACAGTGCTAGCTTAAGGGAGGTGACACAGGGCTGAACTTTGCCAAATGAAGACATGGGTGATTCTGGAGTACAAGTTTCAGACACCTGTAGCACCTGTATGAGGAAAGCTGATAGCACAGGTTCCAGTCTTTCCTATGGACCAAATACATATGTGTCTTTCGAATATTTAACAAAAACCCTTTTCAGATATTTATAATTACATGTTAAATCTTCAAGATTCAATAATTTACCTGAAGGGCTTCTCCATTTTACTTCTGAAACACTTAGCATTTAGAAGGTGTGTATTCTACCTGTACAAGCTTTCCAGGTGTGTGCACAGATACACACATAAGTTAAAAATGTTATTTACATGCTGCAGTATGTATGGGCATCTTCAGGCCATAAAGGAATAAAGAAATCCTGTATGCCACAATATTGTTACCATTTCTGTTGTGTTTGGTAAATCTTTTCCAGCTCATCTGATCCATCCATCCAGCAGCCAAGAACCTGTGTGAGCTGGTTATAGTTGTTGCTTCCACTAATGTATTTATGTCATGTTGCTGTCTGTGGGTGTTACTTAGGCAAATTAGCAAATTACTCTAAATGTACAGTTACATTTATTATAGTGGCGGCCAGAAGCACTGCTGTAGTTACAGGTCTGTCAGCTTTTCAATTAACAACTGTGTTTTTGATGAGTATGCAGCTCAGTTGTTTGGTTTTTTTCTTTCATTCCACACTAGGCTTTGGTAAAACTATTTCCTTTTCTTTGTCTCCTTAACTACACTTTTTACCCTTTAAATCTTAATTTTTTGACTGACAGGGTATTTTCTGCTGCTTGTTCACAGATTTAGCAATATTTTGTTCAAACATTGGAAGACTTTAGAACATTCTTTGCTTTTTTACTCCGAGTGCCCTTGAAGTAACAGGTCAAACTTAGGTATAAATCTTTGAAATCTTGTTCCTGCCTAGACATTTGTTGTGAAGTTAAGTGTAAGAAACAGATTTCTGCACAATTTTGTTGCCCTGGCTTCCTTGACTAGGAGCAGAACATGCCCCAGAGCACATAATCTAAGAGCTGTTGTAAGGCTGTGTTCCTATGCACAACCCTAGAGGAAAGAGTTTTCCATTTTTTGTCCCAACAGCTCAGATAATTCAAACGCTTCCAGGTTCATCAGTTATTCCCACAACTGCACCCAGGATGGAATAACTCCACTCAAAAAGACTCTGCAGTGAGTCTTTGTGGCCATGGCACCCTGACTGCGCTAATCACCAGCAAAACCAGCTGAACAAAGGGAGTGATCTTTCTCCTCCATGTAGCACTTGTGAGACCTCCTCTGGAGTGTGGGGTCCCATCCTGGGCTCTTCAGTGACAGGAAAATTACTGAGAAACTAAGGCAAGTCCATCAGAGAGCTGCCAAGGTGGTTGGGATGAGGGGAGAGTCTGAGATCTGAGGCTGTTCAGACCCAGGGAAGATGCAGGTCAGACCCTGCTGCTGGTCTGCAGCCACCTGAGTTCAGGAAAAACACAAGAGCAAGTCCTTGCCAGAGGTGCACAACAAGCAGCAACAGGCACAAGTGAGAACATGCTACAAGGAAAGAATTTTACCACCAGGATGGTAAAAAAGTGAAAGAGGTGCCCTGAGCTGCTGGGAAATCTCCTCCCTTGAAGGCATTCAAAGTTCACCAGGCCAAGGTGCTGATCTCTAACTACACCTGCTTTGAGGAGAAGGCTGGACTCAATGTCCTCCAGAGGTCCCCTCCATCCTCCCTGATCCTCTAGGTTCCTGTCAATCCACACCGGAAAACAAACCAGAATTTTAAAGAGCCTGCAATGCTAAAACAAATCCAAACCTCATTTTGTGTTGCGATTGTAATGGAACAAATCGATGGCAGGCAGGCAATTTAACAGGACTAGAGAGTATGTTCCATGAACTCTGGTGTAAGTTTCTCATACTATCCATCTAGCAGATGAGTAGGACTAAATCCCCAACTGATAACCAATTAACATTTGATGCTAGCATATGGCTTTGCTGGTGGGCAGGTAGCAAACTCGGTATTAATACAGAAGCTCTGTGTATACAATGATATTAAAGAAAAATTATGTCTGTCACAGGAATTCTGCACACATATCCAGGACAAAATTAATTCCCCAGAAAAAAATCAAGGCAGGAAGCATGTAAGAAACAGATCTGCCCTTCAGGAGTGCCAAGAAACACATGCAAGAACATATGCTATGGGAGTCAAAGATGTAATTTCAAACAAAGAAAAAAAAAAAAAAAAAAAAGAAGAAGAAGAAAAGTTATGAAATTGGGGGAAGTTATACTTTTTTTTGCCTGATCTCTTCTTTTGACCAGCCAAAACAAGACAAGTGTTTTTGTCCAAAGTCCAGGGATCCTTCTGTTCTTGGCACCTGAGAAAATTCTGCTAAAATTTGCCTCTAATCTGGACATAAGTTGCAACTAGAATTGGTTGGAAAAATTTTAGCTAAATACTTTTCTGTATTAAAATACCACTTGGATGGAATGGGATATATTTGGAAATTCACAGTCTTTCTGACATCACCAAGGGGAAAAAAAATGAAGTAAAATGCCCATTTAAAATATTTTGGGGTGAATAAAAATTTCACTCTAGGCAAAATTACATATTTTTTTTCCCTAAAGTAAGTGTTAGGTTTTTTCCTCTCATGATGTTTATCTTGCAAGAAACTGAAATGATTTTCCTCCACAATCAACCTCTATCCACTTCATCCTGCTTGGATTTGGAATGAAATATTTACAAATCAAAATCCTGTCAGAAACACACTGAGGCTCAGGTTCAGCTGTGGGCTTCAGAGTTTTCTCTTTCAGACCACATTCAACTTTTGCCTTCTGCCAATTTGGGATGGGGCTCCAAACCACCACCCACTCTGTCAGCCTCTGTCTTAATGTGGGATAAAAGATTTCTCCCATCCTTTTCCCTCTTCTCAGCTACATGGCTCTTTATATTTCCTGCCTTATTTTCCCCTTTCCTCGGTTTAATCTCCCCTTATAAGCAGTAAAATGCTGGAGACACATTATCTTGCTCTTAATTCAGCAGTTTTAGCAAAATATATCTTTTTTTCTTAGGGGGAACACAGAACTTGCAGAAGTACAATGCTTTAGACTTCCGTCTGCTTGTCACTCTATATCTGTCTGAAACTGCCCAACAGATTGAAAAGCCATTTACTTTATAAAGACCTCACAGGTAATTATGTTCCCTTGAACTTCCTGAAAGTGTTTAAGATGAGTAATGCCCAATCTGAAGGAGAGGTTTCAAAGGAATGAGGCAACTTGGAACCCACAGCAGGTCCACGAGACAAGATCCAAAAGAAGTCAAGCCAGCAGCAGCTCTGCTCCCAGAACAACTCATCACACAAAAAAATCGGTTCTAAATTCCCTCCATCAATATAATTCCTTATTATTTGAGATTATTTAGCTATCAACAAGCTCAGGGTATCATATTTAACTTACATATAGCCAGATGTATTATCATCTTACAGACTTCTTCACTCCATCTGTGGAGTTTTTATTGGTTTACAGCAAACCTTCCTCAGAAAGTTCCTTAGCCTTCATTTGTTCAATGTAAGAATGTGACAGCAGTTCTGGTAATATAATATGTATAGGAATATATATATTCTTTAGCTAGGAACATCTTTGTTTATTCCTTTCATTACTGCAGATTACTAATTAAGAAAATCAACTGAACATCTAATTTTTGCATGTTTATGCACCAATTACAAAATTATTGCTGCAATTTTTAACTTCCAAACTCCAGTAGGTTCTTTTTATGGCGAACATAATTTTTCACAAAATAACTTGAAGTGCTGGGGAACCATTACTTGAACTACAGGCTGCATAATGCAGCCTGCTGAGCAACACTGTTTGCTATTTCTCTGCAGCTGAGCTTGCTCAAAGTGGAATTCTGTGTGCTTAAGGGTTCATCCTGCTCTATCAGCAACCCAGTAAACCAGACCAACACTGCACATAACCTGAGTGCAAACTCATGGTGTCCATACTCCAGGCTCCCCTTGTACCTACCAAGTGAGGCATCTTTGTCAACCTTGGACCTCCTCTGAAGCTGGCAGTTGTTATCAGCTCCCAGCTTTGCCAAGCTAAATGCAAACTTGGACAGGCAGATGTGTTTTGCTTCTCTCCTGGTATTTCATATTGAGCAGAATTTTTGGTATTCATTAAAGAAGTGACAATCATGTAAGTGCCCACTTAGTGCTTCTCTACCTCTCATTTCAACCTTTTAGAATACAGCAGTAAGTGATACAGTGGAAAGACTGCATAACAGTCTCAGATTGCTTTTTAGCATCTTTTTGACAGTTCTGTGTTTAAACACTGGGGCTGATGTCTGGGAAATTCACACTAACATACTTTTTGTATGGTGTGTAATCTGGAATAATACTGTAAATGAACATTCCCTCCGAAGTCATCTATAACCTTCCAGCTCCAGCCATTCTTGCATTGAAAAAGCCAGTAATTATACCAAACACTAAAACAGCAAACACATAAAACACTGCTCACGTTGGTAAAACAGGATTCCTTAATCAAACTAAAAAAACACCTGATAATAATCCAACTTAGGCTCTTTGATATACTGTGCTTTATACGCACCCACACACATATAAAAATTGGTCAAAATTACTTCCAAAGGAAAAGTGGCTTCCTTTTATCCCAGTTTATTTAATTACCCTGTAATTATGCAGAACCAGCTCAATGCATAACTAGGCCATTAGAGTAGCTGCAATGAGTCAAGACAAAAGGTTATGTGGATCTGCACCTTCTGTTCACCTGTAGTCTGTAAGAGATGCCTACAAAATTGCACGACTGCAATGTCTGCCTGGACTGAACCTTCCTTTGATGTGTCCCCTTAGCTTATGGCACTTGATGGCTTGAAAGCCACCAACTATGTAAGTCACAGTCCATTTTCATAAGTATGGGTGGTTTTTTGTTTTTTTTTTTACTTCCTGAGATAGTTACAGTCTTAATTTTTCTGAGCAGATATAATTCCTGCTAGATCTTTTCTGCCCCCTGAAATATTCTAGTTTTGGTTACAACTTATATCTGGGGACCGCGAAAGGGAAAGAGCTGGGAAAACTGAGTTAAAAAGTAACAATTAAAAAACATTTTACACTTCCTACATGGATCTCTGCGCACACTGATACAGACTCCTATTCAGATCTTCAGATTCCACGGAGGCTCTTTCAGCATCTCCCACTTGTCACCTTCTGGAAGGGAAGACTACAAAGAGCCGTGTGTCATGTCAGCATACGAGGTGCACAGCACTAATAACCATGTTTAATGTTTGTGTACAGTGCTGCACAATAGGTGTTCAAAGTGCTGAGCTGAGAATAATTAATCCTCCAACACATTCATGTGGTAGGTGGATCAAGCATCATTTTCACAATTTCACAAGGGGGAACAATAAAGAGGCTGTCAAATCTGAAGATGACTAACTAGAATTTGGTTGCCTGTCTTCCTCAGGGTCTTTCAAATATCTCTGCCAGAGGCAATGACAGTTCACAGACTCACATCCCAAATCTTTCCTGTTCCATGGTTGTGCTCTTCACTTTTGGGCCACACTGCCTTCTAAAGTTACCCTTGTCTGCTAGTCTGGGATAAGAGTGGGTATTTTTATTCATTTGGAGGGTCAGGGATCTCAGTACTTATGAAACCTCAGAATCCTGGAGTTTGGCTACTTTGGAATGCATTACTGGAAAGAGGCAAGCTCAGTACTAGTACAAAGTACAAGAAATTCCCCAGAAGCACATGTGTTTGGAAGGAGGAAATGAGGAAAAAATGCTTTAGCACCCGTCACCTCTACAGCTTCTCACCACTGGCACAGGAGGTGTACGTTGCTTTGGATTATCTTCACAATACAGGGATGCAACTTAAATATTCCTGAGACTCACAGAAGCCAGTTTAATATCCTGAAGTTCCTAGGACATCCTAACTCCCCAGAACTGGAGAAATGCTGGGAGAGTGTGTTGCAGTGCACTTTCCTGTGTCTGAGCCTTGGATGTATAAATGCATCCAAGCCACCATACATTTAAGAACTGCAATAAAAGCAACACTTTTTTTTAGTATGCCCAATATTTTAAAATTGACATCTGTTCTAAATCCCTACACAGCTCAATGTTTTTCACTGCATTTCCAAAGCCATTCTTTTGTAAATAGATAATTAGTGCTTAAATACTTCTTTCAAGGGGTTTCTACATTAACATAAAAATAGTGTAATTACCGATGGTCAAAATGGCATGACTACAATATATAAATTCTAATTCCTTTTGCTGCTCTGAAGCTGATTTTTTCCCCTTCAACATGATTTTAATCTGTTTTAAATGTATTACTGAACTTAAAATATATACCTGTTAAAAGAGGAAGAAAAATAATTACCATCATTTTGCAAATCAGGGCAGTAAAGCAAAAGTAAAGCTAAGGCTAGTGACCACAAGTTTTTCTGAAGATCTTTTATCAAGAACTTTAAAAAGTAGAAATTATATTCATTGACAAATCTCTGGTTCTGTCTATTGAATCTAATACTGCAGGATTAGATCAAATACAATTTAATTCTAGAAACAGGTAATTCTAGTAATGCTAGTTACTGCAGCTGGTAGACATTTTCACTCAAAAATATTTTTTAGTCTGAAATAACAATCTTATCCTTTGTGCTGAATTTGCCTAGGTCAACTTCTGAAGTGCATGTCAAATAATGTAATCCTATTTTTTGTCTGTGTTTGTGTGTGTACAACATGAATGTAATGATATTTTCAGGAAAATACTCTGAAGAGCTAATTATTGTTTTCCATTACAACTCCAAGCCACCTTCTATTTTTTCATTTCCAATTTACCTTGAACTTGAATCTCAAATAGAAAGTCTGTCTTAGAAATTGGAAAATCTCAAGCAAACACACTGAAACAATATATATTGCAAAATGTGTTAGTTTAAGTAATCTTCCCAATCCATGCACGGAAAAGAATTCTCAGAGAAAAGATGGAAGTGTGTGTTGCAGCTTATACCACAGATCAGCTGTTTAGTTAAATTTCCAGGAAAGTAACCCACAAGCTCAAAGTGACAGTGAGTCCTGGAGCATACACAATTTGGAAATGATATTACAGGCTTGAGCAAAGGGAATTACACAAGCAACTGAGCCAAGCAGGCAGTTTGCAGTGCCAACTATACGGGAGATAAAAAACAGAGATGGTTTTGGAGTCAGTATTTGATAAGTGTACCAAGGCAGGACATGCCTCTCTGTATTTGTCCTACAACACATTTGATTGATATGCAGGTAGGGAAGAAGAGAATAAATAACAAAACCTAAAACAATGGAAAAGCTGCAGATTATTTTTGTCTGTCTGAAGTGTAATCATTAAAATCCCCTGAACTGAACGCTGGAAAATTTGCACGTGCTCAAAGTCACACATGATTTATTCTTATAAATCATCAGGAAAGTTCCACTGGATTCTTGGCCTTCTGTTCAGTCCTACCACAAAACATACCATGCACTTCATCTTTTTCTGATTCTCCAAAACTGAATTTTTAAATTTGGTAGAAAAATACAGTGAGAGAAAAACTAGATTAAAAAAAAGGAAAAAGTTGAGATATGTTAACAGGAAAAGGGTCAGTTCAGAAAAAAAAATAAGGAAAGGCAATGAGCAGGTTGGCACCATTTGTATGCTTTGTAAACTGACTACTCATCCCCTTTTCCCTTAATTTTCTAAGCTACCTGAAAAACATCAGCAAAACAGAAATCTCACTTGCAAAAGTGCATCATGGTATGTCATGACTGGCCAATAAGAGGACAGATGAAACTGAACATAAATTTATCCAGAATAATTTTTTAAAAATTGGAAAAAAAATACACAAAATATAGATGGAATGATGGGTTCTGAACTAGATACTACCATTCAGGAAAGACTTAGTGGAACTGTATTAGGAAATTTTATGACAATGCTATCTCATGCTTCTGTAAACACAGAATAATCCACAACTCAAGAAAGGAAAAGAGAACTAGGAAATTTCATTGTGCCAGAGGATAAATCTGTAGTGTTCTCAGAACATGTGCAGTTCTGGTCTCATTCTTTTTAAAAGGATGTGGAACAAAGAGGTACAAAGAGTGACACAGATGATCAAAGGTATTTAAGGACTTCTGAACAATCTTCAACCTAAAAAATATCTTAAGGGCAGATATGGAAAGAGACTAAAAATTCTTAAGCAGAATAAAGAATGATAAAATTTTCACTTGCCTCTTCCAGTACTAAGAAATACCAAATGAAACTAGTAGGTGACAGGTTCAGAATAAACACAGCTCATCTCACCATCCCTGTCATGCTCTGGAACTCTGTTGCAAAACTGTGTCTGTGCTCAAACTTTGCACAGACCCAGAAGGCAATTAAAAAACTCAGAGAAGAAAAATCTATATAGTAAATTAAAAGTAATGCTGGACTGCCTACCAGAGAAGGTTGAGAAAATAAGCACACCCAGTGATCACCAGCATTTCATCTCTTCCACAGGGTTAGACAACAACCCAGCCCTAGTGAAACCTCAGTTCTCTCCCTGAGAAAGGGCTTAGTGAAAAAGACACATGACAGAAAACAATCACCAGAAAAAACAAACTGAAATGAAGTAGAGAGCTTTAGGGGTCAGAAGTATAAAACTTGGTGACTAAAGGGCAGCCAAAGCAGAGCACCTGGGCTACCTGCCCCAGCCAGGGACAATACTGGGATGGTGAGCGACGTTATCTGAGCTGCTGGCGGCCTTTGTGGGAACCCAGGGACAATCAGAAAAACAGAACAGATTTTAGGGGATGACTCATCCAGCCGATGTGCCTCTATTAGCACAACACTTGAGCATGTGCTTGATAGAACCATAAGGCCCATGGAAGTTAATGATGGTAATGTAAAACAAATTTTCCATCAGACAGGCACAGGAGTTTTATGTAAAGCGCAAAGATAAAATCTGAACTTGCTGAAGGGCAAGTTCATCTGGAAAGATGAAACAGAGAGAGACCAGAGTGGCACAGACCCAAGAGGGAACTGAAAACTGAAAGGTGGGAATCAGTGCTGTGCATAAAGACATGGAGCAAAAGCAGGAGGAGGATTTGTGTCTTGTGCTTGAGGGGAAGCTGAGATCAAGGGAAGGTGTACCAAACCTAGCGTTTATTGCAAGGCATAAACAAAGTCATAATCTAACAACAGCAGGAGACATGGATTAGACAAAGAACAAAGTAAGTGGGAAAGCAAGTCCTGTGCATGAGGGAATTAACAGGGAAATCTGGCAGCAGCAAGGAAGAATGTCAGTGGAGGAAAAGTCGGTGCCAGAGTCTGTCAGTTACTTTCTCAAGCAACCAGTAAAATGTTGAGGAAGAAGGAGAAGGTTGGGTTGGCTGTGGAGTTGCAAAATTATGGAAGGTACTGGAAGCAGCTATCTGGAAAAATCAAAACTCTTGAAGACTAATGCCTTCACAAAAAAAATGGACAGCCAGCAAAACCTTCTGAAATTCCTTCCCAATGGGAACCCTTTTAACTATTCTGCCATTTACTGCAGATTTTGTGAACACTCAATATATTCAAGAGTTGATAAGCTGCTCATTTAAAACAATCAAACAAAAACTTTGTTAAAAATTAAAGTTGAAAATTTATTTTAAATTGCCAAGAAGCTAAACAAAAACCTTTTAACTTGGTAACTTCCTGCATGTCAAAGATGCTCTTGCAAAAATATAACTCCAACCACCAAGATCACCTTTTCCAAGCGCACGCTACCATGAAATTGGAAGCATGCCTGAAAAGTCAGAAAATTAGGCCTTTTTCTTTGGAATAAAAATGATGAAGAGAACATCACAGAAATGCCTTGGGAAATCTGCCTACCATTCTGAGAGGATTTCAGCTTAGAGACATCTTCAGAACCTTGTACAGCTGTGACCAGCAGGGAGGCAGATGGAGAACTGGAGACAAAAACTGTGCAGCAAGCAATGTGCACAGCCCCATTCTTGCTCACCAGCAATATCCCAAAGCACTTCTCTTCCCACACCAGCAGATAAATAAAATCAAGATTATTTAGACGGGGTAACCATATGGTTTGAATAATTTGTAAATGCTATTTTCAGCACATTACTATAATACATGGTAGGGACCTATAAAATAGGGTCAAAACTTGCTGTTTTATAACCAACCTGTTTCATTTGGGTGCAGAGACAGAGTTGATGGCTCTATATCAATTACTCTACATGCTCTTTCTACCTTCAGAGTCACAGAACAAAACAATTGTTCCACTTGGGGCATATTATTGGGTTCCTGAGCTCAAATAAATATTTATCAGCCTTGCTGATAATTATTTGCTAGTAAATATTTGTTTAAATTGTGAAGTCCTGACTTTCCATTTTAAATTCCATTTCAGCCTACATGCATCTGTCTGCTTTGTGCCTTCCTAGTGCAGAATGCTGCAATATGTAGCAAAAAAAAAAAAAAAAAGATGACAGGAAAAAAATGCAAAAATATCAATTACAAGAAAGAAAATCAACACAAAACCTTGAAATCCATTACCCTTAAACCATGTCCTTTCTCTCTCCACTTCCTTCCTTCCCTCTCACCTTTTTTTTATTAATGAGGTCTTAGAATCCAAAAGCCACTTTTATTCTAAATTAAGGTATCTGCAGTGCTGCAGGAACAGCACTGATGAGGGTTTTTGTCTGGATACAGTGCATGCTTTCCAAGCTTTCCAATTTTTACTGCCCTTTTTTTTTTTTTTTTTTCTTTTTAGCATATACAAAACATTGCAGAAGCACATGTAAATCATCCCTCTCTTGCCCAGTGGAACAGAATTTCAGTTAGCAATGCCAAAAGTTGCCTACAGAAGGCATCTACATCTGGTCTGCTACATCCAAGGCAGCAACCACAGGCACACATGGTTTGCTTTGTTCAGAATTCATCTCTGTGGCGCAGCTGAGCCTCAGATATAAAAAAAACCCCCTCAAACCTATTAGCCCTCTGGGGTTAAACAGAAAAATGTTTTCAGTCACAACAACTTTTTGGGGGGAGGCAGCAAAGCTGTAACAATGTATGGAAGAGGTTTTATGCAAATCATTAAAGGCCTCCTGATTTCAATTGTTGCTAACACCAAGAAGTTGCTTAATGTACACTTGAGAGTGTGAAGGCAGAACAGATGAATAGTCTCACAAATCCTATTTGCTCAGTTGGAAAAATGCAAAAATATTTGTCGAAACTAAGGAAAAAAAAAAAAATCTGATTCCTGCTCGTTGCCACTGAAATTTAAAAGTCAAATTAATATTCATGATTTCTGAGTGCGTGATGGTTTTTTAACTGGGAGGCAGAAGGGCAGATACAATCAGTAAACAAATACACTGTTGAATCCCCACAGAATTCAATACCTACCTAGCCACTCGTTGAATTTTTTTACTTCACTAGGAAGCCCCAGCTCAGTAAAATCACCAGCATGTATTAACACATCTCCATATGGCATTTGGATGGGATCAGTTCTTGAGTGAGTATCAGAGATACAGACAAATCGTGTATATCCTGGAGGCTTCGGAGCATCATGGGGCACCGGATCAACCCTGCAGGAAATGCATCATAACAAGGTTATAAAGTATTTACGTACTTCTCAGTGTCTGCTTTGCAATTGTAACACGACTTTTTTTACCTTTACAAAAGATTGCACAGGCTTCTAAATCTGCCTGATGGAAGGATTTATTAAAACAAACCTAACACTAATGGGAGGTGTAAAAATTCATGGTGTTCGCATCACAACGTTTTCAGTTTTTGTTGGGTAGGTAGATTAATTTAAAGAGATTAAGGAAAAGAGATTGGACCATGGTAGTAACTCTGACACAAATACTTACAAATAAATCAAAGGCACTGTCAGTTTCAAAGGGAAAGTACTATCCCATTTCATTGTTTAAATATGATTACACTGTACACAGGGAAAAGATTTATTTTAGATACATAAATACATTTGGATGCAATTTTTTTTTTTCTAATTATAACTCCTTTTCTGCAAGTTACTCAATTCCAGCCAATTTAATTAACACATTTTGGAGATATGTTTCAGTGTGTTAATGCAAAGCAACATAAAAAATCTCCCAACAGCTGTAAATGTACGTTAAAGCCTGACTATAGTCAGGACAAAGTGACGACTTTCTGGGCTTAATTACACTAAATGAAATCAGATGCTGTGAGGGGTGAGGCTGCATTGTTCAGAACCCAACCTCTACATTTAAAACTGAAGAAATGAAAAGATCTGACCCAGTTTGATGAGACTTACTTATAATTTACAAGAGGGAATCAGAGAACACCTCTCTGCTATAGAAGGAATACTTGTTTGCAAATCAATCTTTTTAACCTCAATCCATATTTTGTTCATCTAGATAGAAGCAAATCTATCTATATGCAGCTATACTGTATCTGCTACTCCAGTTAGGGAATTCTGGTGGAAAAAATCAAAAAGCAAGAGATGCAAGAGTTATATTAGAGTCACTAGAAACCAGAGAGATATACAGAATTGTTATGAACTATTTTACTTTTACAACATTACCTTTGAAAGGACAAATAAAATTAGTTTTGTTCACTGTTGCAGTATACAGTACATATTTCTATCCCTTGCTGGCTGGGCTTCAGTTCAGGAGCTTATTTTTACATTAACAAACTCAGAAGAAAAAATTATAGAGACTTTTGCTTTTAATACAACTACTTCTGTTTACTAGGTAAATTTTCAAAAAGCATTTTATTGCTTAAAAGGCATAAGAATGATCTTTAATCACTCAACCTTTTCTCTGTGTCAAAGAATTCTATTAAATTCATAGGCAGATAAACTGAGGTGGTTTTGACAACTTCACAGGATTAGTGAGAGGGTGAGGAACAAATCTAAAACACTGAGATCTTGTTAAATGCAGAAAAAGGTCTTAGCATTTTCTACAATGTACCTACAAAACCAGAGAACTAATGAACCAATTATTTGAATGAATAATGAATAATGAACTGGAGGAGCAGCCTTTTAGGACAAACACCTTAGGGTTTTCTCGCTGAAGTTCCAGGTTTTGAGCAGAAAGTAGCTAAATGTGAGCTGATCAAATCCTGCCTGATGAACTACACGCCAGGGGCATAGGTAAGCAAGGATGTAGTGGGAGCTCCAAAATTTGGGTGGCAAAGAGTGCAGTGCTTGGACTCCCAGCACCTTGTGTAGGGCACGTGGGGAAGGGCAGATGAGGGAAAAGAGCTGAGAGGTTAAAAATGCCTCTTTTTTGGAGGAGGAGAGAGCTGCACGGGGCAAGCTCCAGGGAAGGCAGCAGGGGTGCAAAGGAATGTGGGTGGTGAATGGTGGGGCTCAGACTGGGTGGTGTGGGTTTGCCCTCAGGTGGGAGCTGTGTGAAGGATGATGCAGTCAGTTCACAAAATGAACCGGCTTGGTTGGATAAAAATGATGAGGGACTGACCTTGGCTATCACTGTAGCTGTTCAAGCTAAAAGGTTTAAACATCAGACCAGTAAACTGAATTATTGTTCTCCCTGCCCAACACTTCCCAAAGCGAGTTACAGATGGCATTACCGAGCCAGCTTTAAATCATGGATACTGCCTTGGCAAACATAAGGATACGGGCTGGTCTAAAACACTACTTTTTGACTTTTCATGGCAGAGTAGCCTTTAAAGCAGATACTGCTTCTCCTTCAGAGATCTTTTAAAGCTCAGCAGAGCAGCGAGCCAGGTGTTGGGGAGCTGTGTACATTTCACATAGAAAGCTGGGTGGAAAGAACAGCAGGCTTACCATGGCAACCCCATGCAGCACATAATGCACATGCTTTGGATGGGGAAGGTGTGGACAGCATTTTCCTGGTTGCTGAGGTATGTGTAACTTTTAAATTCTCTGCAACAGGCCAGAGAATTTTTTGTGGGAAAAGGGCATCAATACAAAAAAAAACCTACAAAAAAAAAACAAAAAACCCCCACCCAAATAAATGAGATGCAGATTTCTCATGCTGAAGTGATATGCACGCACTGAGACCATATATAGGTAAAAGCATATGTCAAGTTTTGCAAACACATCTAAGTTGTATTACTGGAAATAATTTCTGAAGGCTCAATCCCCATATTCTTGTGTAACGCATTCCCACAGCAGCTGTCACACCAACACCCAATGCACAGCTTGCAGCATGAGCAGAGGAATACAGATCTGCTGATTATTTTTGTGCAAATGCTTTTGTTTTTCTTTAGATCGGTAGGAAAACTTGCAGAGAAACTGAAAAGCAAAGTTGGAACTTCTCAGAGCAAAAACACTTCTAGAGGTTGGTTTATACACTAGATTTCAGTACTTCAGGATGGAGTGAGACAGGCACTTTCCAGAAATGATTGATGGACTTGAAAACGCTGGCAGAATTTACCATCCTTCTTGTCAGAGGCAACCCAGTCATCTCACAAACACAGGGATGCCAGACTACGACAGGTCTAGAAAGGGCTGTCAGCGTGTTCTGGGAGCTAAAACCTCAAGTAAGAAACCCAAACCTGCACAGAGGACCAAGGAAGAGCTGCAAGACTGAATCCAGAAGAAAAGGAGCACACAACCCTCTCTCCCGTGGGTAAAGTAGTTTACTGTGAGTTCAGATGTTAACAGGTCTGTGTGAAACATTTATTATGTTATTTTGTTTTGCCTGCAACATCACTAATGGAGGCATCTTGAACCATGCACAAAGCCTAACCTCCCTGAAGTTAAGGACAAAACTTGCATGCACAGAAGCAGGGCTAAGATTTCACCCATAACAATCATGTGAATAAAAGGTGCTTTTTCACCCTTTTTATGTCTACTTTTCTCTTCTTTGTTACTATTCTATTCACTGGTAGGAAGAAAAAGCAATCCTGCTGGTATTCAGAAACGTTATTTACTATTTCTGTACAAAGAGAAAGCCTAGGTCAGATTGTGGTACATGTTTCAATTGATTTGGCCTGTTTTTCTGTTTGCACAACTTTCTTCAACAGTATTAATCATTCATGAGAGATTGCTAAACTCTTCTGAGGAACTATTTTCTAAGGATAGCTTAGAATTTTCACCTCCTTCCTTCAGTGCTAGGTTTCTATCCTATAGCTGACTGTCTAAGCCTCCAGTACCATGATTTCTTACTGGTTGGAAGTTTAAACAGCATACTGTTGAGAACCAAGTGAATACTAATAAATAACTTATTTTCAGCCCAGTAAAAAACATTCATCTTTTAAGACCAGGAAACAAATTCCTGAGTGCCCAGGAGCTGTCTGAATTTTCACAAGGAATAGCTAAGCCTCAACAAATCAGGCAACCTGCATTTGGCATTTTCATTTGTAAAAGTGTTACTGAATCCACATTTGTTTGTTTGTACTTTTTCTACCATTTACCAGCTCTATAAACAAAAGATGTTTCCCAGTGCTAACACTCAACTCATTTTACTGTTTGCATTTCAGTAGGATTTAAAAAACCCCAACACAGACCATAATACACTGCCCCCAAAAACCGAGTGTTTGCTCACCATCTTGATATACATGTTAGTCATCAGAATTTTTTTTAATATAATCTAATGTATGCCAAAGAAGCATTCACTAAATAGGCACACAGCATTCAACCAGTCACAAGTGCTGAGGTTTTTAACTGCAGAAATCATGACTGACGTTTTTAAGTTATCAAATCATTTTAAATACCAAAAATGTAAACTAGGTGACTATTCAGTCTTCCTAAAGGGAAAGGGTTCCCTTTAAAAAATGAAAACCAGCCACCTGATCTAAAGATAAGGCTGCTTCTCTCTTTAATAAACACAATAAAATGGTACAGACATTTTTATTCCCTATAAAAATATTTTACAGTAGAATTTTATACTTAATTTATTTGTAATAGCTTTAGTGTTTTGCTCTTCCTTCTGGCTTTAAACTTTATGGCAGGTTTCATTTCGTAATTATAATTCTCCACTTTACATTACAAGTAAATCATTTAGAGCAGTTAATTTTACTGATGTTGTCATTATATAAGAAGTTAGAAACAAACACATTATTTTAATTACTCTTTAAGCACTTGGCATTTTCAGAAAGTAAGTTGTCGGATGGGTGCCCACAGTATTTTATGTATTGACATGATTTTCTTTCCTGGTATGCAGCTGTAATATAACCAACCAAACAGAATGTGTGCTGTACAGATCCAGGCTTGGTGTTTTCAGCAGCCGTGTGTACATCAATATGCAAGTGCACAAAGCAAACAAACATTAAGATTGCAGAAAGTATCATCCCGTGTTTTATTGCCACCGCTTGTTTTTTATTTCTCTTTTTAATACCTAAGTACTGTGTATTACCAGTGAGGAAACCTTTCTCCCATCTTTTTAACAAAGTACTTTTCAAACGTACTGATTTCTTGTCATTATAGTAAATATTATTAGAAAGGCAACAAAAACAGTTTTCTTTGAATTCTTTTCGACCGGCCCATCAAATACCACATCGACAAGGCAATAACCATTCCGAAGGCTGCGCCGGAGCCGTAACAACACCATAATACTTACATTTGCACATGTGGGGGCTGGAAACGTCCCTGGTTAATGTTGTAGAACGTGAAAGCCTGCGTGGGGTTGGAGCTGTACTCATCCACCTCGATGATGAGCCGGCTGTGCTGGTGCCTCCTGGCCGCCATGATGTGGGACTGGGCGAAGGCCATGTCTGCGCGCGGGCCCGGCGCCCTCAGGCCACCATCCCCGCTATCTTCCTGCTGTGGGGGCCAGCACCATGGCAGCCCCCGGCCCAGCCAGCACGCTCCCCTTCCAAACACCTGCAGCACAAGGGAGAGATGCAGCAACGGTGTTGGGAAAGATGAGACAGGAAAAGCTTACAAATATGGTTGCCTGGCAAGAAATACTGAAAATATAAAACCTGTGAGTGAAATAGACTTATCCCTGCCACCTCTCTTACCTCTCTTACCTCTTACCCTCTTGCTCTTACCCTGTTACCCCTCTTACCCTTTGGCTCTCTCTCTCTCCCTCATCTTTCTCCTCTCCCTCTCACCAGCCGAGGCTGGTGGCTGAAGGCAAGGCCCTTTTTACCCATGACCCTTGCAATAAAACCACGTGTTCCTAGAATGTCTCAGGTCTGCAGAGTTCCCCCCTACAGCATGGTACATGTTTCAGTTGATTTGGCCTGTTTTTCTGTTTGCACAACTTTCTTCAACAGTATTAATCATTCATGAGAGATTGCTAAACTCTTCTGAGGAACTATTTTCTAAGGATAGCTTAGGATTTTCACCTCCTTCCTTCAGTGCTAGGTTTCTGTCCTGTAGTTGACTGCCTAAGCCTCAGTACCATGATTTCTTACTGGTTAGAAGTTTAAACAGCATACTGTTGAGAACCAAGTGAATACTAATAAATAACTTATTTTCAGCCCAGTAAAAAACATTCAGCATAATGTGGGACAGCGTAACTGTGGGACACTCAATCTGCTGGGAATTCTGCTTTATTTCGTGTGAAAGTGGAGGGATGAAGACAGACTGCTCAAAGTACACATCACAAACTTTTCCGTCTCAGTGACCTGATGAACAGGCTTCAGTCAGGGCTGGGAAGCATGGAGTGGAAGTAAACTTGCTACAGAACGTAGCTCGAGCATTCCAGACTTTTAATCCAAACCCAAAAGACAAACCCGTTGTGGACCCGATATTTTCTGAGCCTGAGCTTTTCCCAAGAAAACCTTTTCAACAGTTTTGTTTTTCCCAAAACAACCTTGTGTAAACAATGTTCCTTTCCCATAACAACAGGTGTTGTTTGCTATTTCTGTTACTTAGCCAATAGGAGAAGTGTCAGCCCTATGAACCAATAACCTTTTCAGCGAAGCATGTTATAAAAGGGGTGAATGAATTGTAAATAAAGCCTTCTGATTTCTACTGCCTTCTGACTGGAGTCAAGCAACTTTTATTTTGTGTACTATTGCAACAGCCCATCATTCAGACAGCCACGTGAAATCAAAATGTTTTTGCAACACAATAGTTTACTTTTTTTTTCATAGAACTGATCAAATTTTATTCCCCCATCCTCCCTCAAAAACCCCCCACCAAACCTGAAACGCAATACATGGCTACGCACAAATGAAAGTTAATTGAACAAGAACTGGTTTAACTACATTTTCCCAAACTCTGTGACATTTAAGGAGAAGCATTGCAAGTGCCTGTTCTTTACACCAACAGAAGAGCGAATGGCTTTCTGTGCACTTGATCCTGGTTTTACAGCATCACTGGAGGAACTCCTTGAGGAGGACACAACTCCTTGAGTGAAGGACATAAATATGAAGGGCTCCCCTCTTCAAACATTTTCAGTCAGTACTAACCCAGCATTCTGGATTCACAGGAAAACAGAGTGATTTCCAAGTTAATACACAGTTAAATGTTACTAAATATTAAAAAAAAAAAAGTAAAATCCATACAGGTTTTATGTGCGGGAATATTTTTTTTCCCCAAAGGTTATGCAAGTCTAAAACAGCAGTACTGAGAATGGGTAGGGGAAGAACAATGTGAAACCAACTGGAATGCAAAGAGTATCCCCTAGAAACAGCAGAAAGTAATTTAAATGTGAATTTTACACTTACTTTCCAGTTTTAATAAAAAATGGATTATAAGCTATAAAGGTAGGTATTTTTACAGTATAACTTTGCATCCTTTTTAAAAGTTGTCTGACTTAAATATTGACTTTCATGCAAGCAGGAGCTCTTTTCTTCTAGGGAATACAAGCAATCTGATTCAAAGATGTATTTCATGAAAAGCCACGCTACTTAATATGCAAAATTCTGGAGAGCAGGACTAGAAGTATTTGCTGTGACCATGCTGATGTGCCTTTCTGCCACTCTGAAGGGACCACTGCCGAGAGCGATGGACGAGGGAAACCTTCACAGTCACTCAAATTTTAAAGCTATTTACAAGTACTTAGATCCAATTCAGTTTAGTGGCAGTCAAGCACTTAAGCATCTTTAAAAACCTGGGCTGCAGCCCTCTGCTTAACTACCGCAGATGTTAAGTGCTCCAAGAAGTGGCAGAGTATTTTTGTTTTGGGGAGATCTTGTTCTCAGGAAGACGAAATGAAAGATTCAGCTTGGTTTTTGTTACTGGCTGAATGGCTGTAAGATGATGACAACTTGCTGTCGCTAACAAGCCGCAGCAAAACAGCCTCAGTATAAAGGAGCAGATTCCTACATGCCCTCCCCTAGAACGGAGTGGTAAGGAGACGCTAGAATAACAACAAAGGAAATTTGGGATTTCAAACACTCTCAGATGCCGCGTTCAGGCTGGAGAAGCAGCAGCAGCACAAAGGAATGTGCCAGAGCAGGGAGAGGGAAGGGAGGCACGATCCTTGCAAGAATAATCAAGTATAAATTGCTGCATTTAGGAAATAAGAAATTATGACAGCAGATGTGAAGAACCTTCCCTAAGGAGCTTCCTGTATTAAATGATGCATTTGTAAAGAAGTTTGAATAGTCAAGGTCAGAGATTTTATAGGGGGCAAACTGTTCTAAGTGAACCCACTTCTGTTTGAAGGAAACTATTAGAACTGGTGACCTCTAGAAATATTCTCCAGTAAGATAAATAATTTATGATACCCCGCCTCCACATAAGGATTTCGAACTACCTGAAAAACATAGCCTTTTTTAACAGTTCAGGGACTGTGCCCACTTTACACACAACTGAACCGGGGTTTCAAAGGAGTTTGGGCTCTATCTTAGGGACCTGGCATCTCCCTTTAGCCTTAAGAAGCTCTCAGGAGCTCACAGCAGCTGAGGATACACCTTCTGTCAGCCTCCTCTTCAGGCTCTGTCCTTCACAACTTATCACAAGTCAGATGTCAAATCTGCTGCAGAACCAGCAGATAAATGTGTGTGTACCCCAACATCCACCCTTTGGCTCTCTTCCTCTTTCTGGGTTAGTGGGATAGCACTTACCAACACAATCTAACTCAAAACACAAACCTGTTTGGGAACAGAAACACGTCCAGTACACCACTCCACACACCCTTCAGTGCTGAAGAGCTCTTTTAGGCAGGGAATTGACCCTGGCACAGGGGAAAGTGAGTGAATCACACCATTAGGCCAGCCTGAGAGAATGGCAGCAAATACTCAGCAAAAAGTTCACCCTAGATACAGGTGAAAAATGGGAAGACAACCTATTTCCTTTGATGTAAAACAAACAAACAACAAAACAAAACAAAACAAAAAGAGAGAGAGAGAAGAAAAAAAAAAGAAAAAGAATATTGAGCCTCCTG
>VXBB01001394.1:0-39015 GCA_013399915.1 Illadopsis cleaveri
TTCTCCCTTTCTTTCTCTCTCTCCCCTATTTTTCCTCTCATACACACTTTGCATATAAACTCATGCTTTCGTGCTTCCTTCCATGTTGTTGGCATGCTGACCACAGGCTGCTGAGATGAGCTACATTGAAGGAGCACACTTAAAAATTTAAAAGAAAGAGAAACTCAATATTCAGTGTCCCAACAGGTGGAATCAGTGCTTAATTGACTAATGAATTATACCCATAGATTATTATGTTCACACAAGACTTTTTACTGGGATAAACCATGGTAGTACTGAAGTGACTCAAAACTACCTCAGAACAGAACAGACCTACTCCACTCCACTATTTATGGGATGGACACATTGGAAAGCATTTCCTGGCAAAGTCAGGCAACATGTGTGTGCCCCTACCTGCACAGAGCCTGTATGAGCTGCCTGGACAGAGCTACAGCAAATTTGGTTTCCTTTTCCTTGTGCATGGGTTTTGGATCCACAGTGAGAACTAGACATGGTTCTTCTTGTGTGGGATCAAAAGAAATTCTTTCTTTCCATAAGACAATAAAGCAATGGAATGGCAAGGTAATGTCTCCTTTTTTTTTTTTTTTTTTTTTTTTTTATTTTGGAAGAAATANCAAAAGAGGAAGGAAAGGGCAGGTAATGTGTTTTTTTTTTTTTTTTTTTTTTTTTTTTGCAGATTGGAAGATATTAAAACCACCTTGATATTTCCTTGCAGTTCTAGGGGAGGATGCTTTAGAAGCTGCATGCCAGGAAAATTCAATTGAAAAGGAATGTTCTGGTCTCAGCTGCTGCCAGAGCTCAGCCATGGGCTGGCTGATCTCCCTTTCCCACTCTCCTCAAGCAAAGTGTTTTCTGTGTGCTGTGGCACAGCTTCATTCCTCACACAAAGCAAGGCAGCAACCACTGGCAGGTTCTCATTCTCTCTGCTGTGCTCTGCTTTGCTTTCTCCCTCCTGGCAATGCAAGGCCATTGCACCTCCATTTCATCAAGAGCCAGTAAATTTTATTAAGTCTTTCTAAACAGCTGAGCTTCTCATATATCTACAGTTTCTCTGATACAACCTATTTGCTCTAAAATATTTTTTGTAGATGGATTCTGAGAGCTTTATGTATTTCTCTAGGATTTCTGAATGCCTCCAATGGCTGGATGGTTGGGACCACATGCAATATTTCAGAACAGCAATGTTGTTATAGTTCATGTACTCATGTCTCCATTATATATCTGCATACACAGCAGATACAGAAAGAAAGGTTATGGAAATTCTAGAAAATCCCTTGTAATGTCATCATTGCTTATGAATTTGTATACGGAAATCTAATACATAGAGACTGCCTGATTAGGCATAGTTCTCTGCCTAGCTGCTGCCTATCAATGTCTTTGCCCTTTAGGATCTAAGGATGGGGGGTGGGAAAAAAGAAGAAAAATTGAAGGATAAGGTTCTAAAACTGGCTGTGTCTGGCACAGAGAATTTAATCCCTGCTAGCACTGCAAAATTTATGCAGTCCCTTCTGTGAGCATTGTGTAGAACTGCGGAGAGCTCTGAGAATGAGACCTCCTGGAAGCATGCTCACCCGGGCTCTTTCAAGTGCCAGTTTTACTTCCTTAAGGACAATCCTGTGCAAAATTGGCTTTTTATGACTCTCCATGGGAATGAATATGTTGACTGGAGCAACTGTTTGCAGGGTAGTTCTCCCTGCCTTTTACTTAATGCAGGGCCCAGTGTGAGAAGCTGTCACAGCTGTAACATGTGCAATGGTATATGAAGGAAAGGTGGTGATCCCTGCTCTGGTGTGAATGTACAATTGCCTTCCTTGCTTCGCAGTTTCAGAGCAGGATTTGCCACTCAGTCAAAACTAGAGCCACAGTTCAGGCTAGAGGCTGAGGTGAGCACTGAATAATTCTCCATGCATATGGATTTTGCTGCAGAAATTGTGAGTGAAGCCAAAGACACAGTAAGATGGCAAAAAAAATGAACATCTTTCTCCTTCTAGAAAATCTTGGAAACACTTGAATGAGAAATAATTGTAAACCACACAGGTATGCTGCATTTTCTCTCTCTGCCAAGACTCACCTAATAATTTCTGAGCATCAGTATCATTCATTCAGAGCTCACAGTCACTTCCACAGACCAATGATGGAAATTAAATTCTCAAATTCAAGTAGGATCAGTTAGTTTTCTGAGTTTCAGTCCAGCAATGCCTTCCCAAATGACTGAGGCTTCATCCCCAGCTGATTCCCAGCTGTACCTAAGCAGGCAGAGCCCTGCCAGGCTTAAGGCAGCCTCCTCCTGCATGTATTGCACAGCTAAGCAGAGCAGGGCCTTAGCATATTGTGAGGACAGAACCTACATTACCCAAGTATTCTTTCCTCCAGCCTCTGATCTGAGAAGTTAATATCAAAGGTGGAACTCAGTACTTATGTTCATACAGTAATGCCCTTACACACAGTCCAAATAAAGATCCCTATCCATATGTACATGTGTTGTATGAATATTTACACATATACATCAATGGATGTTCAGAGGTAAACAAAAGCACCACTAAGTTTCTAATGGTGTTCTCAGAATTTGATTTCCTTCAGCTGAACTTAATTCAATTTTAATTGAATAAGCTACCATAGTCATTTATTTAAACCTTTTCATAAGTTTTGACACGTTTTTCCCTTGTACTTACAGGTTTCAATGTTTAATGACTGCTCCTATCCTGCAGTTATTACTTAAGATTACTTATTACTCCTATAAATTATTTGCAATAGCAAATGCTGTAACATAAATTTGCAAAAAAACCCAAACAACCAGGGCTAGAAGGAATCTCAAAAGATTGTTTCATGCAGTCCCTATCCTAAGGCAAAATCACTTACCACTGCATGATTCCTGGGGTTTTTTCCTAACCTGACCACATACACCTCCAGGGCTGAAGGATGTGTACCTTCCCTAGAGACATTGCTTCTCTGCCCTTGCACTCTCTCACTTTTTCCTAACTGAATTGAATCCTGCTTGCTAACTTACCTGGTACTATATCGCAAATGCTGACTTTTAGGTGGCAGAAGAAATGTTTTCAGGGGAAACTTACAGGGAAACAGTGGAAGAAAGAAATGCACTCTTTATCTTAGCATTTGACAAATTACTTCAATATAATTTCTGTAGCTGGAGAAAAAGCCTGAAACCTTCACGGGGACTGCTTTTTCTGAAGTTTATGTTATCACTGGTGACATTTAATGATGAGGTTGCAACAATCTCAATAAGAAATTAAAAAGAAATTTACGCAATTTTAAAAAAAATTATTTATGAACCATCATCTGTTTTATTCCTGCAGGGTTTTCAGTAGTTATTGTTATTACAGATGAGACCTTGATACTCCTAATAACACCAAATGTTATTTTGGGCATCCATTCACATAATACTTCTGTAAGAAAGAGCTATGCCAGATTACCAGTGGGATGTGATTTGATACGAGCAACTTATCAAGAACTGACATCAGTGTTTCTATTTTCATTGCTGAAAAATTTCTGTACAAAGCTATAAAACATTCATGTCTAGCAAGAGGAAACAGATGAGGTATGCCTTACACACAGATCTGTGGTGCAGTTACCGGAAAAGGGAAAAGCTGGTCTGGTAGCATTGCTAGCACACTGAGAATGGAGTTGTCCTGGATCAAAGTCACACTAAAACTTTCCCTTGGTCCATTCAATGTCACACAGGAACCCATCCCATTGAAGGCTGGTAGACAGTGAGGCTAGAAGCTTTTGCAAAGACTGGAGAGAAAGAACATTAGCAAGTACTGGCTGATAAGATCTTGGGACTAGAAAGGGCCAAAATATGGGAAATGACCAGAGAGGAGGGAAAAGAATGGAGGGAAAGGTGTTAGGAATTATGTTAACAATACGAGCTGAGCGCACACTGGCCTAAGGTTCCTTACAGAAATGCTATATACATGAGCTCACGGACACAGTTAGAACACTGCCACAATTACTTTATACTGAAAGCGGAATCTTTCCTTCCCATTGATATTTGTGTTCCCAAATCTCTGAAACAAAGCTTCAGAAAAATTAAAGAACATTGTTTGCATCCTATCTGTCCTTCCTACTGGAAATACAATAAACCCAAGGTCCCTGGACAATGGCTTCTAATGGAGCTCTCAGCTCCCTACAAGCCAAACTTGTCAATTAGCTGGCATCTCACATTTTTCCTAAAGAGGATAGCAGAGCAAATTCTTCTGTTCATGTGAGTAAACCCATCTTTTAAAGCTAAGTCTTAAATGGCATATAAAGAACACAAAAGGAATATTAATAGCTCTACTGGGATCTAATTTATGCCCTTTATTTGCAGCAGCAACTCATTCTGGTGATCAAAAGGTCATTAACCTTTAAAAAATGAAGCTTTAACCTAAAGGATTTAAAGGGATTTAGTGCTGAATTTCACAGACCTTGCCAAAGTGTAATCTGAAGTCTTACATTTTTGTTCCCATCTTCAGCATGCCAAAGCTTGAATCATAAAACTAGCACTCAGCATCTTGGCTGTGGGTCAAGATCAACTGAAGTCACATGCAGCGTAAAGTGGTGAAGGTGACATTGCTTCTACCTGGCTCAGACAAAAGAAGTACTGATCTCTGTAGCAACCTGTGAAGGACTTAAGCTCATGAGTTTGTGACAAAGGCTCTGATTCCAGCTTTTTTCACATCTAAATACTCTGTTTGCTATCCAGACTAAGAGAGTGTCAGAAAGGACTGGATATAAATTCACCACTGACCTGGGACATACATTGCTGAGCTTTTTGATCATATGATTGACAACTGGCAAGAGCCTGCATTGTTTCTCTGTTACCTAGTGAGTATATTTGCAAGGCACTAGGAGCATGACATGTGTTGGTACTGGGCAAGAGAGAAAAAGGCTAAAAACCAAACAGCAATAAATACTCCTGTCCAAAATCAATAAATACTCCTATCCTGACAACATAAAGCTGAAGAAACAATCAAATGCAAACATCAGTTTTTAATAACTTTCATTCTCATGGAGCTGGGTCTGAGCAAAGACTTCCCAATGTGCTTGTCCCTAAATGGAACAGACAATCTACAATGCCTATTGGAATTTGGAACATTGATTTTGTGACTCCTAGGCCAGACTAGTCATAACAAGATAATGAATTGATTTGGAGTATTCAGATAATGATCAAAGCAGTATATGAAGCCTTTATGTGCCTCTTTTTGAAATGCTCTGATTAAACACTTGTGACTCCTCTGGGAGTGGGTAAGAGCTCCAACCCTCCTGCAATGCTGCAGCTACCAAATAGCACCAAAGAAGTGGTGTCCTTGCAAGGCAGGTTACCCTCACCATCAAACACTGCCAGCCTTTTCTGCACCTTTTCCCAGATCCTGTCCAACACAGGTAAATCATACAAAAATTTGAAAATAAACTCAAAGGGCAACATGATATGAAAATTATTTTCACGAGATACAGTTCACCTATCTGATGAACCACTAACACAAACAATTGGACAGCAACAAATAGATATCATACTAAAGGGGTAGAAAGGGTTCAAATAGCCCATGCCTTTCTCCTTTTCTGTTTCAATCTTTACAGAAAATCTAAATATTTACTATTTTGGTGTCCAAGAATCACACATAAACTTTGATGTGCATGCATATGTACTGTCTTAACAAAAATGATGCAAATATATAAAAACTTCAAACACTTCGCTTTGAGTGCTTGAGTTAGACACATAAGTGTGCCCCAACTGTTTGAAAATCCACATGAAATAAATGTCATGTTTGGTTGTGTAATCACATAAATTGATTATTTCTTGAGCTCCTGATCAGCTGGACTGCATTTAGCCAGTGGGTCTCCTCTGTACAAACCTGTGCCTAGAAGGACTTACATGAATTTTCCACCATACAAAATTAAGACTTACAGATGGAAATCCCTGTAGGACTGAAGCTTAATCTACCTTCCCAGGAAGTACTACTGCATTCCAGGCCTCTGAATATCTTTTAACAGCTGCTGTTGAAAAATTAACTATGACACAGTAGGATGAAGGCACATGCTCATGTCCAGTCCCAGTGCAGGCATTCATGGCCTTGGCATGGTGACTCTCAATTGAGGGCTCCTCTGCTTCCAAAAGGTTCTGGCCCAAGCATCAGGCTGATGAGTCATTTCTTTGACCCACATCCAACATCTGTATCTGGAAGCATAAAAAACATAAGAGTGGCAGGGCTTTGCCACTGGAAAGTAAGAAATTCACCTTCCTCATGGTAGGTTACTTCTTCTTCCTTCCAGTCTCATTAAAATACCATTATTATAAGAGCTTAAGGTAATTTTAAACACTTTAAAGGTGTCATTTTTTCAAGCAAACTGGTTGTTATTTTTTCTTGCAATTAGAATGAATGGAGAGATTTATGGCAGGTGGCAACACCTTTCACACCTTATGCTGGAGGATCAGGTTTCATTGATATTTGAGTTCAGCCAAGTAGAGGGTGGCAAAAGTCTAAATCTTAGTAAAGGGGAAGATTAATGTGGGTACCCTGGAACACCTGCTGCTGAAGCCATTAGTGCTTGGGACACTCTCCTGCCTACTCTGAAGATGGTGTGAACTGTCCTCTTGCCCTTTGCAGAAGGAGAACCAGGCCCTTACTGAACAAGATTAATAGGAGTAAGTCTGCTATTGGTTGTGTGCTGCTGTCCTTGCCATGTCAGAGGGCAGGCCAAGGGCTGAATTACAGCTACCTGGGAACTCCAAAATACGAGAAGAAGTCAAACTGGCTGATACACACTGGAAATTAAAGCATGCTGTGTCTGAGAGAAATCAATACAGAAATCAGAAAGACTTATGTTTCCAGTTACTTGCAGCCTGCAACAGTCCAAATCCTGCAGAGCTGTTTCATTAAAACATTTCTTTGCTTAGTCCAGATAAAGAATTCCAGCCACTTTGACCACTGGCAGTATACTCGTGTAATGCTTATTGCAGAGAAATGTGGATTTCTCAGACAACCATAAGAAATAAGAACTCACACAAGGAGAAAATATTGATGTAACAACAGGGGTTTAAATTTAAAGTTTGGCAAATGGTTCAGCTCTGTAGACCAGAGCAATGTAAGAAGTGACATTTTTTTGTACAGAGATAAGAGAGGGAATTAAATGCTTCCCGTATGCCAAACAAAACCCTGAAGAATCAATTCCTTCATCCTTCTCTGCAAGTCAATATCCACTTGTAGTGGATGAGTTTGCCTCGTTATGAAGCATGTTGATGTTTGTACAGAAGATGGAGTTCTCCTCATTATTCTGCATCCCTTCAAATGTGCTGCTTTTCCAACAATCTCAGCTCTGCCAGCCATTGGCTCCTTTTTTAAGAATGTTGGCCTCAACATTGTTGGGTACAGACTGGAAACATAAAATTTAAAAGCATAAAAACTAGAAGGCAAACCACCTAATCCTATTATTATTATTATTATTATTATTACTACTACTACTACTATTATTATTATTATTATTATTATTATTTCTCATTGTTTTTAAGCCATCTCCTGTGTTTTCTGGATCTCAGGATGACTAGAGAGGTTAGTCAGATCTGCAAAGGTTTGTGTCTTCTAATTGTGATTGAATTTTTCTGCTCTAATGAGGCAGAAAATTAAACCTAGATCCTCAGACTACTACACACTGCTAGTACTCTAAATAGATTTGCTGAGTTTTCATTTCCTCTGAAAGAAAATCTTGCATGGCTTCACCATCACTCTGCTTGGAGATCCTACACTAATGATTAGCTACATTCCACTTTCAACTGTTATTAATATTCCCCATATGTAATTAAAGCCTCTAATTCTACACAGAGATATCCTGACAAACAAGCAGCTGTCTGTCTTTTTTATTTCATTGTGGTTCTTGAACTCTTGGCTCAGGTTATGTGTTTCTGGAATGTCAAATAAGGAATTTACTTTTCCGTCCATCAGTTTACACTCTGTGTGCAGTTTGATGGCATCTTGCTAATACAGCCTGGTTGCACTGTAATTCACCTTATAATCCATTGTATCAACACTGACTGTTCAATGTGTGACTTCCTAACAAGGTGGCTGGTGCCTCTTAGGTGCTGGGTTGCCTTGGGAGAGTTGTATTTTAAAATGTATGCCCAGCATCAGAACTGCCTGGCCTGAAGTTCCCAACTGTCATAATTAGATATAACTTCCCTCGCGGGAAAAAAGCAAAAGAAATGCTCTGCTCAGGCAAAAAGGTATCCATAGGACAAGAGGAAATTACATCAGGTTGTTCCAGAAAATGTTTAGACTGGATATTAGGAAATATTTATTCACTGACAGGGTTGCCAAGGACTGGACCAGGCTGCCCGTGGAGTTGGTTGAGCCACCATCTCTGAAGGTATTTAAAAGACATTTGGATGTGGTGCTTAGGAACAAGATCTTGTGGATGTGGCAGTGCTGGGTTGGACTCAATGATCTAGAAGTTCTTTTCCAAAAATTCCACGTTCTATGATCCCACATTTCAAATCTCATATGAACTGTTGAGTTACACAAAAACCCTCTGCTGGCTCCAGGTCTGCTGCATGAGTCAGTGGGGCACCACTCATTTCTCTTTTGGGCACTTTCAATGCATGTATTGGAGTCTGTTAATTACTTTACTTATTTCTTTTGATGCCTCAGAAACAGCAGGAAACTGGATCAGCACATGGCAGGCCTGACTGTTGGCTGCAGGACAAGCTTTGGATGCTGGAATTCTCCTCGCCTGCCCCTGATCCATGCACTTCTGACCATGCCTCATGGATGCCCTGCTCCACCTGCAGATACCATGGTTGATATTGGGATTTTTACAGAGCCCTTTGAAATCTACCAGTGAAGGTGAAGGTGATGCAAGAAAAGGCAGGATAATATCGTAAGATAGGCACTGTGCTGCTGGTTGATGCACATTGATAAACCAAGGATGAGTTCACAGGTATTGCTGCCAGTGTTTGGTCCAAATTATGCCACATGAAATTAACAGCAAGCCAGCAGGTAAGACAGCTAAAAGTTGAGTGAAATAAGATCTAAAACGGTAGTAGATTTGAAGAGAAGTGAAGCGTCACTTGCAGGAGGCCTGCTGGTAACTCACAGGGAACTCTGCTGGGCCTAAGAAACCCAAGAAAACGATGCCTCTCGGCAAACGCCCTCTGCTGTCACTGTCAACAAGGGATTTTTCTACACGGTGCACTCGCTATTCAGTTTGCCAGGTTTTCTGTAATATATGTGAGACCTTAACCACAATGTTAAATGGAATAGTACAGGAAATATTTCAGTCTGAAATGCAGAATGAAAGGAAAACTGATCATTGTCCAAAAAAATCTAAAGTTCAAATTTTGTTTTCTGATCGCAGACTGTCTAATTTCTCGATCAAATCTGTCCATGCAGACAGCAGCAGGCACACACAATCTCATTGCCCTCATCTTAGTCATAGATATAGGAATCTGCTCCTGCAGTTTAGAGACCATGTGGGCTTTTGCCTTGACCTTCTCCATAAAAGAAAGTTTGGAAACTAGGAAAATTGCCATTAATGGAACATAACTAGAAAATAGCCTGAACAGCCAGCTTGAGCTTCAGTGTTACCTTGATACACCCGTGAGTGTTTGCAGTCAGTCATCTATTAGGAAATTAATCTGGTTGTTTAGATGTTACCAACAATGCAGGGGGAGGTGTCACTAACCAAAGAAAAAAAAAAGATAGAAAAAAAAGAGTAATATATAGTTTTTGTTACATGTGGCACTTAGGATGCTTCAACAATCCATGAGGCAGTTTCTTGGGGGAAAAAATCTTACTGCTGTTTGTAGGATTTTCCATTCTTTTTACACTCATAAGGAAATTCACTAATGGTAAACCCATACATGCAGGTCCATGATGTGACAGAAGACCTCAGCTTGTAAGTAGTGTGGATTGGTAACCCAATGCTCTCCATGAGACAACCTCCTCCTGCTCGTGGGATGGCAGGGCAGTCTGGCCCACCTGCCACCAGAATGCACATCTGGTGTCTGACAAGGTGGAGGCAGCTGCTTGATGGGTGCTCAAAGTTCTACCAAAGTGAAAAACTGTCACTGGAGTCAAATTCAAGCCAAACTAAATGAAATCAAATTGCTTTTCATCTGGAAGCTAAGAATATCTCCTGCTTTTGGTCTACTGAACAGCACACACATATGTAAGTACTGCATAGGCCAGAAAAAATGGGGTAGCTAAAATATGTTTCTGAAGTGCTCTAGTTCTGCCTCCTTCACAGATTCTGTAAGGCTCTTGATGTAATTTCTGCTTGCAGGAATCCTGAAGTCTAAATCAGAAAGGTCAGCTTTATATCTTCCTCATGCATCACCCCCAGCCATGTTGGCTGAACCACATTTATTTTGGAGAAGACACTGAGCTTCAGATGTAAAACTGACCACTGTCCAGGGTAGTCAGCACAGAGCCCTGATCTGCTGGCATAATGCATCTTCTTCAGTTTGTGGATTTTGTGTCATCATTGTGTCACAACAGTTTCTGTATCTGCCACAACTGGAACTGGACAGGTTGTGAGTTCCAAAGGCAGTGTTGCTTCTGCTGCATCTGCAGCAGTGCTGTGCACGAAGATGAAAAAACTAAATATGCTGGGCAAGGAAAAAGAACTAAAGAGACATTGGGAGAGCAAATGACCTGGAAGCCTGCAAGTCTCGGTGTGAAAAGCTGTCCACTGGTGCCATCTTGTGGGTCCAGAGCCATCACCTATTCCAAAGAGGCAGCGCTCACTCCACCGAGGTCCAACCCTCCTGAGTTAAAGTCTGGGTCTCTTTTTAGTGCTATTTAATGTGCTTCATGTTTCTAAGGGCAAACATATTCCACCTTACCAAAGTACCAACCCGAAACCTTGAATTTTGCTTAAGCAGAGTGTGTTACATTGTGTCTACTACATAAAATTACAGACCTGTACAAGTAAACAAGAGTCAGAGCAAGGGGCAACTATCAAAGTCAATGAGTCTCATCAAACTTATCAGGCCACTATTTATACCTCTCCACAGAATTTTTTTTTGTCTTTATTAATATCCAGGCCTACACACTGCAAAATGCAGAACTTGAAACTGAACACCATTGAACGGAAACATTTCAGCACAAAAGACAACTCATATGAAGATACAAGTTGATCAGGCAACAGAAGTATGAGAAAAAGTAGATTTATAGATATTATCCTGACATAAGGGGCCACTACTCTCTTTTTGCCTAAATTTAGTTCTTCTTCCCCAGAAAGACAGCGTAAAATTACTGAGCCTTTCAGCTACATTCTCATTTAGAAAAAGAGCTAGAGAAGTGAAATTTTATTTATAAAGTTATAACTCCTAAAATAAATGCAAAGCTATGTTTTTAAAGTCAGTATAGAACTGCTGGATAAAAGTGGAGCTCCTCATATTAGTGGGGGAAGAACTGTACAAAACTCAATGAAAAATTAATCAAAAGCACGATCCTATACTATCTCTCTCATGGTCCCACTGAAACCATTGCCAACAGTAAAATATGCACCTGGCAATCCCAATACCACATGTCAGGATTTGTGCTAAGCTATGTTAATTTAATTGATTAAGGATTAACAACTTGGTCAACAGGAGCACCCTCATGTGGACTCTTATTATACAGCCAGGCATTCACTCAGAAAATGTCCTTTTATAAAGAACATTGGTGAAAAAACCAGACAGCAGCTTCATGCAGTTGGCAAATCTCTTCCCCTTCCAGTTTAGGGAGCCAACAACCATGATAAAACATCACCTAAATTGTGATTGGAGATATGCATAAAACTTCCAGTGCATGTTGTCACAATGGGATCTTTGATGTCCACTAACAGACAAAAAAGTCTTGGTCCTATTCTTGAATATATCAGCTTGAAACTACAGTAATTCTTTTGATTAGCATAATGGAGAATAGAATGTGTCCTACAGCTGCTGGATTTCTTCAATAGGCAATGACTATATATCACTAACTTCAAAAGGAGCAAAACAAGGCCAATATAATTTTTTAAACCTTCCTCTTTATGTGTTCGTATGATATCTTAAAGGAAAATCTATGTAGAGAGAAGAGTTTCTGTGCTGGAAAGTATTACTGGATAACAAAGACCTGTTTATGTGACAGGTAAGTCTAGCTGTTAGCATGCTGTAATGCATAACCATTGTTGTACATGTAATTATTGTAACTGGTCCAGTCATCTGCACACTGATATTCTTGATTAGACTGAATGTAGGGATGATAAATTGTTTCTTTTCCCAAGAAATAAGATGGAGCAAGTCTCTTCAAAACAACAGCACTGAACTGGTATGTCAGCTTCCTACGGATCTTAATGATTTCACCTGTTCTTCCATAATTCCTCAGTGCTCTGGCCATTTTTTGATAGGTCATGATCTTGCGGTTTCCCTTTCTTTCTCCCCACAGTTCTGCAAGTTTCTCCTTGTTTTTGGAGACAAACTGGAAGACACCATTTGGCTTATCCACCCACTGAATGCAGTTTGCCATAGCAGGATCATACAGAGACTCATGGAGGTATTCAAATAGCCGAAGCTTTTTTCTACCTATAAAGAAATAAATCACAAAAGGTCAGAACAGAACTCATGCTTGCTTAAAAGATGAGCAGTTGTCTTTTTCCTGGGAAGGGTCTTATAGTCAAAAGCATAGCTGCACCTAATACACTGTCCCCAGTTAAAAGATCAGTATAAATTGTTCAGTGGAAGACCAGCAATAGCAAATGGGATCACAGAGATATGAGAAACACAGAATCACAGGATAGCCTGAGTGGGAAGGGACCCAGAAGGATCATCAAGCCCAACTCTTAAATGAATGGCTCATACAGGGATCAAATCCACAACCTTGACATCATCAGCACCATGCTCTAGTTCTGAAGGGTGTGCAGATATCTGTGGTGACAGAAAGGGATTTGGTCATTAGAGTTTCAAGAGCAGGTTATGTGGGGATCATGACAAATATCTGGTGACTTCACTGTGTGGTAGGTCCCAGAAGCATCAGTTTTCAGACACATGCTGTGCAGATGCACACTCAAGGAACTCACAGTAGGAAATTACATCTCAGACAGGGCAGGAAAGAGGTTCTGGAGAGACAATCTGAATGTTTTTGAATAAATGGTTTCCCTGTTTAGTCAAGACTCAAGAGATTTTGAGATGGCTCAATTTTGTCAGATTTGTTTCAGAAAAGTTTTGGGGATGCAAGGTAGTCTCTAATATAACAAAGGGCAAATGGGTGAGCAGGAAACGCAGGTTAGTTTTTAACCAGAAATCTCATGTAATCAAAAAGGAGCTAGATCTTCTGGTACCTTGTGATATTTAAAAAAAGTCTGCAGAGGTGTCAGCTTGCATTCCCATGCAGAATAAAGCAAGCTTAATACTGAAATATTTCCCAGTTAACTAAGTTATTTTCTCCACAGGCTCAGTTCTCAAACTTCAGTTTCCTAGTGAGGCTTGTTTAGTTTTGCTTAGATCTTGTGGATTCTCCTCTATGAAGTATTTCTAGTTCCTTTCCCAAAGCCAAGAGGGGATCAAGAAGAAACTGTAAGGAGGAAGAATTTAAGATTATCAGACAAAGAGGAACATTTTGCAGAAGAGAGAATCTATGCAGAAGAACATCTTCCACTTTAACCAAAGTGGAAATAAGCAGCTGTACCTAAAGTTCATAAAGTCTTGTCTTATGTGGCTATTTTAAACTAGGAGGAGGGGAAAAAGTCACAGTTGCTACGGAACACTGAGGTCAAGCCAAGACATCTGTCAGGGATGACAGTAACTCTGTATCTGGTGATAAGGAAAGAGGGCAGAAGTAACAGTTGGACTGGGAAGAAGAAGAGGCTGAGATCAGAGGTACTTTCCAAAAAATTAATAAAGTTTCATTATCTAAATAAAAATTGGCCTGTGACTGGAAGTACATATTCTACTAGAAATACAAATAGATTACTAAGAAGCTTAAAAGGAAACCCATGAAGGACACTGCCTTGTCACAGTGGGCACTTCTTAGTAGGTGACCTCCTTATGTCCCCTCCAACCTGAATTATCCTACAAACTGATGGTAGAATAAACAAGACCAGGGGAAAATCCATGGACTACTGTGGGCTAAATTTCTGCTGGAAAAGGATAGTGCAGCCATGTCTGCAGCAGCACCTGCTCTTAGTGCTCTTTGGCCTTTAGTTCAGGGGTCATTTCTGCCCAAATTTTTATTTCTAGACACATCACCTTTAGCTGATGTCTTTGTTGGAGAGGGCTTATTTGCTCTTACATGTTTGTGCAGCTGTGTTTCCAGGGCCCAGCTGTTATCCCCAAAGTGCTACACACTAGTTTGAGATTGGGTCAGTTAACAGATCTTTGTACTGTATCTCATTGCATAAGCCAGTGGTGTTCATCTTCAGGCCCTAAACATCAGTCTAAGCCAGCAGCTGAGTGCCTGCAGGTTTCTTTTGTGGGGACTGGGGACAAACAGGACTCCTTCAGAAGGTGTTTCAGAGCATCTGCATTAGATTTCAGTGCTGAATTGTGCTGAAGCCACCTAATTGTCTCAGGGAAAATGCACCTAATTCAGTTCTGAAGAACCTCTCTTGACTGCCTCCACTCCACGGAGCATTAGTTCAGATCATGGAATGGTTTTGTTGTGAATGAACTGGACTCTTGTCAGAGGAGACCTATCTCAAAAGATGCTTTCCAAAAGCATATCTAAGTCAGTATAACCTTTAGAACTTGTGACCACCCTAAAGATTGCCCTAAATAAAATTTTGTGAAAAACTTCAAACACAGGATGTGGGCCCTCAGTGCTGATGGTTTCATCTACAGATCTATTCCTAAAAAGCCACACTACTTGCTAGCTTACACAAAACCTCATATGTCCCAAAAAGAAACTAGGATGACTAAATTCATTTAGTATAGTGGAAATAGTCCCCCAAATCACAGTTTCTGGCAGGAATATTACTATGGACACAAAGAAACCTCATAAGAATACACAAACCTCATAAGAATACTTAGTCACTCTGCAAATACCTGCAGGCTGTCTTCTGGAAAAAAAGATTGATGACAATGTAAAAGAAATAGGAAACAGGAAATGAGGTTTAACAGAGCAGTAATAACTGAAGGTCAAATGACATACTGACATGTAAAATTCCCCAATGCAACACTGGATAAGACTTGGAAAAGCAACATTTATGGATTTGAAAGGTTTCCATTTGCAATGGTGATTTTCAGATATCTGAAGTAGAAAACTGAGAAAGAGAGGCTACTCTTCCCACCATCCCAAAGTCTATGGTAGCAATAGGAGTAGTAGTAGCAGCTATTAAGCAACAGAGACCACAGTGTTCAGCATCAATGGGCAGAGACAACACCAAAAACTGACACCATGTGGTTAAAGCTGAGAAAAGGGGAATTCAAAAAAGCAGCTAAATCAGGAAGCTACTTAAAAAGGCCTCATGGTCAAAAGTAGGTACAACAGCCCACAGCTGAAGCTGTGAAAATCTCATCCAACAGTCATACAAAGGATGCTGAGTCCCTCCCTGCCAAATACCCAAATAATGAATGCAATAAAAAAATGAAGTACTGCAATGACAATGTCACATGACCAATCCTTTGCAAAATAGATAGCAATTCAAGTAAAGTCAACCAGAAGGAGCAGACAAAGAGCCATAAAAATGCACACTGGAAGTGACAAAAGCTAAAAGGTGATTGGAAAAGTAAACTAAGAAAGGCATAAAATCAGGTGTGCAAAAATATTCATGTATGTAAAAAACCTTCAAGAAAATTACTGTTTGTTGGGCCACATGAAATAAATAAGTTGTGTAAGTGGATAAAGATGTTATTGATAGCTAGATTTACTTCTCTGCATCAGACTTCATCCTAAGTGATTTGAAGTGAAACATATCTCTGATTTGGTTTTCCATGTACTAAACAAGGATGGAATAATTTAATAATAGATTTATCACATCTTATAAGACATTGCAGATGGAAATTGAACACTAGCAGTTGTATCCTAGTCACTAGTAAATGTTCACATCTTTTTTCCTATTGAAAATCTAAAAAAAAAATAGGAAAAGGAGAAAGCATGATTTGCCAAGAGCTTTTTTTAAAGAAACATAAATTACACATCAAGATACGATCTTTTTACAGACCTTTCCCTGCTTTTAGCTGGCCAGCAGCAGCATGCATCACTTGACTTTCTGGAGTATTCTGCAGTGTATTGTAGACAGTCTCATCTGCATAAAAATCTGCTGCACTGTTCTTCAAGAATTAAGACAATAAAAAAGTTACTAATAGAGTACATTCTCTGAATAAAAAGAAACTTGTGGTCATTAATTGCCTGAAGCCTTCAAAATGCAACTTTTCATCACCTCATCCATGGAAGACTTTTCTCAGCCACGAGGGCACTCAGTGAAGTGTACCAATAACAAGCAGCACCAATTCATGTCCAGGGGCAAGAAGTGCCCACCAGAGGAGAAGCTGAGAAGGAAAACAGCATAATTGCCTCACTCTGCACCTTCAACCCTTCTGCTGGAACCAGAGCAGGAGCAGCTTCCAGAGCTAGGAAAAAAAACAGGGCCACCTAGACAGTAGCCCCTATGGACTCTGTAGTTCCCATGCTGTTTTGTTGTTAATCTGCTGGTTGAAAATAGGCTTTTGTGGAATCTGTTTCCCTGTGGAATCTCCCCTGCAATATTAATTTTCCATCACTCCTGGAGACCACACTCCCAGTGCTTTTAAGAATGCATATGGACTGTAATGGCTGAGGCTGTGCTCAGATAATGCTGGTCCTTCCAGAACAAACTGCTGTTGGAGAAATCAAAGCCATGGTTCTTTTTCACAGTGGCAGAAGCTACATCGGGGTTGGAAGCTGTTGTTCTCTGTCTGTTCCCAGGTAACAAAAAAAGCCCTTTTTCCTATAATTAATTCCCTAGTAGGTTTGTTTGGCAGTTATCACGTTATGTGATTAACCACAGAAGGGCATCAGAAGCAAACTGCTGACTCCTAAAAAGATATTATTAATCACATTTCACAAATATTTCCCAAGGCAGTTTCATCTGAATTGTGCCTGGCCAGACCAAATTTCTGTTAGTGTTAGCATAATGATTTGTATCAAAAATCCCAAATGAGCAATCAGTTTGCCAGTCATGTCTGACTATTATTAGAAATGAGTTCACTCACAATCACGTTTCTCCAGCTATACCCTTGCTCCTCCACAGATGGTGCTGCACAGTAACTGGGACTTGCTCGAAGGTGGTGGTGATGGTTGATAACAGTCAGGCAGTTTTTATAACCTGGGAATTAGGAGGAGGGAGCAAAAAACCAAATGAGTGAAAAAAAGGGAAGAAGGAAGAAAGAAAACCACAATGGCAAATAATTTGACATGGTGCTGGGCCTGTCAAAAAGCATTTATCCTGTGGCTGCCTTCTAGATAATAAAGTGTCCAGAGCCCAGCAAAATCTGTACTGCTGCTGCTGACCACACCCTTGGGCTGGTTTTGTTAGCCCTCACAATGAAAAGCAATTTTTTAAAGATAGAATGTTGGAGATTTCATAGCATCATGAAATTGTTTGATTACTGGGTAACAGAGGGCCATGCAGACCACCAGACACAGTGAATTGGATAAATATAGACTCCAATAATATACCTAGAAAGGAAAAGGGACTGTCAGGCAGTTCTGTAGGCCATTAGTACAATGCAAGTCAGAGTTTCCAATGGTGAATCAAGTAAAGAAGCATCAGTGCCTGAAAGAATGACACAGGAGGAACCCAAGAACTTGTGATGCTTAAAAGAAGTGGAGGAGAATACCAGACTAAAGACATTTGAAAAAATTACCCACTGCAGGTGGTCAGAAGAAGCTAATGAAGGGCATGGGTACACCTATTGCAAGTGGAAATGTGGGTGCAGCTGGCAACAGACTAAACACTGCATTGCAAGGGTTTAATAACTCCAGCAGCCCAAAGAACATATATAAGGAAGAAGATTGCAAGTAATTATATATAGTGAATCCTCCAGCACGTGTAAATTACCAGTGCAGTGGTGCCAAAAATTTGTTAACAACAGCTGAAGATACAGTACTATTGGACTTATTTACATTTCATTCTATAATAGATAACATGTAAATAAACTTCCTTATATGAAAGGCATTTCACACAAAAGACAGCAGGTATTTTGTTCTGGGCTTAGAGGGTTTGTAATGTAGCCTCCTATTTTCCTTTCCTTGCATTTCTGCTTACAGTGTAAAAACACCAAACACAAATTTTAACTTTTATAGTAATTTAATTATCAAAACCTTTCCAGAACTGAAAATTACAGCTTTCTTGCATTTTAGGTTTTATAAAATATACAACTCTTGAAACCAATAAAAAATTATGTTAATTATCCAGACTCAGAAAATATTTAAGATTTATATATTGGTGTGCAAAAAAATTAAATGAGGAAATTAATTTCACTTGCTGATCTTTTTTTTTTTTTTTTTTTGGCTTTGGGATTCATCGCATACCAGAAGGGCATTTGGAAGTTAAAACATTAAAATTGAAAAAAGGCTGTTGCATAACAGTCATATATCCTCTGATTATGGGAAAAGTGAGCTCAATGCACCTGGGCTAGTGCTGGGTCCAACAGCTTCCCTGTGCTGTGACCTGGAAGATACTCACCACACTGGGCAGTACTCCTGGAGGGGTGCAAACCCTCCAAATAATTTTTCCTCCTTTTCCTCCTCTCAAAACATCCCATTAATCCACTTCTGGGGAATTAGTCTCCCACCTGTATGCTTCAAGAGGTGCTTTCCTGTTAAAATAGGAGCTGGGAAATGAAGTAGAGTAAGGGTGTTTGTTACCTGGTGGACACTGCATTTCTCTGTCAGAGTGCTGCTGCAGCACTTCTAGAGCATCTTCAAAAGCCTGGCCCAGCACGTCGTGGTCAGGAAAGTTCTGCAAGAACATTTTTCTGTCAGAACCCAGAAAAGACCAGGCTGGTTCTTTTAACATTGTCAATCAGTCCACCCTAAATAAAAAGCGATGGTATAGAATACACATCCTCCTGGAATAGATCTTTGGCAGGCACCAAGGCATCACCATAATATTTTACTATTATGAGAAAGTTCTCACTCCTTTGAGGTCAGTGAGACAATTCACACAGGCAATATTACTCAACTCAGTCAAATGTTTCAAGGTTCATTTCCTTAATTTGCAAAAGAAGTTTACATAAAGGGTGTTACTGCTGGTGGAGAGTTTTACAGTCTGTAATGCAGAGATGTTTGTATCACTTGTGTAACATTGTTTATGAAGCCAGAGCAATCTTTCAATAAAATTGACATGAAAAAAAAATTACACATAATTTCTGAAGCAGTTAAGCAGAGAAAATGCTACACTATGCCACTGCAGGAAACCAAGTGTGGATTTTCAGAAAACTGTTTATTATAATTTTAGAACACCTTGTTGTAGAAAGCTAAAGATACCCTCGAATTTGAGTTTGACTGAGTCTTCTGCAGCATATTTGAATCACTCAATAATGAAAGAGAATACAGGTGTTGTAGACTTACCATTATTTAGATGTCAAGACTTGAATCCTGTTTAAAAGAATCAATATTTTTAAAATTGTATGTTTCAAAACAAATAATAATTCCCTGAGCATAAATTAAAATAACTAAACAAAACAACTCAGTATTGTTTCCAATTACAGAGTAAAATATTTTAAGAACACATATAAAAGGGATTTATTATTAGATGCTGATATTTAAATTAAATAAATACTTGTGACATTGCATTTTTAAAAAATCAAATTATTTTTTGTTAATAAGTTTACAGTTTCATTAATACTACAACTTTTAGATTATTATCCACACCATTGCAAATACATTTTCAAAGACGTTATGAAGTGTTATTGTTGACATTGAGTCTCAGTCAACATAACTTCTAATTCCCCAAGAAGATACTCACCTACATTAAATGCAAATGTTTAAGTCCCTTTGGTTCACAGCCAATTGAAACAAGCCTAGAGCTTTTTCTAATACAGATTAGCATATGACTGTATATGAACATAAAGAAACATTCAGACTATTTGTGAGTTTCAGAGGCAAATTTGATTGTTTAATAAACAGTGTAAATAGACATATTTCCTGCCAGTTTAACATGAACAATATTACTCAGAAACATATCCTTAGTACCTCCTTTTAGGTTTATATTTCTTAAAGAAAACTATAATCAAGTTTTTTTGCCTCGCAGATTTTTTCCCCCATTATCATTTACATTATTATTTCAAAACTGTAAATATAATAATCAATATATCAGTATTTTACTCAGTAAATACTTGATTATTGTGTGTGATGTTTCAAAATACAAAGGAGAGACAGGATACATAAATATTACAGAGAAAGAATTTTATCCAACATTAACCATGAATGTTCTAAGCTGGGAATTTTGCCTCAGGTAAGTATGTTATAGGGTATGGTCAAAATCTGCAGAAGTGTTTTTAAATTTTGACAACCAGGGATATATGGTGGAATCCTAGTGACTCAGTAAATTGACCTCACTGAAATCAGTGGGATATTTCTCTCTGAGTACAGTGCAATAAATATTTGAATGATCTGACCTAAATCTACTCTAAAGCCATAATGGTCAATGTCAATCCTTTAGCTGCAATGGTTGCCACAGATTCCTGGGGCATAGGGCTGTAGAAATTAAAGACAGAAATCTGCTTTGTAAAGATCCCTACATATTGTCCACATAATTTTAAGTAATTCACTTTCCTTAAAGTGATGTTTTCTAACTCAGACTCCAAACTGATACCTTGACAGTACATCTACAGTCACCTCAATGCTTTCCAAAGTCTAAAATGCGCAAGTACGGGCAAGGTACTGTTGAATGGTCATACCACTTACACTAATGAATTCATAGCAAAGAAGAAAAAGGCACACCTTAACTAAGCTTAAAAAAACCCCTGGACACTTACCTAGAATTTCAGTTCCACCCACAGGACAAGAATCTGTCTGATTTTGGAAATGAAAGAAAGACTGAGTTCCCACAGCAAAAGGCTGGCAAAGGGGCTGCATTAAATAGCTGATTTTAGGGAAGTGTTTTGCCTAGGGATTTTTTTGAGAGTATAGATGTAGTAACCTGCTATCATGGCCCCTCATTCTGCACAAAAGGGGGTAATTTATACTGATATAAATAAAATTAAATGTTTTAACTATCATCCAAAACATGTGGTTTTTAAACATGGGGAGATATTTCTTTTGTCTGTGGCACCTTCTAACAAATCTGTCACTGGTATCGTGGTAGGGTGAATCTAAGGCAAAACCCTACATTCCTCATCTGTCCCACACAGGCTGCAGTGAACTTTGAGCTTTTATCTGAACCTTCTTTTTAGGTCAGTGTAAGAAGTGAATCAAACTAGATCTCAAAATAAGAGTTTGAAGGAATTTCAGAGTTCTGCTTCCAAGCTCATGTTTGTAGCCCATGCCCAGCTATAAAGCATTGGCTACAGCATTGAGTAGAGAATCAGGCAGGCTGTAGTTGGTGGTCTGCCAAACACTTTCTGAGCAGCTCCAAGACATGATGTTGCATCCTACAGGAGCAGAACTTTGTGGGTTTTAGCTTAGAGCTTCTTATTGCTGACAAAATCTAGTCTGTGCCATAGCTCTTTCCAGCCAAGTCTTTCAGAGGCACATTTTGCAGAATTTCCTCAGCATTTGCCACAAAGCTGCTGTTAAATAGCAATTACCTCTTACATTATTTATGCATACTCTCTCAACCAAGAACCTAGTCAAGAACAGACCTTGTTATGAAAGCTCAGTGAAACCAATTTGAAGCCATCAACCATTTCTGCTGGTTCCAGATGCAATCTGCCTTTTCAAAATTCGCAACAAAAAGTTTCAGGATATCTTATTTTAGTGAAATACATTAATATATGTATGTCTTTTTTTGAACTTCAGGTTCTGTTTTGCACTACTTCTCTGGTCTGATTTGGGCTTATAAAAGAAAACTAGCTCGCAACCAGAGGGGACAAGGAGGGACTGTGACTGAGAAACAAGGGAATGAGCCAACAGCAAGGTCAGAGGACTTGGAGGTGCTCCATAACTGAATAGCCACAAAACCAAAGAGATTGTGGCTCAAAGAGTGACCATAGTGGAGTAGAGGAAATTAGCAAGAAGGAAGCAGCAGTGGAAGCGAAGGGTGAGAAACAAGGAGCAGCAGAAAGAAACCACAATGTCTTGACCCCAAACCCCTGTGGCACTCATTGCCTCACCAAAGGAACTGAGTATAACCTGTGGAGATAACAAGAGGGGAGGAGATGTGTCTGGAGTGCAGTTGAGCCTGGGAAAAGGGAAGGAAAAATGTTTTAATGTTTATCTTCTTTGCTTCCCAATACCCAAATAAGCAACTAAATATATTATAGCAATAATTCAGTTAAATTCCCAAAGTGCACAAGCAGCAGTGAGGGTGTGCGGTTGCTGGCTTGGTGTAGTAAAAGAGGGTGAAGGTCAAGAGATGAAAGCTAATGGTTTTACCATCACTAAAATGATCCATCTTCCTAAATCAAATTGCTCTATCAGAAAGTTATTGTTTCATATGAGAGCCTACACCAGAAGGCAGGTCAGCAAAGGGTTTGTTTTCAGAGGAAATGAGAGAGTGCCATACACAGCACAAACACACAGCATAAGAACAAGAGCAAATGCTGTCTCGTAGGGGAGTTTTAAACCCTGCACCCCATTTGTGCATTGAATCTTTGTCCCAACACAACCTTAGAGCAGGAGCCAAGCCTACCTCACTGTAAGTGTGCAGAAGAGGCAGAGGAAGGTGCAGCTGAGCACTGGTGTCAGCTGACATTCACTGCTCACTCCTCGACACATCACAGTGCAGTCAAGAATGGAAGCACGATGACCTCTACTAAGACATACTATCAGAGAAGAAAGCCTACTTTGATTTTTCCATTGGATGGGTGGATGGATTCCAGATAAAAGTCTGAGACAGAGAACTTGCTCTTCAGATCTTAATGCCTCAAACAATTGATGTGCCTGATAACAAAATTTAAGTATCCGTTAGAAACCACAACATTGAGCTCTTCTACTTCCTCCATGTTTTAAAAATAAACTTCAAACAACAGAATTATTGTTTAAGTTTCAGAACTTTCTTCCATCTCTGCTTGGCATAAAAGATACCTCACAGTGATGGTACAGCAGAAGCATTTTCATGTCTGAATAAAACACAGAACTAAATAATGTACTACAGCATTTGTCAGAGAGTTTGAGAAAGCATAAAGATTCTTGCATGAGGCATTCTTCAAATACAGAAAAAACCCCTCAGTCTTACCCTTCTTAAAGTAATTTAAAACTTGAAATGGCAAGTTTTGTCACCTGGCATTTGTAGATTTGTTTAAGTTTCTTCAATATCAGACCATTTGCAACTGCCCAAATAGACCCCTGAAAACAGAGGGCACTTCATAAAAAAATATCCTGAATGTGACAGCTACAGAGATTTTCTGTGCTTCCATACTTGTTCTGGCCCTTGTCAGATGCCTTTACCACTACTTTTCTGGCCAAGCAGCTCTGTAATAACCTTTGCCTTGAGTCCTTATGGGTGTAGATTCACAATAATTACACTACCACAGACATTTCTCCCTGAAAGTGGAAAAGTTGAGGGATCACATGTCTGTGCTCACCTCCTGAATCTAACCATGCTCACCAGTGAACCTGGAAATCTCTGCCATTATGCTCCATTCAAGGCTCAAAAGAAGCTGGAAAGTTTCTTGCAGCAAGGATGAAGACTTTGCTCTATGCAGGAAGAACAGGGATCAACACTCAATGGAGAGGCCTCTTCTTTTATATGTAGTGTGCAATGATAATCTAGGCATGAATATCTCACAGTAAATGAGTCTGCAGTCTGCACTTCAAATTAGTGGGCTCAGAAAATCCCCAAATTCACATTCCCAGCCCTGGAATATGAAGAAAACTCTCCTTAAAAAAAACCCAACAAAACAACAAAAATCAAATTCCTAAACAAATACAAAAAGGAAATAAATGCAGCTTTTTAACAGTCTCACTACTATTGTATACCATGATTTTGGTCAGATAATTTAGCATAGCACACATACAAAAATACCCCAAACAAATTGAAAGGGAAACATAAAAATGAACAAACAAAAAACCGATTATGGCATCATATTATATTAGCAAATCATATTATGAAACTGACTCTAAAAGTCTCCAATTTGTTTTGGAAAAGTTTGGTCTGTACATTAAAACACACATTTTTTAATTTTTTCAAATACCAAAAGATGAGGCTATGTCATAATTTCAAATGCTTTACTTGCCTTACAAACAATTCTACAACTGGCAAACTCTCTGCAATGCAAAATATACACTTTTATTGTAATTGGTGGAGTTATAATATTGTTTCCTTAGCTGGTGGAAATTGGTATAGAGCCACCAAAGCCAAAGGATCAGTGATGATTTCTGCAAACAGATGTTGACACCACTACTATTTTCATGACAGTAAGGGGAAACTTGCTGTGCCATCCTTAAGGTTGCACATACTTCCCTGAATTCCTGATTTATTCTAATTTTTTGTCTACATTATAAAGCATTGCAGTTGGTTACCTAAAGAGTGTCATTTTGGCATTTTAATTCTCGTAAGAGCTCTTTATAGTTATTTACTGGGCCTCATTTTTTGAAGGAGCTTGCCCAATCATTATCTCCAAGTCCATCTCATGTGTGAAGCTTTTTACAAAGACAAAAGATACTGAAAATGTTATATAAATTGAATTTTAAGCCTGAAATGAGACATTATCTCCATCAGACACATGTCCTTGCCACTAAATATGAAACATTTGCATATCCCATTGGAGGCCATCTCAGTGTGGATTGTAAGTTATGAACCAACCTTAAGATTTATTTATTTGGCTAACATTAGATCCGTAATAGATCTCACTAAGAACATTGAATAATTACAGTCATAAAACTAGATATTCGGATAAATTATTGCAGTGGTTAGGCCTAAGCATGGAATTACCTCTTCTAGGGCTTATAAAGAGAAGAGCAGCATGGAACCTGAAGTTGCATGAGTGGGCAGATCATCTTTTCAATGGAAAACCCACATCTAAAGCCCTCAACTTACAACTAGACCCAGAATATTGGTCCAAATGCTCATGTCAGCAAGGCTTCTCAGGGAGCTTCTTCTTTGGCTTCATCTAACCAAAGGAAGTGAATTTCTGATGGGAAACCCCGCTGAGATAGAAAACCAGAAACCACAACAGAAGCACAAGGAACTAATAACAAAAAGTGCATTGGGAGAAAAAACAAGAACCAGCCCTAACTAACTAAAAGAAAACTCTGAAGTGAAATATGAACGAATAATTTTGATTCATTTACAGGTATAATGAGTACTGTCAAATATTGGGATAAATAAAACACAGTAATACTTCAGCAGAAAACTATCAGAACAAGATGGGAATAATATGACAGTATTTCATAAAAATAGCAATGAATAATGGGAAGAGTTCTACTCTAGATCTTTTCCACCCAAACCATTCTATGATTTGATGATTAGGAGGTGAGCCTGATAAAGGATAAAAGTGAAAATCTTTCCCTGAAAAAGAAAGGAGATAGCAAGAAGTATTTAATATAGTATTTAAATAACTCTTAATAGTGAAACTGGGGAAGCCAAATAGAAACTAACAATTTTCCAAGTAACTGAGCTATTTGTGGAAGAAACATGCTTTCAGATTCAAGGGGCGCTTAGATCACACAGGATTAATTCAACACTCCAATTCCATTCCCCCTAAACCATAAACCTGAGAATTGAAAAATGTTAAGTCTAGGTGACAGAACCTTTTCAGCTACAATGAATGGAAGGATGCAATTTTGTCTGTTTCTGGAAAAGCTGGAAAGAGAGACATATAATAACTGCTGTAGCATCTGCAATCATTTAGAATTAAAGACCTGTAGCAGACATACAGAAGCAAACAGAATAAAAGTAACAGAGTTCTAACATTTTTAAGACAAGATACATTCCAGGATCAGGCAGACGGACCATGTAAGCACATATTGAAGCACTGCATCTGTAGGTGTTGAACAGAAAGAAAAATCAACTTTCATCATTCTGCAGGCCCTAAATTATCTTTAAATCCTCTGGAAATTACCAGCAATGGAGGAATATGCCCATAAGAAAAAGTGGTGGAAGTAAATCAACAGGCCAGCCTGAGATCCCCAAGTCCATTGAGGATAGAAATAACAAGTCACTACTAATTAAAATGCTGACATTATGCATTAAAAGAATACAACATGCTGTCTTCACTATAAGAATACAAGCTGACCTTCACCTGAAATGAAATGCAACAATCTACAGGACTATATCCTAAGGCCTATAAAGTGTATTTATTTCATTTATAACTTCAAAATAGGCAGAAATTTTGTGAGACAGTATAAAAGAAATTTAAAAAAGAGCAGAAAATGTTAAGTTTTCTGCACCATCTTTCATAGAAAACATGCAATTTCATCAGAAGACCAAGAATTAGAAAAAACAACTGTATATTGACATTAATCTCCCCAAAATTGAAAAGAGAAAATGTTTTGGGCTAACCAAAACATGAAATATTCCATAGGAGTTTTTTTACAGCTATTCCTGCTGCAGGTACTTTTGTCTTAAATAGTTATAAATAGGGTACCCTGACAGGCTGGAGCAATTTTTGCCAAATGCAACAAGAAGGTCAGCTGCCCTTCCCAGGTAGATCCATTGCAAAGCAAATATGCTCCTACTTTTTCTCTTAAAGGAAAATTTGGAATCACATTTTGATTTCACCCACATGGAAGTTACTACCATACTACATGACTGGCACCACAAAGTTTAGAAAAGATTCAAGCATTCAAACACTAAAAGCAGAGTGGTTTGAGCCTCTGACAGAATCTCCATTTTCAGGGACAGATATCTACATTTAGTCCCACCTGAGAGTTGGGCAAATATTTCCCACATATGACTGAGATGGAAAAAAGTAATGAAGGCTTGAAAACAGGCCATCTGAAATGAAGGAAGCTGTAAGGTTGTGAGGAAGATGGTAATAAATAGATGCGAGAGGCAACCAGTTGACCAAGTTCACTTGGGAATGTAAAAATATATCTGACCTTATAATCGAATGCCCTTGAGTAAAAGTAGTTAGAATACAAAAACTATTTACAGCCATTCTTGGTGTTATAATTGTCATATAACAAAAAACAAAATCAACAAAAATCTAGCACATTCTGTCTTTGAAAGAGTAGAATGAGGTCAGGTTTCTGCCAGAATTCTAGATTAAAAAAAAATATACTTTAAGGAAATGCAGAGCAGCAAAGGAATTTTTTTAGAAATAGAATTCCTGTCACTAGTAAACTCTGAAGGTGACTGAAAAACAGCTGTCCCAAATAATGGGGATTTATGCTTTGATGAGGCAAACAGTGATGTGGGCATAAAGTGCTATGACAAGCAAATAAATGCTTCCTATATTATCAGGAAAGTGCTGAAGAAGTACTTAGACTTTGGGGATTTTTACAAAGTGATGTTAAAGAAATCCTGCATCTTGATGGTAAGGTAGGAAGCATGTCAGTAAAAGAGTTTCCTGGCCTGGAACCCTTTTTAAATTAGGATTTTCCAAAACTGAGTGTTTTTTAAATTTAAATTTCAAATGAAACTGTTATTTAGTAATGGCTTCACGCTCTTTTCCATTTCCCTTTGAGATGCCTGCATTTTGAACCATCATTGAATTCAACAAAAAAAAGCAAGAGGCCTTGGCCTTAGGTATGTCCAGGAAATGCTCTCCATGGAATTCCCCCAAGCCATATCTACATGATCTCAGTGAGTTTAGCTCACTCTTGTTTTATGGGATGTATCTGCTAAAGGTAAAAGGAAAGAACATTTAAAATAACTTAAAAATCAAGACAAGCAATCCTTGACAAGCTAAGGCTCCTTACTTGTTATTAAGTTGTTGGGCACTCAAGTGCTTAATTCAGTCACACATAAAAATCTTCAATAATGGCAGGAGAGGTTTTGATCCATAGAGACTTTTTAAAAAAGATCACTTCAAAGATATTTAGAGCAAGGGACCCAGTTCTAGAAAACATTCAGCTATAATCTGAAATTCACACCTAATCAGAATCATATTTTAACTTAAAACTGAGCAGGTGCTTAACATACCTGGACAAGTTGAGCTCCTGATTTATGAGTGGTAAGATGTAATGCTTTGCATTATAGCTCCCCAAAAAGATGTCAAACACCTTCAGAAAAAAAATGTAAATAGGATTCCAGAGAATTCAGCCTGCAAGTTACATTGTTAACACAATGCCTCACAGGAGAATGACACACATTCCATGCCAATCTTCAAATCAAATTATATTTTTCACCTGTCTCCCATACTTTCCTCATTTTAAGCCAAGCTCTTAACATTATCTGTGTAAAACACATGTTGAACAACTTTCAGATTCAGGGGATATAGCAACTACTCAGTTAAATTAAGAGCAACAGCAGCATTACATATTTCATATGCACACCCTAAAAGATCAAACTTTACCACTTGTTAGGGAATTATAACATCATGGGGGATAAGGTTAATTCTAAATATATGTTGAAAAGGTCTGTAAATGCAGATAATGACAGAAATAATGGAGTAGGTGTAATGTTTTTATGCCACTGTGTGTCTCATGTTGAACATTTGTTCAACAGTGTTACCTGAAATACATGGCAAGCAGAATAGCCATGTCCTTAAAAAAAAAAAATCCTCTTTAGGACTCTCTATTTTTGCTGTTCCTCAGACACAGAAAGTGTCCCAGTTTCAGTACAGTTAAAGAAACACAGTTCAAGAACTGACTTATTCCTGCTCTTTCAGATCAACTTTATCTTCTACTAATACCTGGAGAGTACTGAAACTTCACTGGATGTGTAGCTGCTTGACTGGAACATAGGCACAAGAAGGGATAAATCTGGGAGGAAGCAGTGCCAGAGCAGTACCAAAGATTGCTGTGTAAGACACCAGGTGAGACACATGAAGGAAACTGCAACTGATAAAGAAAAGAGCAGAAGATGCTGGGAATTAAGACTGAGAGCTTGAGGTCATCATAGTTGTAAGGTGATTGCATAGACACTGGCTCTGAACTCCAAGGTGCTCAGTGGAATTGTGGGGAGAGGTGCCAGAAAGGGATTTAACCAGGATTTGAGAAGAGAGGATTGGAACCTGTTTGACAAGAAGATAAAAGGAAGGCTGAGATTCATATGAGAACCTGCACTAATTTTGTGAGACCTGGCTGAAGAGTGTAGGATTGGAGATGAGAAGCTTGGACCAATACATCTTGGATTGAGCAGGGCAAGAAGAATAGAAGCCAGATACAGTGGAAAGGGAAGACTGAATTTTGAAAGATAAGGGAAGAAGGGAATAAATGGAGGGGGAAGGATTAATGCCATCTTTCCACTCCCAGTCTCCCAAGACTACAGTGAAGGCCAAGATTTCACCTGGACTCAGAATACCTCCCTGCTGCAGAAAATATTGGTGAAATTCTTCAGTGAAGCCAGAGGACAACAATCTGCTATTGCCATCACCTGAGCAGTTAACTAAGATGATGGAGATGAAGGTGGCAGACTGAAGGGAATTTTTTTTAATGCCAGGCTTTTTCCAAATGTTATTTTTTGTTAACTGAGGCATCTGAAAGTGGGGCATGAGGGATCCTCTTGCAGAAGAATATAGGAGTACTTCAAAGGCAGAAGATATCAAATCAAAACATTATCTTCTGCCTTTCCTCCTCCATGGGTGTATATTTTAACATTTTCCTTTGAAGGCCCCTGTTTTTTAATGTGCATGGAATAAATTTTGCTTTAATAGTGAGTGGTCCTGCTCAGTAAATGAGATCATCACATGCAGAAACCCTGCTGCATCTGTTTCAGAAGTTATAACTGTCTGGTGAACAAGAGAGGGAGAGGATGCTCTCCAAGTTAAAGCAGCTGAATGCTACCCTGGAGAAGTGGGTTTGAGTTCTGAGCCTGCCTCTACCACAGAGTTCCCAAACGATGCGAGGCAAGTCCCTTTGAGCAAACTTTCACAGGTGGTCACTTACTGTATGTTCCTCATTTTTAGGACTTCTGACTCGAGACCCCACCATTAGATTTGCAGAAATGCTGAGCAGGACCAGCTGCAAGTGTAGTCACAGAGTGCTGGTCTAATCCCACAAACTGCCCACAAATGCTGAACTCTCCAAAACAGGAGTTCTTGGGTATTATAGATCAAATATACAAAATTAGTGGGAATTTTCCAATTTAATCTCATTGTGCCATCATTCCTGTAAAGCAGGGATAAAAATTGTCTTCATATCACAATGCACTTATAAATGTTTTAGTCCTTAGGTAGCACATTGTAATGAAGTATAAAAAAAGTCCATAAAGAGATTTAAAATTCTCTCTTGAAAGCAGTATCTGACAATGTAGTGGATAAGGCTTGGGGATGCAATCAGAATTGAAATCTCATAGGCTGACTAGTCCTTAAGAGAGCACTGCCCATTTATGTACTGAATGAAAGAAAGAACCTTGTAGGAGAACTGTTGGTGATCGTGTCATAATAGTGCCATAACACATGAGGACAAATTAAAGCTGTATCAGTCAATTTAATTTGGCCATGTTGTAATTAACTTTTAACTTCTTTATTTGCAATCTTAATATCAATTTAAAGGCAATGTCACTGCATGCACAGACAGGAGGGCTGGGGTTTTGTTACTACTTTGTTACCATAGAATATAGTTTCATCTTCTTTTAAAAAAAAAAAAAATTAAAAAATCAGGGACTTCTAAGGGACTTCTTGATCCTTACCAGAGGTGCTTTAAAAGCAGCAATATTTTTTCCATAATGTTTGAAGACTCTTGACCCTATTAGATGTATTGATATAAAACAACATTAAAAAAAAATGTAACTAGCTAAAAGTCCCTCTCCCTCAATCCTCAGGCATTCAGTATTTATCTCTAAAAAAGGCTAATACCACAAAATCTCAGAATAATTAGAGTCAAAAACAACATACAGCATAATCCAGAAAGCTGTAGGAAGGGGAATCTGCTGGAGTTTGGACACAACAAATACACTGCTAGTGTTCCATTGGTGAAGTGGTCTGGGCTGAGCTTGCTTTGTAGAAACCCCAGCTTAAGGGATGCAACTGGAGCTTGACATGTGCCTGTGGTAAGGAGCCAGAGAGCTGGTACATCTGCTCTCCATATTTCGTGTTTTCGTTCATTTTCAGCAGTCTTGTGCCTTCTAATACAAACATGACATAAAAATATTGATATGTGTAGTGCAAGATCAAGCAATTGATTGATATACTGATGAGGACAGAGAGAAATAAGGTCTTTTTCTCTTAATAAGAAGTATTAAAAGCAGAAAAAACAAATGTCTGTATTTTCCTCTGTGTATCATTTCAGAGTAATCAGGCTGTCTCTTAGTACTATTTACCTACAGCTAAATATTAGGCATCAGTGATAATAAATCCCACAAGTGGCCTGTCAGAGTTGTTTCTTTTGCCATCTCAGAGTACAAAGACTGATGAAAAGAGCATTTGCTTGAGAAAATTACATAGACCAGTAATAACTTGGAAACTGAAAGGCACCAAATAGGAAAATAAGCCTGAAAAAATGTCATCAGCTTTGATTAAAATATTCTCTGTTGCAAGTACGGAATTCCCACGAGAATGCTAGGAAGCAATCGTATATCTACTTTTAGAAGACTTATATGACTCAATATAATGCTTAATGCCAATAAGTTCCTCTTTTTTTAATAGAGCTTGAAACTTGCTAAGATACAGTAACACAATTCTTGCAGAACAAAAGCAGTATTTCCACATGCATTTCAGCAGACATATTACTTTTATTTTAAGACTCTTTTGAAGGTGTAAATGCTTTTGTTAGACCAAAAATACACAGAATGCATTTTTTACCCAGAAATTTTAAGGTAGATTGGTGGATTGCCGTTGTGTGTCAAGAGGGCTAAAAAAAGGGCTAAAAGCAATTCAGCTGATAGCCATGCTTGCTCTATGTCCATTTAGAACTTTTGCCTTGCACAGATCAACCATAGATAATTCATATTAGCCAGACTATCTTGCTAGCTGGAATGGGTACCCAGGAAGAAAACCCTCTCTTATGTGTCATCATTCAACAGAAAGGACCAAAAATGCAGCAGACTTCTCTGAAATGGTGGGGTTTTTTATACCAGCACTGAACTATGTGCTACAGGTCATATAGGCTTTGGTTCTACTGGAAGTATTTTTCGGCAGAATGCCCTTTATCTGATTAATGTCTTTGAATAAACTCCCATTTCACTGCTACACTTCCAGTTAAACTATGCACTCTTGAGTATAATGTAGAAGAGAGGTCTCCCTTTACCAAGCCTCTGTTTGAATTGTGAATCTCAGGCAGAAATTTAAGGAAATATGAACACATTAGTTCCTACACTGTTGCAAGAAGCTTTTGAAAGCACCTGATCGTTGCTTGCTTTTGATGAGATCCTTAGTTCCTTCTGTTTATCCCCTGCTGCCACAAGTAGTTCCTACTTATCTGCAAATCTGTGACATCTTGGGTGATGTGTCAGTGCATGAACATTTATGAATTTAGTTGGTGAACACAGAGAAAAGAAAATGAACTCATAGAAGATAAAGTACAAGAGAACTTTGGAGAGTTTTCACTGAAACAAGGAAGTTTCAATGAAAAGTAGGGACTAGAAGCTGGAAAATAAAGCTGGAAGTTTCTGATTTCTTGCAAAAGCAGTTTTAAGGGCTGTTTTTTTAAAAAAATATTTGTTTTCCCACTGGCAGTTGACTGCCATCTTCAAAGGCTTTGGGCAGAATGCCTGAGAAACACACCCTCTCCTTTTGAAATCTATTGTCTTCTCCTACAGTGACAAAGATCCTGATTTTTCCTTGGTGTGCTCAGAGACTCCAGGTCTCACACTTGTTACAAAGCACTGATTAGCTTCCTGAAGCTCAGGGTCTGTGCATTATACTGTGGATGCTTCTGAAACAGGTATCTAAAAATTTAGCTGCTTGTGACTATGGGTGGCTAAAGTTGAGGATCCATTTGATCCCTTCAGTCTCCTGTTCCCCATCAGTTTGACCTTATAAAAATAACAACCATTAGCCACAAAATAGCAAGGATTTTTGAGCTACTATGTGCAGACATAGCATTTTTATTCATAAGTATTGCCTGATGTCATGAACAAATCTCTTCAGAGAACTAATAGAGGTAAGTCCTTATCAATGGAATTTCATATTTTGTCCAACACAGGATGAAATACTACATGATGAGGGCAACTTCTGTATTGTTGCTGATTGCAGTGCAGAATGAAATGTGACAGGATTCAGTGGCTGTCCTGGTGCCTGACAAGGTACTTTTTTTTAACTCACAAGAAACTTTGAAAAAGTGCCGAGTTTTGAAAGGACTTTTTAGCTGTTATATTTGTATGGATGCTAAGCAAATCATTGTGAGAGAAAGATAACTGGTTTGGTGGCAACTCCGTTAAAGAAAATAGAATTGCTGTTTACTATCTGTCAACAGGGAGGTCACTCCCATCTGCAAGTGGAATGCTTAAAGGAAGAATTAAAAGACACATTGAGATTCAGTATTTTAGAACAGTAGATAATATAGACAATGGATTATACAGTGGCAAATGCAGGGAAAACTGTGAGAGCAGCAATAGGCTTCTAACTTCAGCTAATTTACTGCTCATTTGAGGATCTCTGTAGTTTTAAAGGAGCTTCTTAAGAGGTTTCTGAAAGGTGGAGGAAGACAGTGTACAAGATGATGGGTGTGTGGGAATACATTACCTTTTTGAGTGTATGAAAAAGAACAAAAGCCTAAGGCTTACACAATAAACAGACATTTACGCTGGCACCAGGTAACAAAATGTTCAATAGAATAAGACTAGAAGTGTGCCAGTGACAAATAACAGTATCATTAACTATACTGTAATTTTTCAGCCCCAAATTATTTTTATTTTCACAAACAAGACCTCTTGAAACTTACTTATGTAATGAACCAAGCTATACACAATACAATTTCTTGCATGTCATGTTAAGCTGGTTTATTCTTATAAAACAGACAATTCATCCTAGATCCTGCCCAGACTATACAGTTTGCATGAGAAAATATACATTTATATTTGTATCCTGAGGCAAGAGCAAAAAATGAGGATTTATCCTGCTCTTTGCAGAGGTTGCAAGATCCCTGGGACAGCCAACAGCCCCACAGTCTGGTGCTACTCACATACTGCAACAGAACTGAGTTTCCTGTTTCTTGCTTTCAAGGTGTGGGTGCATGTGTTACCGGTTGGATAGTTGATTTTTAGGTTAGCATGTCACTGGGAGACTCTTGAGATTGTAGTTGTAAGCTCCACATGCTGTCAATTAGTACAGATTTCAGAAACACTAGTTGTAAGTGAAGAAATTAGAATACACAGAAATAGTAGGTTGATGGGACTGATTCCAAGTGTACAAGCCCAAAGACTCCATGGTCCTCAGATAAAAGTCAAAACAATTCTGAGCAAAGAACAAACTAAACGCGGAATCCCAACATACCAACTCTTTGGGACAAAATTCTACTGATTTTGACCAAGGTGGACAGGCCACCTATACTTAATCCAGAAAAGGAACATATATAAATTATATGTTTGATAAACAGCAAATACAAACCATTATAAACCAATCAGTTGCAGACAAAATAATGGAAAGTTTAACTGTGTTTAACCATGTTGCCAGACCATCACTGGGACAACTAACCCTCAGGTGTTTGTTTAAATATAGGTTGACAGGCAAGCAAAAACACTTGCAAGCAAACATAGCACACTTCTGTCTGCTTCTGCCCGTTTTCCTTACATCATCTCCCATGACAGACAACACAAAGCTGGCAGTTTGACCATGCTAGCTGGGAGAAAGACTGAAACACATGGATGGGATGGGAAGTCAAGGCATTGTGCACCATTCCAACAATGGATGTTTTAAAGATGCATACAAAAATTCACAGGAAAATCATTAAATTACAACATTTTGAAGATTAATAAATAAGGTCACAGTTCAAATCAACACAATTATCCATAAACTGTTCCTAAAAATAAAGATATAAGTCTAATGACTGACATCTGCTAATTCCTAGAGTAAAGTTTTCATAGCACAATACATCAGATTTTAACAAGGGTGGTTCACTGAAATGCAGTACCTTAAGTCCCAAAGTTATTAAAACCCCACACGCTCTGAGTTCAGCTGCTGTTCAGAAACTTTAGGAACTGCTTAGAAGGAGCTTATTTCAGGACCAATGCACAAAGCAGTCATTACCTGTAGGTAGAATTGCTCATATGCAATTATGCTACAATGACATTTAAGAAAACAGCCTTACCTTTAATTACAGTATTTGAGAGGTGAAGAGGAGCCACTCGCCTTAGGTGGCCTTCATGTCTACTGGCACTTAATTTTACAAATGAAAATTGACTTTTACGTTAGCTGATAATTCTTCTTCAGAAGAAGAAAGTACAATTTTGCTTATATATAATTCATAGGTGGGGAAGTTCTATCACATCAAAGGGGTACTTTTATTCTTCCTGAGGAACATGCCACAGAACAAACTACAAGAAACTTGTGTGAGAAAGAATAAGCTACGATTTATTTTGGATGTGAATTCAGGGATGGGAAGGTGCTGTAATTCAAAGGCAGCTCTGCAAACTTTCTCTCTGCATCAATCATTGCTTGTTTTCATACTTTTACTTTTGTTCTCATAAAAAAAGACAGAATGATAGCTCTACCCCAGAGCCTCAAAAAAACTCACTCAGGAGTTCTTGCTTTGCAGGAACAGCCATGTGAACTCCCCTGTGATACACACACCAACACTTTGGAATTAATTGCAATGGTGTAAAGCTAACTGAAAACACCCCTCCAACCCTGACCTTACACTGCTCTTCTTTCTTGCTTCTCCTCTCTATATAATGTTGACATTGGTGTAGTCATTCATACCAATTTTATCATTAAAAAAATATCATATTTCTGCCAAATGAATGGGTTTTTTCAGATGCATGAAGAAAGAAAGTATGAAAGGGAGATCCAGTTGAAACAGCTACCCAGACAGCACAATGATGCTGGGACAGGTCTTTAAGATGTAAAAAGTTGGGAGCTGGTTTAATAGGATGGATTTTGGGCACTGGACAGAAAAAGCAAATGGGTCCTGGGGAGAATGAGAGTTATCAAGTACAATACTGCTTCAATGTTTGTTATGCTAAAGTGTCCCCTAAGTTTTGGTTCAGTCAAGACATCTATTGATGGGGCAGTACACAGCTATTCAATAATTTGAGACCACTAGACAAAACACTAAAATTAGGAGACTTCCCCCATATTCTCTTTCAGTGATGAAACAGCTAGATGTGGGTTTGGACCAGATGACCTCATATGGCCTCTTTCCACCTCAACTGTTCTGTGATAAAGTCAACCACTACCAGTGGTGTGTGATCTCTGTCTTTAAAGTGCCTTAGTACCAGGTGACTGTCAGTGACAAACGTGATCATCCGCAGGTCTGCCCTTCAAGGAAAGACTGTCGTAAGGAAGAAAGGAGAACAAAGACAATCCAAGCTATGGAATTACTTCATAGAACAAATGACTAAAATAGCAGTTCTCCTTTTTTTCAGGAAAGCTAATCAGTGTACACTGGAAAGGAGGGATGAAGGACAGTAACACTCCAGCCTCTCATGTTGTCTCCGAAACATTTATTGATGGCCTGTCACAGGCAAGTTACAGATAGATGTCCATGAACCTGTAAGTGACAGAGTAGAGCTGTTTTTCCGTTCAGTGCGCTTCTCTAGATTCTACTTTTTGTCATTCCCTTCCTGATCTCACAGGGCAAGCAGGAAGTAAGATGAGACAAGGGGAAAGGCACAGCAGAACAGGACTGGCAAAAGAAGGAAGGAGACAGGACTTTTGTTCAATGAGAATCCCCATCAGTGAGAGTCCCCATGCCTTCCACTGCTATTCTGACTGAAATGATGGCAATTTGTATCATTGTTCTGCCACCATTCAAAGCATGCTTCTGACTGTGATGCAGAACTAGGAGTGTCAAAATGACCCAGACAAAGGCACTTTATTAAAAGATGAGTGAGACATAGATTTAAAAAATCCCAGCTGATCCTTTATGGTAGATTTAGGAACATATACTGTATGTTAGAAGGTACTCCAAGTAGTGTTTTAGAATATATGAGATGGCATTTAGTGAACACCAAACACTGTGTCTATTACTCTTTTGCATATATTTAAGCACCACAAGTATGGGAAACCTTCGGCCTAAGAACTAGCCTAAACAACGGAGTAACAGGGCTAAGGGCACAGATAAAGAGAAGAACACGGACTCTAAGATGATATATTCCCTTGAAAACGTGCCAAGAGGGCCAAAGCACACATGGAAGAGATAAAGGTGAAGAACTGAACGTCAGGAGACCACGACCAGCGACCACTACCACTAAGGACTGAGCATGCCCAGAAGGGCGTGGAGTAATTACCATACCAAGCGAGGATGGGCGGGGTCAGGGAATGAATATGTATGAAGGGGGGTGGTCTGTGGAATGTCATGCATATGTAAGCCCTCAGGGAATAATAAGGGAGGGAAAATTCTCTGGTAGGTATGCGTGTCTTTGGTGAAATTATTCCCCACGCATCTCGACATCGATAAATACATACCGCTCTAACAACTATTGTTAGTTGTGGGGTTCTTTCCGCAGCGTTTCAACGGGCACCGTTCTAAAGTTTGTGAGTTCCTAGAGGATGAGGACGTTGCTTGGCCACCCTGGTGCCATGGCTGCTGTGCAGGCAGAAGCAGTGGTGTACCACCGTGTATCGGGTTGCACTACGAGCACTGCAAGCGGGGCAGTTGTGTGTCCAGATGTGTGACCACGACTGAGCTTTTAATTTAGATATTGAAAGAGAAGGAGTGTGAGAGCAGCTTTCACGATGTACCGTCAGAAAAGCTGCACAGGTCAGAAACCTTAACTGAGGTGCGTTTGACGGCAGAATTCACACCTTAAGTTACACTCCCTGTAACTTAAGGTCGTGAAGCTCCTTTCACCTGGCTGATGCTCCAGTCATCTCTGCGCCCACTTTTTCCTACAGGAAATGTGTGACCTCCCGGTTGCCATCCTTTTTTGGTGACATGTGATTAAAAACGTGCAATACATCCTAAAAGTCAGGCAGAAGCGGGAGGCGAAGAAGGGCCGTGCCCCGGTAGCGCTGCCCGTGCCTCACTCCCGCCGCGTCACCCAGAGCAGGCCACGCCCTGCGGGGGCAGAGCGAAGGCTCCGGCCCGAGGCTGCCCCGCGGCCCCGCTCCCTCTTCGGGTGCTTTCACTTTCGTTTCCGTTTCCGTCGCCGTCGCTTTCCCGGGCGGGGTTTCCCGGCCATGGCGCTGGCGATCCAGGCTCTGCGGGTGCTGTGCGCCAGCGGCGGCTGCCTGGAGCAGGGCGAGCTGCGGCGGCAGCTGCCGGGCCGGCCCTCGGCCGAGCAGCTGGCGGCTGTGCTGCGGGACTCGCAGNACCAGCCCCGTGCGGCTCTGCCCGGAGCACGGCGCGGGCTGCCCGGGGCACTGCGGGCGGCTGCACCTCTGCAAGTACCACCTGAAGGGCTTCTGCCGCAACCAGCTAGCCAGGTGAGGGACGGGGGGGCCGGCCGCCATCGCGGGGGGCTCGGCCTTGGGCACGAGTGCCCTTTCAGGGCAAGGAGCTCTCAGTAAAGGCCTTGCAGCCCTTTCCGCGTCGTTGCCTATGGTCATTGCCTAGCTTCTTTTATTTTATTTGTGTGTGCGTTGCTGCAGAAGAGGCAGACACAGGCAGTGGTGGTTTCACAGCTTTTGGGTCGCAGCACTTCCTCGCCGGCTCATCACTGTGGCGCTTCCCTTCCCGTGGGCAGGGCCGTGCCAGGGGAAGGCTGAGTGTCCCCGCACGTCCCTGTGCTGCGGGACCCTGGGCAATGTGCTAAAGCTGAGTGTCCCTGTGCTGCGGGACCCTGGGCAATGTGCTAAAGCTGAGTGTCCCTGTGCTGCGGGACCCTGGG
>VXBB01001394.1:39173-87391 GCA_013399915.1 Illadopsis cleaveri
GCGTGTGCCCGCACGTCCCGGTGCTGCGGGACCCTGGGCAATGTGCTAAAGCTGAGTGTCCCTGTGCTGCGGGACCCTGGGGGATGTACTCATCGGCTGAGAGGGAGCGATGCTCTGGAGCTTTGGTGGTTTCGTGGTTGTGAGCTGCAGGTCAAAAATGCCAATATTGTCAGAGTGCACTAAGGCTAGAATGACTGTGAATCAGAAGTAGTGTGGCAATTATCCTCAGAGTAATTATGTAATCTGCTTTGCAAATCACATAATGGCTTTATAGAGGAGCAATGTGGATTTTTCTGAAACCAGTTAATTTGGTGTGCTTTTTCAGCTGTTCAGGGTAATGCTCATGGGGTAGCAAAATAATGCCAGTCATTTTGCTGTTGGGTTTCTTGAGTTCTAGGAAGGGATGCAAGTTTGTTCACAACTTCCACTCTGACCACAATCTCCGTGTTCTAAAGCAGTATGGACTTGAGAATTTAAACCATGATGAACTTTGCCAGCTTCTGCTTCAAAATGACCCTTCCCTCTTACCAGAGGTGAGTATTACTCTGACAGCTTCTTAGCCTTGTGTTTCTTCCACAAAGTGGAAGAGGCTTGACAGAGATGGAGATATTGGCAGTCAATTTAGTTAGTTTAATGCAAATCTAAAAGTAAATCTGCTTCCACTGTTCTCATCTGTGGTGGGTGGAGCCTAGCTGGCAGCTAAGCTCTTGAACAGTCCAGTCACCCACTCCTCAGTCCCCTGTCACAGGCAGAAGAAGTGAGCATTAACAAAAAGAACAAAAGTGACAAAACCTGTGAATGGGGATAAAGACAGTGTAGCAAGTGGAGAAAGAGCAGGGAGAAAACTGTTGCAAAGGAACACTTCTGCTTCACTACCTTGAAGCAGACTGATGCCCAACAAGTCCCTGAGCAAGTGCTACCTTCTCCCCTTTCTTCCACTTTCTCTCTGTCCCCTTCCCCACCTTTTTTTTTTTTTTTTTTTTTTTTTATTATAAACATATGTGTNTTTCCCCCCCCCCCCCCTTTTTTTTTTTTTTTTTTTTTTTTTTTTTTTTTTTTTTTTTTTTTTTTTTTTGTGAGAATGACATTATGTGGCTTGAAATATCCCTTTGGCCAATTTGAACTATTTCCTAGTTTTGGCTGGAATAGAGTGAATTTTCTTTCTAGTAGCTGGTACAAAGCTGTGTTTTGAATTCAGGATGAGAACAATGTTGATGACACACTCATGTCTCAGTTTTTGCTGGGCAGTGCTTGCTCTAAGTCAAGGACTTTTCAGCTTTTTGTACTGCCCTGCTAGCCTGTAGACTTGGAGTGCGCAAGAAGCTGGGAGGAAATGCAGCCAAGACAACTGACCCAAACTGACAAAAGGATATTTCATACCTATTACATCATTCTGAACAGTAAAACAGAGGGGAGGTGGCCCAGGGGTGGGGACATACTGGTTGGGACTGGCTGGGCTTTGGTCAGTGAGTGGTGAGCAATTGCATTGTCCATCACTTGTTTTGTCTATTCTTTTATCATCATTATTATTTCCTCTTCCTTTTATGCTGTATTAAACTGTGTTTATCTCAGCCTATGAGTTTTACTTTTTTTTTCTGATTGTCTTCCTCGTTCCCTGGAGGGAGGGAGAGGCTGTGGGGTATTTATCTGTTCTGATTTCAGCTGAAATAAGGTAATTTCCTTACTAGTATCATGAACAGGGCTGTGTTTTGGATTTAATATGACAAAACATTGGCAACCCACTGATGTTTTAGCTGTTGCCAAGTAGTGCATACCTTCAGTCAAGGACTTTTCAGCTTCCCATACTCTGCCAGTGAGGAGGTGCACAAGGAGCTGGGAGGGAGCATGGCCAGGACAGCTGACCCAAACAGACCAAAGGGATGTGTTAGCAACACTGTTTTTGTCATAAACCCAAAACATAACGTGTGCTATGAAGAAAGTTAACCCCATCCCAACCAGATACAGTATCTCTTACCATCAAATTTGGGTCAAAAAAATTCCAAAACTATTCCAAAACTATAAAATCAAAGAGGTGCGACTTAGCACTAAATCCATCTTGAGAATGGCTGTAAGAATGTTGTATGTTGAAAGATATTTCTAAGCATTAGCAGGGCAAAGGAAAAGCTATCAAGTAATCATTTGGAAAACAAGAAGAAAGAAGAAACATTTCTTTCAAAAGCAAATGTATGCACATAGCTGTAAAAAACCTAAAAATCATGGATTCAAACAGTCTAAATGAGCACATTGTACTTTGGTCTTTAAATTCTTTTTTTCTTCTCCTTCCCAAGGTCTGCTTGCATTATAACAAAGGTGATGGACTTCATGGATCTTGTTCCTTTAAAACATCCTGCAGCAAACTTCATGTTTGCCAGTACTTTTTGCGGGGTCAGTGCAGATTTGGCAGCAGCTGCAAACGGTCCCATGACTTATTAAATCCAGAATGTTTTGAGAAACTGGAGAGACAGGGAATGAGCTCAGACATTATTAAGAAACTACCTTCCACTTATAGAAACATGTATGACATACAAAATGGCAACAGAAGCATGTATGACATAGAAGAGGCCAAGTCTTCACCATGCAAAGGTAAATATCATCTTTTGAATACATCAGAAGAGTCATGGTAGTGAATTTAATATTTTCACTGGTATCATTAAGAAAACTGAATTTACATCTTGATTTGTCTGTTAGGAGGGACCTTGTACCTGTCTCACTGACAGAAATCTTTGTCTTGACAAGTGAAATCAAGAGAGGTTCCTGAGAAATAGAGTGCTGGTGTTTATGAAATTTTTAAACTTGGGGTTAAAAAAGCGTAATAGGAACTGGAATTAGGGAGCTGTATAATTTTGGAGTTTTTTAGGTAAAATATGTAAAGGTAGAGACCTGTTTAAGAATAGGAGTAGTGGTTGTCTGATTATAAACTATTTAATTGTCTGATTATAAACTATTTAATTGTTTTTCTTTAATGTAGCGATTGTCTAGCACAAGAGTTCACAAACAGCACTATCCTACTTACTCCTTAGAAGTGTAATATTTAGTTTGCACTTTTGAAGTTCTTTAGAACTGTAAGTTAAATATAGTTTAGCAGGTAAAAAAAAAGGGATAACAGAATGGAGAATTCAAGTTTGTGTGCTCATCTCCACTATTATATCTGCAGTTCCTTCTTCCTTTCCTTAAAGTGCTTTAATTTACAGAAGTATCAGATTTTGAAACTTTGTATTTTATAGCTGCCAGTGTGATCAGCTGTGTGGAATGCACAGTTAACTCAAGTCCATCTGGAAGTATAAAGGCATTGAATTCTATTCTCGTTTTGTGGTGATAGCTAAAAACTGTATCTGAGGAACTCAGCATTTACAGGGAAATCAAGCTCAGAAAGGATGGATACAGGAAGGGGACTTAGAGTATACAAGTTTATCAAAGGCTCCAGTGTCTTTCTGGAGCTGAGTGCAGCTAGGTAGTTACAAACATTGCCTTTAGGCGTCTTCCCTAGGGATAGGAGCACTTTTTAAGAGGCATTGTTGATACAAAGTGTATTAATAGTTATAATTCCTCCCTCTAGACAGAAAACCCAGCACTGGACGGGATTCCTCAGCTACAAAGGACGATGACTCAGAACAGATATGTTTACATCATCTGTACAGAAGTTGTGGCTTTAAAGGTAGGTTGTCTGAAGTATCAGTACATGTTGGAAAAACCCAGCTCTACAGAGACAGGGCAACTGAGAGGCGTTTTTAAAGATTTCATTCCATTATCAATCTTGTAGAAGGGTGAGACACAAGAGATGTAAAACTCAATGCCATTCTATCAGAAGCCAAACTATTTCTTTGTTACAATACCTTATAAATGTTTTTCAGTCTATTAGCTTTTGCCACACAATACTGCTGATACTTCTAACACTAGTCACCTACTATTTTACCTCACATGGTCTTGCTACAATGCATCTTTCACAGTTCTAATTCTCCAAAATATCTGGTCTGTTTGCAAGGCCATCATTTGAAACTTGTTTCCATTTCAATTTCTCTCTCCACAATGTCTTCTCTATTCCATGGCCTTTCTAAGTCAGCACACCTTATCTCAGAGTTTGCATACAGATGTACAAGACTATGTGAGGTTTCAGTCAGGCTTTGAGAATCCTCTGCAAATCCATTTCTCATATCTCCCCCTCTTTCTTGAACTGTAAAAACTTCTTTGATGGTCTTATTCATCATTTGCTGCACACAGTGAAGCACACAAGGCACTATTGCTAATATTGCTACTGTAACAATCAATATATATAAACCTATTTTGCAGAGTTCCTTTAGCCAAGGTACAAAGTTCCATCCTTCAAACGAATCCTCTAACCATGTCTGTTTTAATTTGATTTGCCAAATCTTTCAGTTTTTGAAGCTGTTTGTGGATGGATTCTGAATGGTCAGACAAATTCATACAACACAATCCTTCAAATTCTTCACAACCATGTCCATGTGCCAGTAAGAGAAAATCGATGGTGGCTCTGTTCTGTAAGGCTGCATGTCTAACAGCACTAACATCTGTCATGATGTCACTAATTACAATGGAAGTAGCATTGATTTCTTTGCTCAACTAACACCCCAGTCAGTCTAATTGTTTCAGTGCTACAGCTGAGGCAAGTTGAGGTAAAAACAAACCTGATGTAAATTGATTTGCAGGGTTCCAGGGTTTAAAATTGCTATTAAGAGTTTTCTTCATAATGATGGGCATACCTTTTTCCTCTATGTTTTTTCTCGATGGCCTTTTTAACAATAGGTGCTATCACAGTGACCTGTCCAATGCTACATGGGCCACTTTTAATTTTTGCGGGAATGCCCTACTAGATTCTGTCTCCACAAATGAGCCAATATCCTTTTGGCAGTTGCCATGGGAATTCATCAAGATCAAGTCTTACCCTTAGGGGGCACAGGGGTGGTTCAGTTGCACCAAGAACTTGAGTTTCTGTGCACAGGATGATGGGGAGTAACATTTAATTGCAGGTGTCTCTCATACTGAAACTCAGCAAAAAATTCCATTGTCAAAGAACCAAGAATTTCCAATTCTTGAGGTTCAAAGGGTGCCTTAAGAAGATCAGGGGCCCAGTGATACGGGATTTGTCTCGTTGGCAACTGCATGCCAATAATTGTCACAGTTAGGTATTGGCCACTCTTTGGCTGGCAGTGGCACACCAACTAAACAGGTTGCAAAGGGTTTGTCTGGGCTTGAATTTGTCACAACATATGGTGTCTGAGCCTGCTGATTTGGCTGAAGCAACCCAAACATTTGTTTTTGGTTGATCTACAGGCATATCTGCATTGCAAAAGCAAGCAAGCAAAACTAACAAGCACCAATTTATCATTTGATCTAACTCCATGGTTTTTGTTCAGCTACTCTTGGTAGCTGAACTAAGCTACTGGAAGTCCAGCCTTTTTTTCTGTTCTCATAAAGAGGAAGTGGTAGATATCTTTAACAGAAAAGGGAAACTGCAGAGTTTTGCTTATGTTTAGTTAAATCTCACTTCTGTCTTGAGTGCTGTAGGAAAGTGTTTGACCTGGTATGCCAAACAGGAGATGTTTTGGAATGTTTGGATGTTTGGAGTTTGCTTTGGAATCTGCCTGTGCTGAAGATTGGCTACTCCACCTTTGTTTACCTAGGGGATTGCTGAAAGATAGAAGTCACATTTGCAAACAGGAAAGATACAAAAGATACTCTGAATTCTACATTCTCTGTTGTTTCTTCTAGTACTCTTCTGTTCCATCTGTCTTAGCTGTCTCCTTTTTAAAAGGTTACAAAGTGTCCAGGAAAAAGGCTGCTCTGCCAGCTTTCTTGTTGATTTTTTGTCATCCTTTTTCTTCTTGATGTTCTTGACCTGTGTACTGAACACTTCCTCATGAACTGTGTGGTGCAGTTTCTCCTTGACTTTCCCTGTAGTTAAATTTCCTTTTCTTCTGCTGTGGAAATTGGCCTCTGCTTTATGCACATGTGCGCTGGTGATGTCACCTTCAGTCCCGTTGAGGAGTGACTGCGCAGTGACTCTTTGAACTCCTTGAACCTGTGATACGTGGCTCACTGCTACCATTGCTCTTCTTAGTGGGGCTTGGACCTCCTTTGGCCTACTGAAGGGCAAAGGACTTTGAGACTAAAGGAATGATATCTGTGTATTTGTCAAAAGAGAGGAAAGGTGATGGTTGTTAACTGGTTTTATTGGAAGGTGTGGACCTAGACATGGTGTAAATATCCCCTGCTTTCAGTTGGGTTCAGAGTTAATTTTGTTCCTAGAAACCAGTGCAGTGCTGTGTTTTGGATTTAGTATGAGAATAACATTGATAACACACTGATGCTTTAGTTGTTGCTAAGTAGTTCTTACCCAACCAAGAACTTTTCAGCTGCTCATGTTTTGCAAATGAGGGGGGGCACAAGAAGCTGGGAAGAAGCATGGCCAGGACAGCTGACCTGAATTTGTCAAAGGGCTGTTCCATACCATTAGAACATCATGCTCAGCATATTAACAGTGGGAGTGGGCTGGGAGGGGCTGATTGCTGCTCGGGAATGGGCTGGGTGTCAGTCAGTGGGTGGTGAGCAATCATAGTGTGCATCACTTGTATTTCTTGGGCTTTATTCCTCTCTCACTTTTGTTAGCTTCCTTATAGTATATGAGACTATATATGTATATGTGTGTGTGTATATATATATATATATACTCACACTTACTATGCTGTATTTTATTTCAGTTACTAAACTTTTCTGATTTCAACCCACAGATTTAGCTTTTTCCTTTTCTCCCCATCTCACTGAAAGAAATAGGAATAAGTGCCTGTGTTGTACTTAGTAACCATCTGAGGTTAAACAATGACAGTCCTTCTCCTATCTTGAAACTAAGCACTGCTGTGCTTTGTATTTTTCCTCAGTAATACCACTTTGTGATTTAGTGGTTAATCACAAATACATTTTTTTTTCTATTTATGAAATAATAGCCTTCTGTGAGCCTGTGATGTTGATTCATTTTTTGTCTCTGAAACTGAGAATGATCTGTGCAATTTTAATGTGCAAAGAGAGTCTAGTACATACAGAAATTGAACTTCTACCTAAGCCCAAAAATTCAAGTGTTGTTTGCTTATGCTGAAAAATTCTGAACTTCTGCTTGTAATGGTTCCATAGGTGAACAGTTGCCCTAGCTATCCTTTTGATGATTTCACCAGCTGGGTATACAGCCTTGATATGTTGGAGCTCTCTCATAGCCTGTCAAAATAATGCATGTCCTACTTCTTTGTTTTAAAACTTTTACAGAAAAGTGTATCAGAACCCATTTTCACTTGCCATATAGATGGCAGTACTCTGAGGGTAATACCTGGAAGGACTTCACAAATATTGAAGACATAGAAGAAGCATATTGTGACCCAAAAAATGTCAGGTATAAACTCTTACAAAAATTTATAATGTTTGGAGTTTACTATATTGTATCAGATCTGTAGTGGCTGTAAATTGCTACAATTTTATTGCAATCATTACATAAGTAGTTTCATTTGGCATTCTTCTACTGACCTCACTTTGCATGAGATTTGCCCCTCCTGCATGTCATGGAACTGGCAGAATATCTGGAGAGAGATATACACTCTCAGGAGCAGAGCATGTGAATATGAAGAATATGGAAACACCTTTCAGAGTTTGGAACTGGTTATATAGCACAAAGAGAGTATTGGAAGGGGCTCATGCCAATATGGCACATCCCGTGCTGGAAAATTACCTTTTCCTCTTATGTTACAGGGTCTTTTAAGCCCTTCTTAAGTTATGTCAAGGTTTTCTTTAGAATATAGTTGTTCAGCAAGAAGAAGGCAATGCCTGTTTTCCACTGTTTCTGTTCATCTTGTGTAGCTCGCTAATTTAGGAGTGGGTTATGGTTATTGCCAGTAGAACTAATGTGAGACATAATATTGTAATGCAAAATATGTAGAAAAAACAGAGTTAGCATATAGAGCTGTGAAAAGTGCAAAGTGCAAAGCACACCTTGTAGTGAAAAATGCACTTTTGTGTTCTGCTTTTGGGTGAGATTGACTTAATTTGCAAATTTGTAGTGGGCTTTTGAATCTGTGAGTAAAGCTTCACAAACAGTTCTGATTTTTTTTCCTCCCTTTTTTTATAGATTTGATTATGCTTTTACTGAAGGGGTCTTTTTCCCTTTCTGTATCTGTTTTCACGATATGTGCTGTGGGTTGCAAAAAGTCCGACGTCTTTCTACAGCCTCCTCTGTGACCAAACCCCCTCACTTCATTCTTACAACAGAATGGATCTGGTACTGGAAAGATGAATATGACACATGGCAGGAGTATGGAAAACAAGTAAGTGTGGAGAAATGGGGAGACTCCTAACTCTCTGTGAGAAGTGCAGAACTACCGAAAAGTGCACAGTGTTTATATCCTCCCCCTCTTTTGTCGTCCTCTTCCTCTCACTCATACTGTACAGATGGACATTAAAGGCCTAATGGGGTCTTTTCCCTGTGATTTTGATTGGTTCAGGTAGGGGACTGATCACTGGTGAGTCACAAATATTATCAACAGGTAACTATTCAGTGAGTTGTGTCAGATAGGATCACAGTAACAATACATTCTTTCCATTGCTTCTGAGAAAAGCCTCCTTCTCTGAAGTTCCAGTACTACTCTGCCATCTTTCTTGGTCTAGTTGGTGAATGTGTGGTCTGTCCTGGTTTCAGCTGGGATGGAGCTAATTTCCTCCCTGGTAGCTGGCACAGTGCTGTGTTTGCATTTAGAATGAGAATAAGATGAACAAAACAGTTAGGTTCTAGTTGATGCTGCATGGTGCTCTCTAAATCAAGAATTTCTCATATGCTGATATATCCTGCACCCATCATACATATGAGAGTTGTTGGTTTTTAAACTTGCTTGTCTATAACAGACCAGGAGAAACTTTTTTTTCTCTATTTTTGGCATGACAGGATGATCTTCATGCAGCTGCTACTGTCTCCAGTGATGACCTGGAGAAAGTTTATTTGGCTGAAAGTTCTCCAAAGCTGACCTTCAAAGCTGGAAGACATGAATATGAAATAAATTTTGTGTGTAGGTTGCATTTGCTTTGTTCTTCTGTTTTGTCCCTCCCTCCCAGGTCTCTTGTGGTTTTGAACTACCTTATTGCAGGAGATAGAAGAGAGAAATTTGGACTTTGAATTGCAATTCTTACAGAGACAGAGCTGCTATCAAAGTTCTCAGTATAAGAGCTGTTCACATAAGCAGAATGGCATTCTATTCCTTCAAAGCTTTTATTTTTGAGAAGTTCCTGTGCTAGGTTTCAAAATGTCTGCCAGAAAGTCCAAGTATGACACTGATGCTGGCACAAACACAAATGGTGAGGAACTTCTAGAATACTTGACAAGCCAGCTTCTGGTCTACTTTAATCACTGGTTTACAGAAAAACAAACACTTGGACAAGGTGTAGGGTCCAAACAATCCTTAGCACTGCAAGATTTTTGCAGATATTTTCTTTTCATCCTGTCTGGAAGGGCTGAGAAAATACCTTGACAAAGTAGGAAGAAGTTCAGGAAATATAAGCCACTTGTGTTGGCACTGTCCTCTCTCAGCTGTTGCCTTTCCTGGCATCCTTTAAAAAAATTTTGTAGAACAGTGGTGGGAATCAACCTGCCTGGACTGTCAGTTTGGTGTAGTTGTCTTTGATTCAGCTCTCCATTACTTTCTCATTCTGCAAAAAAGCCAATCAAAAAAAACCACCCAAAGCCAAAAACAAGAAAGGGCGTGTTATCTGCTGTTAATGATTCAATCAAAAGCAAAGCTGGGAAAACTTGTCTGACTTAGAAATGAAAATTACATAGTGAAGAAATCAGTTTTCTAAGGTTTCGCTTTCTTTAGTAAATTAGGCAAATATATGCAGTGTAGATGTCTTCCAGAACTTAATTTCTAGACTTGATGGTGTCAAGAGGTTTTTTGTGTTTGTTTTCCTGTGTATCTCTCACTGAAGATGAGGCCTCATTGTCCTGGCTGGTATTGACTCTCAATTGTTAGTATGATGTCATGATAGCTGCAGAGGTTCTAAGATCCAGAAGGAATGCCTCTAAAATTTAGGTTGCTGTGACTTGTTTCTCTTAGTGGTCAATAAAAATAAATGATCTGTGATAGATGTTTGGTTCTGTTTATAGGGTTTGAAATCTTCAACTAAATGTAGTAAAAAAGTATCTCTGTTGCAAAATGAGGAGGAGGGAGCCTTTTTGTCTATGTTTTTGACAAAACTTAGTGACAAATGTGGCTGCAGTGTGAAGGCTTTCTAAAACATCTTTGATTGTTCATGGGATTTTGTTTGGGTGGGGTTTTTTTGTTTTTGTTTTTTTTTTCCCAGCCATGAAACAGAAGAACCTTCGCTACAGAACAGAGAGGAAGATTTGCAGAAGACCTAAATTTGTCTCTCAAGCAGAGGTGGAAAAGACAAGAGCCAGGTAAACCACAACTGCTCATTCTGATGTGATAGGTTAGTGCTTTGTGAATGCTGAATCTTCCATGGGTGCAAGTAGGGTGAAGAAGTAACTGTTAAGGCAATTGTGAAAGATATGGAGAGGGAAAGGGACATACCTTTCTTACAACCATGTCTAGCCAGGCCAGTGTTGCCTGGCCTGCAGTTTTCAATCAACTCAGGAACCTTTACAGTGAAGAAAATTTGGGCTTGGCCACAGGAAGTGTGGAAACATAGGAAATAATTCAACATGTAGCAATGTGTTTATGTGTACTAGCTCTTTCTGAGATGAGTAATTTTGAAAGCTAAGTGCAAGTTCAGAAAAATCTTTTCAGAGCAGCCAGACAATCTGAAAGGAAAGCATTACTTGTTACAGGTAGAACAAAAGGTGGGAGCCTGCAAGGAGATAGAGTTGTATGTAACAGCCAATTTCTGGACATTGCCTTGCAGCACACAGTCCTTGCTTACACACTGAAAAGAGCAGCTAAACACACTAATTAAAATCGGGATGGAAGTACAGGGGAGGGCTGTATCTATCCTGTTTCTGTCATAGTAATGTGATACTGGATGCATTTGTATTTACCTCCCCTGGTGTAGCAGAGCTTTTATATATACATTCAACTCTGCAAGAGAAATCCTGATGTATCTAGTTCAGTGTATATATTTCTTTTTTTCTTGTTTGGCATCTTGCTTCCTGACATAAGTCTTGACACGATGACTTGGAACAAATATTTTCATGTGCTGAACAGATATGACAGTTTTGAAATATTTTTGAATATGTTCAGTTGCCTGTATTCTCCCTAAGCGTGACAAAAATATTTAGTATAATATGTACATAAAATGTCATGTTAAGTTTTATTTTAATTGTCTATTTGTAATGTCTTATAATCTACAGGGGTGTTAAACATACAGAAGGGTTTAAGGGCATTCCAGCTCACTGGGACAAATCTGCCCTGCCTGAACTGGGATTCAAGGTTTGGACCTTTTTTCTTTCTGTCAGTTTTGTCATATAAGGTTTGTTCCCTCACAAGTTCAGTGTTTCTAGAAAGACCCTCTGGTTTTCTGCAACATAAATTCTCAATTCCTTTTTTATTTATGTGCTCATTTCTGCTATGTATTTAGATACTGTTTGATGCATGCAAATATATCTTGACTCAGATATTAAGAGAGGGTGAGTGGCTGCACAAAAGCATGCAAAAGTAACTTGTCAGACTTTTCCTTGCAGCTGATTGAGCTTGACTGTTCTTCTGAAGAATACAAGAAAGTCAAAGTGGACTTTCAGCGCACAATGCCCAAAGCAGCTATTAAAAAGATTTGTAGAGTTCAGAACCCATCCCTCTGGGAACTGTATCAATGGTATGTGTAAAACACTGCTCTGGTATGTATGCATGATGTTTATTGTTTCTGCAGTTAGCTGTGTGTTCTGTGCTAAAGATAGAACACACATTCCTGAAATGCCTCTGCTTCCACTCTCCCACTGAAATACCTACCTAGTATCAACAATTAGATAAAGAGGTATCAACAAACCCAAAACTCAGTCAAGACACAGAGCTTAGAACAGTCAGATTCAGGGCTGTGTGGGAGGCATCCTTACTCCTGACTTCTGCCAGGCCTGTGTCCATGACAGCTTCCTTCCAGTGAAACCTTGGAGCTGGTAATGAGTCACATCTAGCACAAAGTTTTGCAGCTGGTCAAAACTGAAACAGCCTTCAAAATTAAATTAAAAACTCATAGAGGGCAAGCCTTAAGTAAACTCCTGTGTTCAGGGAAAAAAAAATGCTGATATTCCTCCCTCTCTCTTCAAAGGCAGTGAATTAAAGAAAATATTTGTAGGAAAGCATTTATGTATAATGAAAGCATGTTTGTGTGCCCAAATTAGGCCTTACTGTAAAGATTTTCATAATATACTCTGTGTAAAATTGTTTCTGAGTGGCTGGAACGTGTGGGGATAGCCTCTGTGGAACTGCAAGAGTCTGCTTCTCATTGCAGGCAGAAGGACCTGATGCAGAAGAGCAATGGTGGAAAGGCTGCAGATGAGCGATTTTTATTTCATGGGACCAGTAAAAAAGACATTGATGCCATCTGTCAGCAAAACTTTGACTGGAGAATCTGTGGCCTTCATGGGACAGTCTACGGGAAAGGTTGTTTTTCAGCTCTTTCAGTAATCCTAGACTTGCTATAAAATTCTCAGTACTCACTGCAGAGGGGTAAAGTTTACAAGGTGGTACTTGGCTAGTCCTGGGCTTCTCTCTGTTGTGATGTGGGCAACAGAGCTGAGTTTGACAAGGGTCATTTGGAGCTAAGGCACTCTGAAAGGCCTTGGCTTCTGCTCTCCTAAGTCCTTGCAAGAAAAGACAGACTTAAGAGAGGTCAGTTGTAGGGATGGTTTCTGCTAGACTCCAGGCTTACTGTTCCAGTTCCTCCCAGCTCCTATAGGAAAGCACTCTGGCTGCATTTTTTTTTTTTTCCCAGGAATCTAAATGCCATTCTGCTTACAGGCTTTTTTGCCTTGTTAGAAAATTAAATCCTTTTGCATTGTGCTGTGTACAGGTATTACCGGCACATGGAGTGGACTAACTGAAACAGGCTGCCTGGATGACAACACACCTTTCTGCTTGAACACTTTGTAACTCTCAGAATGTTAGAGAGTATTTTGAGTGGAAGGGACCTGCAAGGATCATGAAGTCCAACTGTGCTGATGAATATTAGTAGCTTCTGCCAGGAGAGGAAATGCAGTGATATTGGGGAAGGTGGACATCTAGGGTCAGGAGGAAATCTTTTAGAGGATTATGAAAACATTTTAAATACTGCTTTTTAATATGTGTGTTGTGAAAACTAAAAAGTGCATAGTGGTCAGTTCCACTAAGAGGGACGTAGAGGAAAAGTGAAAACTTTGGAAAGGCTGTCCATGAATTGCTCAATGGATTTGTTTAGTACTTCATTTTCACACAGTATCATTTTGTTCCTGCAGTTTTGGTGTCTTATCAACTCTGTCTTGGTGTCTGTTCTGCAGGAAGTTATTTTGCAAGGGATGCATCTTACTCTGACAACTACTGTGGGCCAGACTCACACACCAAGACCATGTTTCTGGCACGAGTGCTGGTGGGGGAGTTCACTCTTGGTAGTTCTGATTACGTTCGGCCTCCCATGAAGGACAGCCAGAACTTCTATGACAGTTGTGTGAATAACTCTACAAACCCTTCTATCTTTGTCATCTTTGAGAAGCAGCAGGTTTATCCAGAATATCTCATAGAATACCAGGCATCGGCAAGACTTCTATAGCAGCAAAATCTGTCATCCTTATGTTTTACTGGTTTAAACGTTTTTTTAGTTTTGGCTTAAGAAAGAAAAATTGATTTTTGAAGAAGCTGTGTGATCAGATAGGTGACTGTTCAGAAACATTTTTTCTCTGTCTTTTCTGTGCAGTAGAAAACAAGGCATAAAAAGACATAGAGGATGTTTTAGAATTCCTAAAATCCTGTTTCTGTATCCTATTTTTAGCAGCTTTCACATTACCCTGCATTATGAGAGCCTTTCATAAATTTATTAGAAGAAATTGCTGATGGTTGTAGCATGAGGATTGGCCATGACTGCCAAGTTTAAACAATTTTTCGTTATTGTTTCAGGATGGATTTTTACATGAGCTCATTAGTCAGAGCTGCTGTCCCTCTACCTGTTTATCTTTTAACTCAAAACTGGATAAAACACAGTTTTTAAGTAATCTGTCTCCCCTAAGAATAGACATTGAGGTGTTCGCAAATGTGATTGTACAATCTCTCTGCTCAACTCATTGCATAAATTCTTAGTAGCACTCTTCTTTTTTGTCCCTACTTAATCTGCACCAACAAAACCTCAAAAATTAAACTTGCTTGTTGAAAAAGAACAGACTTATTTTTACTTGTTGAGTTTCTCATTTAAAACAACTACCAAAGAAACAAGCATAACAGGGGTTGCTTGGTGCTGTGTGACTCAGTTGATTTACACTACCAAATAAATACTGTATTTTATGTCTGAGAACACAAGTTTTTCATGACTTTCACTGTGCCTACATATGAAAGAGTGCTGGCAGGTGCTGTGGAGGAAGCAGAGGAGGAAACTCACACTGTTATTTAATACCCTACTTAGGAGGGAAATATACTGCTTGTCCTGCTTGGTTATCAGTACTTTGTTTCCGTGCATGAATTTTATGGTTTCCTTACAGCTGTTGGGGAGGATGGTGAGTGACTGTCCCTCATTAGGTGATCTGTCTCGTTTGGGTGCAGGAGATTCACAGATTTCCTGTGTAATCAAGCTATCGTACTTTCTTCAGGAAAAATGTGCTTACCTAGGAAGTGGTCTTCAGCCGCAGAGCTGAAACTTTTAAAATCTGAAGATTAGGTTGAATATTTAATTATTCCCATCAGAAGAAGATAATAGTGTTGAGCAGTCAGCTTACATGTGTGCAAAATCAAAAAACTTGAACTATCAAATATTTTTTTAAGATTAAAGTTGCTGATGCATAGATAGATACTTTATCGTAGGATTAATGTGCTAAAGTAGCTATACTGTACTGCAGAAGCCTTAAGAAATACTTTCTATATGACCTAAGAAAGCTAATTCTTTAGCTGCATTCTGTATACTTTTTAATTCTGGATGATGATTGACAGGTGTGCACTGGGTAATTCTTTATTACTTCAGCACTGTGGGCCAGGAGCTTGGCCATGATTAGCTGGAGTAAGGCTGTGCAGACCCCTTGTTATGCAAACTGCAGATCTGGAAGCATGATACATAAAGGAAAATAACTCCTATTTGTGTTTAATCCCAGTGAAACACAGGATAGGGAAAGGCAAATTGACTGTATTATTTCTTTTGAAAGATTTGTAATAGGACATAAATAATAAATCTCATGTCAGCAAATGAGCTTGTCAACAAATAGTATATTCATTGAGGAGGATAAGAGTTATGGAGGAAAGCTTTCCTATCTGTGCAGAATAAGGTTTTTCTGCCAAAACAAAACCCAATTCATCTACAGCCAAAGGTCAAAGGAGAATACCGGTTGTATACATTTCTTCCTCTGAACATAACCAGAATTTCAGGTAAGAACTAGGATAGCTAAAGTCATGTTAATCTTCTGCCAGAAAATTGAAACAAACATTCTTTTTCAGGCAAAAAGTTGAAATATTTTTATTGACATTTTTTATTGTATTTTTAAAACCTCTAACTTGATTCTTTGAGAGAATGTGTGTATGCTTGTGTGTGTGTATGACTGTAAGTGAAACAGTGAATAAAATGCCTGGTTGTAGTACTTTGTTATCTGTTATTTCTTCATTATCACAGAAAAAGAAAAGTTGCCATGTTTTCCACTTTTGAAACTGCAGGGGTAACCTTCTTGTCTATAGTAAATAAACAGGTACTCAAACCAGTAAATTCCTTCTGATGGTTTTCTCTCTTTCAATACTGAAATTACAGTGTTTGAATACACTTGTGAATTTAGAGGCTGTTGTTAAGCAGTAGGAGTCCTACAGCTGTTTGGGTTGCATTTGAAAATGAACAGATTAAAGAGATGTTTGCATTAAATCCAAACTTCAGGCAAAAAGTAATATTGAACCTCTTTTCTGAGTGAGGAGGAGCTCTTTTGGCTACTTAAGACAAGTAACTGAGCAAGAAGAGTGCAATAATCTGTCACTCACTCCCACGCCATGTGAGGAGAAAGATAAGCTGTGAAGGTTGTTTCCTTTTTCGGTAACGGGTCCATCCTGGCAAGACAGACGGCACAGCCAGCAGAAGCTGAACAGCTTTGCTGTGCCAGCAGTGGGGTGTGGAGCATGGGGGTTTATGAACCCTGATCCTCCACCTGCTGTGCTGGGGAGGGGCTGGCAGCCAGCCAAAGGTGATGCACTGCACCCTGTCATGAGGGTTACCTGGAGCTGGGTTTGTCATGATATTCTGACTGGATTTTATGAGATGTGGGTGTCAAAATCCTGTCTAAGTGTTGGCAGCAAAGGAGTGGCAGTATCTGGTTTGGATACCTGCAGTCTGGCAAAGTAGGGGCTGGTGGCTGAGAGAAACTTGTGTGGATGGCACATACCAGCTACAGTGGTATGCTCAGTTCTGCTGGGCTTGGAGAAGGAGCTTTGCTTCTAGGAACCAGTGCTCAGAGCTGCCTTAGGGCCAAAGGGCAAGTGGGAATTGCAGAAATGCTGCTTAACTTGGAGAACATCCAGCAGAAGATCCAGGTGGGATGGCTGTTATATGGGCAGCATTACTGGTGCTTCCCTGTTTTTCCAAGGGATAGACTTCATGGCTTTCAAAGCTCCATTGCACTTCTTGCTTCAGCCCATGACAAATCTATCTCTACATGCAGAAATCCTAGCAATTGAGGCAATACTCCCTCCTTGAAAGTAGCCACAGCCCCCAGCAGTGCAGGGAGAAAAACATCATAGAAACATGAGATTTTTTCAAGGTCAGGAGAAAGTGAGTGGGGCCAGTATAAACCAAGCAGTGACAGTTTATAAATCAGCTTTAAATTCTTTTGCCATGCTTTCTGTGGTAAACACATGGAATAGTCTGGTATCAGGTGAAGCTATGTCCAGGATGTTTACCAAATGGAAATGAGAAGGTGATCATTGCCTGAAGTATGTCACACAGAGAGGAAATTCTGCAGTTTAATGCCAGGTAAGAATAGAAAGTTCCAATTTGCAATCCATAAAGCATAATAATTTCTGCCACCCAACTCTGTTTTTCTAGAAATACTATTTTTAAAGTACAAAACTGTCAAGCTTTTTTTCTATCAGCAGCTTCATTAAAAATACCATTTTATACTGACAGCTTTCTGTCATCATTACAAAGACCAGAAGACATATTTAATAGAATCTTTCCTTTACCAAGCAGCCTTTGCTTCATATCAGCTGTCAGAGAATGACTAAACCCTTTTGTAACACAGACATGCCCAATTTTAAACAAACTCACAGCTCAGCAATGCAAGACAACACATTTGCTGTTTCTGAGAAAAGGAATTATTTTAAACCAGATTCCTTGTTCCTCCCTAGACCAAACTACTGCTGACTGAAGCATGTTGTACCAGAATGCTAAATAGTTACCATTACTTAAGGATATAAAGCCATGTTTTGCTATTGCAACTATAAACAGAGTGTTGAGGGTGGGTTTTGTTGTTGTTGTTGTTGTTGTTGTTGTTGTTGTTGTTGTTGTTGTTGTTGTTGTTGTTGTTGTTGTTGTTGTTGTTGTTGTTGTTGTTGTTGTTGTTGTTGTTGTTGTTGTTGTTGTTGTTGTTGTTGTTGTTGTTGTTGTTGTTGTTGTTGTTGTTGTTGTTGTTGTTGTTGTTGTTGTTTTGTTTTTTGTGGGGGTTTTTTGTGGGTTTGTTGTTTTTTTTTGTGTGGGGTGGTTTTTTTTTTTTTTTTTGAGAGTTTTTTTTTCCTTAAATAATTCTAAAACAAATTTTGCTCAAGATCGGTTTGGGACCATGTTCTATAGGTGCACAAACACACTGTGATTGCAGTGATATTACCAGTTTCTGTTTTGAACAGCTGCTGGCAATCTAATGCCTTCTTTTTCTGGAAATGTGTGGTTCCAGAGGCTCACTGATCCCTGCCACAGCTCACTCCATAGGTATGTTGCTGAGCTCACACAGCCAGGGTGAGGTCCAGTGCCACTGAGTGTCCTGGTACAGTGCGTGTCTGGTGACTCACCAACCATTAATGAGAAGAAACAATATGGCTTGGGGCTCTTCCTGTATTACTGGAAACTTGGCAGCCTTTTTCCCATCTTCTCTAGCTGTCTGTCTCAGCCTGCATGTAGAACAAGGGTTGATGCACTTCCAGAAATCTGGCTTCAAATGCAAAAATAATTTCTCTGTTCCACAGTGTTACAAACTGACAGGTGAAAATACATAACACTTCCTAACCAGAAGTCTACAGAACAGTTGAAAGATTCTTAGCACAGACTCAAGTGAGTTTACTTGAACACATACTGTCCATGTTCAGCATGGATGCAGATGGGAAAGCCTCTTGGTTCATTTTTCAAACCTATAAAATGTGACTGATGCACACCTGCAGCCACTTCAGGATGCTTTTCAGGACTGTCTTTTTTCAGTATCTGAAATTATGCTGGAGGAGAGGCATCTCAATGCATCCCAGTCATACCAGTTTGATGCCAGTGCCAGCAAGAGATGCACTGGAGAGGGTTCAAGGATCAGCAGGAGAACACCTGAAGGGCAGTACAAAGGAATTCCAGTCACTCCAGCCCAAACTGAATGCCTCTCTGCAAGTATATACAGCATGCAGAATAAAAAATGGGATTAGAAATGTACACTCCTGCAGGTCTGTCGTCTCACTGGCCTCACACAGACATGGTGGGATGGCTCCTGTGACAGGAGTGCTGGAATGGAAATACACAGGCTTTTGGGGAAGGACAGAGGAGATGAGAAGGGGGTGTCACCCTCTGTCAATGACCAGGTGTACACCTGGGGATGGATGAGGACCTGACTGAGACCTTACAGGTCAGGATTAAAGGGAAGGACAAGGCACCCAAGAAAGCTTGTTAAAATTCAAAGATCACTTTCTCCGAGATCAGGAGTCATGCATCCCAACAAAGAGGAAGTGAGGCAAAAATACCAGGAGACCTTCATGGATGAATAAGGAGCAAACAAAACAGAAGTCTACAGAAGGTGGAAGCAAGGACAGGTAGCCTGGGAGGAATACAGAGAAATTGTCTAAGCAGTCAGGGATCAGGTTAGGAAAGCTAAAGCAAGCCCTGATAGAAATAAATCTGGTCAGGGATGTCAAGGGCAACAAAGAAAGCTTCTACTGGTATGTGGGTGATAAAAGGAAGACTAGGGAAAATATGGACCCTCTCTAGAAGGAAAGAGGAGCTCTGGTTACCCAGAACATGAAGAAGACTGAGGTACTCCATGACTTCTGCCTCAGTCTTCACTGCTAAGTGCTCCAGCTACACCACCCAAGCTGCAGAGGCAGAGACTGGGAAGAAGAGTTTTTACAAAATCATGGGTAAGAAAGGGGCAAGCTTGATCTAGGCTTGGCATACTTAGTCAAAAATGAAGCACATGACAGCTTTCTAATTCAAGTACAGAATACAAACAAGCCTTTGACACTGATTTCAGATGGAATAAACTTCCTGCTCATTCAGGTAGGTGGGAAGTTTTTAGGCAAGGCCCACTCCGCTTTTTGCCAACTGTGTATATAAGCTACACAGTTAAGTCGGCCTCCAGCACACTATTTTTAGGATGGGAAAAATTAGGCATAATGTGAAGAAACTAAGGTAAATACAGCATGTTGCTTCTCAGATAAATAACACTCCATCAGCAATTCATATAATCAGTGTGTCTGTAACAGGGCACTTCTGTTTAGCATGCCAGAAATGCTCCATGGAGAAAGGAACAATTCCAAGACTTCCCCAGTTAGTACTTAACCACTATTGCCTATACAGATCTGTTTTAAAAAAAATTACATGAAAGAGGAAGAGACAATCTTTGAGGAACAAGATCCAGTAATTTGATCAGTGTTCAGGCAGCATGTGGGAAGAAGGCAGCAAAAGATGCTTGCTGGAGAGAAACTCAGGGACCTAGCCAGGCACCAGTGAGCAGATGGCTCCATCCTTGCAGTGAAGCTGAGCAGTCAGTCTCTTCCTCCTGCTGCTGCAACACTTCTCTGTGCACACCACCAAGAGAGATGCTGTAGCTAAGGAACCCTCAAGCAGGCTATGTTAAGCGGGCAGAAGGTCAAAACTTGCAAAGAACCAAAGATGTATCCTTATTTTTACAGTGCCGCCAGAATTTTTGTTATATCCGAAAATTTTAAAGAAAAAATATAAGAATAAATGAATTTTTAAAAAAGGGTCCTGGGACCGCACCAATCTCTTCTCACAGTTCTGTTGTTGTGGTTTAACCCCAGCCAGTAGCTCAGCCCCCCAGAGCTGCTCATACACACCCCCATAGTGGGATGTGGGAGAGAATTGTAAGAATGAGAAAACTCATGGATTGAGATAAAGACAGTTTAATAGGTAAAGCGAAAGCCACACACAAAACAAGGAATTTATTCACCGTTTCCCATGTGCAAGCATGTGTTCCACCACCCCAGGAAGCAGAGCTCCAGCAGGCATAACAGTGACTTGGGAAGGCAAATGCCATCACTTTGAATGCTGTCCCCCTTCTCTCCCCCTAGTTTTATGTGCTGAGCATGGTGCCATAGGGTATGGAATGTCCCTGTGTTCAGTGGGGGTCAGCTGGCCCAGCTATGTCCCCTCCCAGCTTCTTGTGCAACACTAGCTGTGTGGCAGGTGAAGGCTTTGCAGAGGAGGAGGACAGAGGGAATGTGAGGAGTGGAAGCTACGGCTGTTTTGGCTGGGAAGATGCCTGTGCAGTCACACAGCTTGAATGGATCCATGGGCCTGCTGCAGCTGGCAATCAGACAAGTTCCTTCCTGAGGGGGGTGAGGCACTTGGGACATGACCTGCTCCAGTGTCACAGAAGGAGTCAAGAGAGCAGCTGGGTCTGATGATTCTGGATCCCACTCCTTTGCCACTGGCTTTAGTGCATGAAGGCTCTTAATTTCCTTGATTCAAGGAGCTATACATTCCTCCTCCATTCCTCCTGCTTGCTTTAAATTCATATCTTTGTCTCCACCTTTCCAACAGCAGTTCAGCAGCTAGCAAAATGGCTGTCACCTTATTTCTTTGGTCTTAGCTGCTGGAACTTTACTGGTAAGCCAGGGAACTCTTCATTCTTCTTCTGTCATGTCAATGGAATGTGCCAAGTGCAAATTGCTAATCTAAGTGTATTTAAAATCACTTGAAAGCATGAAGGAGGTGCAACTTCTCCAGCTTTACAGATACAGGTAGAGATTAAGCATTGTACAGGGGTCTCAGCTTTGATTGTTAGTGGAGTTCATGAAAAAAATCCAATGCACTGTGTCCCAGGACTTCTGCTGTAACTGTGGTGCTTTTGGGGCTTTCTCTAGGGACTCATAAGTGCATGAGAAGGATGTGTCATACAATGAATTGAAATCAAAATTACTGTAAATTGTGGAAATTTAGCATGAGGAAAGCATTCTCACAGATAAATGAAAAGAAGTGAGATGTAGAAAAGCAAATGAAAGTGGGGTGTTTCTTTACAGATATGATTCACAGCAATTTGAATACCTCCAAAAAGGACTGTGGAGAGCCCATTTTAAGAAGTGACTGGAGGCTGTCCCACAGGAGGGCAGTGAAGAAGCACCTACTAACCATCAGTGGAACTTAGGCTCCTACCTGTCCTTGGAGTTTTGAAAAATAATTCTACCCAGTGAGTCATTAACAAAGAGTCTCATTCCAGAAAGCTTCAGGATGTACATTTCCTTTTAGCGAGATTCCAGCATAATGTAGACTCCGTTTTTTGGTCCAAGTGTGGCTTTTGACTTGAGCTGCAAAGGAATCTGAAAGAGAAAAGAGCATCTTATGTGCAGTTGTATGTGTTTGTTTATGTGCGTATGACACTCCCACAGAGACAGACATTTTTGCTGGAGGACCAGTCCATACCAGGATTACTGTGGAACCTTAAAGTACTTGTTTTACAATCAGCTGTGGTGGTATAATATTAAATAGAATTTACAGCCAGAGGCTGAGGCAGTGGTTACCCACAAATGCTGTAGATGTGAACAGAAAGAAATTAACTCTGTAGACTCTAGAGCTGGGTGCAATGTCCATAGCAATAGGCATACACTAAAGTGCTGAGATCCTGTGAAATATGTACACACGTTCTCACTCTATGAATTATGATATTTTGCCTGTGGTCTTGCCATACTGCTCTCCATTAAGACAGGGCTGTGTAACAGTTCTTTTGTTGGAAAAATTTCATATCTGAAATCACATTTTGCTTAAAACATGCAGTCCATGCTTCATCTCTCCTTATTATGGAAGTGTCTCTAGCAGTTTTCTCAAATGAAGAGAAGTCTCAAAGGCAAATCAGTTGTCCTGCCTAAGACACACTATCAACTCCCTCAGGTTAAGAAGTGCGATCTTTAAGCCTCTTCATGTACAAACCTCAGTCTCTGGGCAGGTCTTGAATTTAAACTTCTGCAAAATCCTCAGCAGAGTTATTTTTGTCTCCAACAAACCCATTTTCATGCCAATGCAGCCACGGGGTCCTGCCCCAAAGGGCAGGTATGCAAAGGGATGTCGTTCCTTCTTGGCCTCCTCTGTAAACCTAGAGGGTGCAGAGATGGAAACCAGTTCAAGAAATGCTTTTTGCTCCTGATTCCATGTTTTTCATTTAAATCTCAAAAGGTGGTTATTTCAATTGATCTTAATGGACAGGTCAAGGGGATTATTGATAGATTTTGTCCTGACGTCTGAAGTAAAAAGATAGTTGATTTATAGCCATCAGCCTTTGTCAGCTGGTGATTTCAGGAGAGGACATGGAGACATGAGTTTTGCTTCCAATCTATCTTTAATGAAAATCTTTCATGTCTTTGGATTCAGTTTTCAAGAACTTTAGACTACTAAGGTCCAGAGAACTCAAGCAGGGTAGAAAGACATGAGAGGTAATACATGCTATTTGGAACTTTGGAAAAAAATAATATTGTGTATTTCCACTAATTCCATCCCCCTGCTTAGATAACTTAAATAAGATTGATCCACTACTCCAAAAAGTACTGTAGAGGCCCCTAATTCAAGACTGAAGGACCATTAACTCATGTACTAAGCACTGTTGCATATCCCATGCAAACAGATTCAGACAATTCTTGCCTTGATCACCCCCATATATAATTTTAATAAATTTAAAGTCTCTCTTTACTCCTGCTTTACTCGTATGGCCAATTTCAAAATGGAATACTGGGGGGGGAAGGCTGTAGCTGTAGGAATTTTATAATTCCTGCTAACATTCCCAAATATACAAGCTGAGCAGAGTGATAGTAATTATGGACCATTCCTCAGGGAAGGTTCAAAAGGGAATTTATCTCAGATTCATAACAAACAGCACTGTGTGAGTCAAGGGGACTGCAGCCCTCACTAACCATTTTACCCTTTCATACTACTATTAAAGTGGTGAGTAATTAAAAATTAAGAAAGCATTTCTAGATAAACATTGCTAAAAATACCCACCCCAGACTTCCAGTTATTGCTAAGATTCCTCTCCAGCAAAATCTCTGGGCTTCTCTAACCCTGGCATTGCTATTCTTCGTGGCCAAAAGATTCTGATGGAGCATATGCCTAGATTTGTTCCAGAAGGAGCATTGGGCAAACCCACCTACACCACACATTGTTATCTTACTGGCAAAGATGTTTCTGGGCTGCCTGCCTCACACCCAGTTGTTAATGGAGCAGGCACATTTTTCTTAGTAAACTTTTGAATGTAGTGGCAGCTTAAAATGCATCTGCCCACAAAACAGTTTAAAAATATAGCTGCCCACAAAACTAAATTGTGCTTCCACACAGCACCACATCAGCTGAAACTCTCCCTGTAAACTCAGCCCAGCACCTGTAACATGGGGCATGTACAAAACCACAGCTTGACAGGGTGTCACAAACTGAAGATATAAATGCTCCATGTAAAACTGTCATGCCAAGCAAGAGCTCAGGATCCTAACTTACAGACAGAGAGCAGATTCCCAGTGGGAGATGGGGTAGGTTCCCCACTCACACATGGTTATGTTTCAGATGAAAAGGACGCTCTAAACCAGCAAGGAGCTGGATGAGTTTCCCAGGTACAGCCAAGCCAGTGAATGTATTGTCCCACTTCAGAATTTCTACACCCAGAAGCAACATTATTCACAGTATCTGATTTGGAAACAGGTCTGAAAACCTCTGCCACATTTCAACCTTGACCAAACCTCGCACTTTCTGTGGGATACACTTCTATCATCATTTGTCTGATTTAGTAGAAATAACATGTTTTTATGGTCTAAATAAAACTGTGCTCCTCTTGGTGGAAATGCTACTTTGGATGAATATTGGGTGACTGTGGCTGTGAAAGAGCAGCAGAATCTGGTGCCTGCACTGGACAGGCTGGAGCTCTGTGCCCCTGGGCCCAAGTAAGGACTTCAACCTAAGGATGAAAAGCATTACTCTGCATACCTCTCAGGAATGAACTTCTCAGGTTCTGGCCAGAACTCAGGGTCGTGGTGAAGGTGTCCAACTGCAGTTTCAATGACAGCTCCAGCTGGAATATGCTGCCCCAGCACTACACAGTCTTTAGCTGCTTCCCTAGTGAATCTGCAACAGCATCATGCATCCCAGATGATTAATAAAGGTTAAAAACACAGCAGGAGAGATCTATAAAAGTATCTGTCTTCATCTGACCAAACAATTTCTGGGGTAACACTTTCTCATAGATAAATACAAGAACTGTTGCTGATGCCAGTGTCTTCTCAGGTTATAATCATCTCCACTTAGACATCTGTACCTTCAGTCCAGGTGGTTGAGTTTTCCCCTTTTCACAGGAAAACATTTCTGGTTGTGTACTGTTTTCCAAAGCATTAACTGCTAAACTGCTATTTTGTTGTTGATGTTGGTTTAGACTCATTTTTTATGAAAATTGCTGATGAAAAGTGTCTGTCATCTCTAATAACAGGTAGAAAGAGTATGCTGATTTGCTTCCAGGAAAAAAAGCATAGTAAATACAGCTTTGAGTTTGTTTATTTGAGAAGGTCACCCCTGTTGGGGCAGAACCTGAAAATTAGCAAATGATGGTTTTAATATTAGGGCTGAGTGTTCTGCTGCTGGTGCTGCTCTGGAAATACAACCAATTCACAAGCCTTGGAAGACATTTCATACATATTCATCAAAGATAGGCATGATGTTAAAAACAAAACTTCAGTTTTCTCCCACTCTGTGGTGATAGGTGACAGAGGTGTCCTTAGGAACCTCACCATGACAAGACTGAGAAAAGTTGCCTGCCAAAGCTCAGCTTGTCTTTTACAAAAGATTGTGTGTGGGTGTGTACATGTGATGGTAGGTTCTGATCCAGATCTTTCGGTGCTTGGGTGGTCACTACAGATCCCAAATCAGCCCAGACCCAGGTGGGTGCCATGCTGTCTCAGTCTGGGAACTATTCCTTGTCACCATCTGCAAGCACAGGGGTGAGACAATGTGCAGGAACTTCCTTTGCTGCTTGCCACACTCTGCTTAAAAAGTTTAACAAAGATTTCAGCTTTAGGGCTGTCAGTCTGGTATCATTACAGAAACACATTCTTTCCTTGCTGTCACCCATCTCCCTTTCTCATAGACAAACAAATAACAGAGGCTCCAGACCTGGAACAAAACACTGGCATGCAAAAAAACCCCAAACAAATGAACAAACATTGACAATTGACAAGCCATCCTTCTCGTTCTTACAGGAATTTGATGAAAATGGAAACATGAGTTCTAGGGGAGAAAGTTCTCTGGATAGTAAGTTCATTTAAAAAAAATGAAACCAACTCATTTTATAACAAACTTGGCTGCTACTGATTTTTTCCTTAACTCAGCATTATCCTTGTCATAGGCAATTAACATCTTTCAGCAGCCCCGGGCTGTCCTATCCATTCCACATCCATCAGAGTAAAAGCCAGATCAATAAACAGCACTGACAACATGAAACAAAACTTCAGAAGAACTTTGATCCATTCTCATTCTGTCTCCCATCTGACAAACATAGGTTGTTTCCCAGTGATACAGCCCAAACTCAAAGACCGCTGTCACTTCAACCAGCAAAACAGTTTCCACTTGTACCCCAAGTATAACATAGTAAAGCCCCATCATCTCATCCAGGAGCAGATCTCTTTGATAATTACTCTCTGAACAATCCTGCAGATGACCATGAAAAATATCTTGACTTCCAATCTTGCTGAACATATAGAAGAGAATACGATTTTAAGCTTTTTTTGTTTTAAGGTGCCTGCAGTCATGGGTTAAATTTTTCAAAAGCTCCCACAGCAAGCTCAGCTTTGGCTTCTTTTCAGTCATCTGATTTTTCCCCTGAGCCTCATGAGAAGCATTGCAACTGGCTGATCACTTTGAAAAATTGTATTTCTTAACATTTGTATTTATGCTTGTGATAACTTGGAGCTTTAACAATCAAACAGTTTTCTAATTTCTTTTTCCCTTGTTTTCAGTTCATCAATACAGTAGAATAAGTCATGTGTGATTTGGGACAAAACTTTCAAAAGTTAATGGATGTTACCATTAGTTTAACTCTGTTAGTATGAGGCAGTGCTAAGTGTAAATGGGCCAAAGTTAAACACACATGTAAAATACAGCTTTCAGATTGTGCAACCCTTCCACGGATCAGGGCCATAATAAGCAACAGGGATGGGTTTTGGTGCATATCCCCCAAGTCCGAGGCACTTGGAAGCAGCAGTCTTTGGCTTTCTAAGGCCAGACCTGCTTCATAATGGCTCCATCCTCTAACCTTGGGGGACATGAAGAATGGTGAGGAAGCAACCCTGGCCAATTCACTGTAAAAATGTGCTTTAATAATACCAGAATTATCCAGCTTTCCTTCAACAGGCCGCATTATATCTTTCAAATGCACAAAGCAGCATTGATGTTGGCACAGAGACTGAGAGACCGTTGGTCTTCCAACAGCAGATTTCCATTTTATAGAGCCAGGGAGCTATCCTGCGTAATCAGAAGGGGAAAATAAAGATACCTGAATGCAGGTGGGTACATGCGCAACGTCTCTGCAATCACCATGTCCAGATAAGGGAGTTCTTGTACATTTTGGTAATCAGGGACCATCTGAAAGGGCAGGACAAAAGGAACAATTATGTTTTCTCACATGTAAGTGCCAAACTCATCTCAGATTAGCTTTTAAATCATCTATTTTTTTACTGGGCATCTTTCCTGTAGAAGAACTCGATGTCTCATCTAAAACAGTAAATGATAAAATTATACAAAAATGTGGGCAGTAATTAAATGTGTGTGTAACATTCCTTTCATCATCAAAACGCTTTGGTGCACAGCTCAGCTGAAGGTATAATAATAAATCAACTTGCTAGGAAGTATTAAAAGCAGGTCATTACAGAGAGCATCAATAGCTACAACAGAGCAATTGTTTCATGTGTGTACCAAAATCTGCACAGGACCCTTGTCTCTTCTCAAGGGCAAGAGCACGGCTCACACTTTGTTCACAAAAAAAAAGCAAGTCCTCCAGTTACTCTTCTAATGTTGCAACAACCCCTCTGCACTTTCCCAGCTATAGATATAAATCAAAGTGCTGGTGCTGTGATGCCTGTGGAAGGGTGGAGAAGGCACTGGAAGACACTGGAATCCCAATGAAGAACAGCATGCTGTGTTAAATTGCTCTGCCAAGAGGAGAGATGCCAAGGTATAGCTCAAATCCCACCTGGCAGCACTGCAATAGTGCCTGAGCAGAGAAGCCTGTTTCCTCCAGCCCTTGCTTAATGCTGCTTAATTTTTCACGATGTTCAATGCCTGAGCCCACATCTTCACAGTCCTACAAAGCCATCCAACCCTTGGCAAGGACTGGTGGGCACTAAAACCCCAGCAGGGCTGTAGCTCAGAAGACTTTGCCCTCTGACTGGCAACAAACAGATGAGAGACACCAAACAGCAGCACTGGCACGACTCAGCACATGGACGAACAGGGAGTTTCTTCCACGGTTACCTTTCTTGGAAAAAGGACATCTTCCCTGTGTTATTCAGTGCTCTCAGCAGAGGGCAGCCAAAGAACATCGAATAACCTCATCAGAAAAGTAGAGTTTTGTTTTAAATTAGAGCATCTCCTAAAGACTGACACAGAGTAAATTGGAGAAAAGCACAGACGTCAGACTAGACTAAACCTTTTATGAAGATTTGAGGCCCCGGCCATTCACAAAGGGGACTGGATTCCATCTTTCCTTTATTTACTACAGCACTTTTCATGTATAATGCATATTTTATTGAATTTTCATGCAAAAACATATGGTACATACTGAAAATACTAAGCAGAGAACAACTCCAGATGGTATGCAGAAAAGGCATACAATAGAACAAGGATACCTTGCTGGATTAGGGTATCCCACTTATTCAGCACTAAGCCACCATGCACCATTTCACATCAACTGATCTTTTCTAGGAAGGAAATAGATACATTCTATTATCCCCATTTTTTGGCTCAGGAAAGAAAAGCAGAAGCAGAGAAAGTAATTTGCACAGGCTGTGTACAACTAGCGTGTGTGCTTCTCTCTCAGGGGAAAAGATGCAACTCAGCTTGTCAATAGATGAAGTATTTTGTCAGTATACGACAAATATTATCAATACAGGAAGTATGGACTGCACTGACAGCCTTTCAGTGTGGCTTTTATCTTGTAGTGGTGGCTGCTTACTCAAACCTTTGGCTTAGGTCCGTGGTTATCAGACAAAGGACTAGGAGCCTAAAAGCCACGTGAGAACCATGGTGTAAGGAATGGTACCATGGTACAGCTCCAATAATTCCAAGAGCTGAAACCAAATCTAGGAGGAGAATGATTTTTATCACCCTTGTTTTGCAGAAAGGAATCTGAGGGCTGCCTAATTTTGTGGGGGAAATCAGTAGCAGAGGCTGGAAATGCAGTCTCAAATTTCAGGTCTTCATGGCACAACTCCCGTTCTCCATGCCCACAGAGCTGCTCCACCCTTCAATGCAAGTGCACACTGTGGTGTGCATTCTTTTATTTTTTCTGTCAGTTTTACAATTATCTTTCACAACTTTCCCCTCGCCTTTTTATACTGCTCTCCTGCATCTTTTTGAATCCTGAGTCAGCATCTGAGTCCTGTTCCTGCAATCCCTCCTGATTTCATGGACAGGCTGGCTGAGAGAAGAGTCCAGGCTCAGAGAAAATGAGTGGTGGAGCCAAGAGCACATCGAGATGTGTTTGATTCTCTGAACCATGCTCTTTCCACTGAGCCTTCCTGTCTCTCTCATAATCCCTCTACTTACTTCTGGAGTCAATAATTAGGATAATTACATAGTAACCTGATATAATAAGTAGCCACTAAATCAAACCATACATCAACGAATAACATAACACTGAATTATTGGAGCTTTGATTTGCTCTTTCAAATAGCTTCTATACCTTCAGGGGATTAGCAGTTCAGAAAACAAAACAAAGGTGTAAAACCAGCTGATTTTCCTTAGAAGAAAATTCCTTTTGCTTACATAAAGAAGGAGGGGTCAGTAAAATGGCAGCAGAGTGAACTCTGCTATCATGAGAATGACAGACACATCAGTCATTTCCTACATCTGATGCAACTTAATTATTGGCACTTCCACACTTTTAGCATCAAAGTAGCTGGACCTAATTTAGTAGTTGTTTGCAAGGTCTGACCTGACACACAAGCCAAGCATCTCTATTTAGGAAAGACAGTTTGTTGCTTTTTTTTCCCTTTCAAAGAAAATATTTTCCATTTGTTTTTCCACTCCCTCTCTTAAAAATATGCCTTTAGCCAAGCACATTTCAAAGGAACGTAAATATGCTTTTCTCCCTAAATATCCCTAGTTATATCTATCAACTGCTGGCAGGTTTGCTGGGGTGAGGGTGATGTTGTGCAAACATGCCACTTTAACCCTTTGAAAAAAAAATTTGTCTAAATTGCCTTGTACTCAAGATGAGGTGGTTTTTTTCAATAAGAAACATTTCTGTCTTTAACAAGAAGAGATGAGGGGTGTGAGGGAGGATTGCATATAACAAAACATCCTGTATTTTAATTTTGCAGCTACTGCTTTGCACAGCAGTTTTTTTTTATGCGTTGCACAACCTTGTAGTGTCTTTTCCTGTTGATGTGGATGTAAATGGCCATGTAACATCTTGTGGCATTTCTCTGCATGCATGTTTCCCCAGTTTGATTTCTGGAGGTGAGGTAGTACACCCTTACCAATCCCAGACTATTCAATCACTTCTGGCATCTAGTCTGGCCACGGACTCTCCTTTTTGATTGACAGAAAATCACAAGCCCCCATTACTTAGAAAAAGATGGGAAATTAATTCTTCCTCCCACAGAGTACCCTGAGGTGAAATACCAGCAGTGATTATAAAATTGCCTATGTGCTACAAGGATGACGCGTGTTTTAATCCCCATATAAACTCCAAGAGAGATAACTACCTTCAGATCCACCTCTGCTTTTCAGTATTGCTTTTAGCATTTTCTAGGCAGGCAAACCTATTTTTTACCACCGCCCTCATTTAACTTTTAATTCCTCAATGAACAGCAAGGGAATCCAAGTGCTGACAGGAGCGGTCTGGCCAATCACTCTGCTGCAGTTTGAGATGTTACTGTTCCCAGTTGCTGGCTCTTCTTTGCTGGCTGTGGTTGGTGTCACCACAGCCAAGTCAGCAGAAGGGAACATATGCCTGCACCTCAGTTGCTTCCATGCAACGTCCAGCATGAACCCATCTTCAGTGACAGCTCAAGACGAGACACTAACTTTTCCTCAAAGCAGCTGATGATCATCCTCCTCTACTGGCTCTGTTTTGGGACTGGTGATTTGAGGTATACCTCAGTGAATAAGAGATTTCCACTTATCCTATTGGCCATGCTCTAGTGATGCTCAGCATCCAGAAATGAAAAAAATCAGAAAAGAATTTGTGCAGCTGACAGTGTGATGTGCACCTGAAATCAATTTAGAAGCAACAAAGCCTGCTGAGACCACATTCCTCGCAAGGAGCACTGCTGAGTCATGGCCTGATACTGAACCAGCTGAGGTTTCTGAGAAATTGCAATCCAAATCCAATGGCTCATGGGCAGGTGTGGCTGTGACAAAGTCCAGGTCAGAGAGATGACGTGCAGATCTGCTTAAGCACAGATGCAGATCCATGAGTTGGCTGTCCACATAGCTACACAGTCCACATGGGCTGTCCCCCAAAATATAGACTTTGGATAGCAATAGGATAGGAGTCCAAAAAAAAAAAAAAGGCCAGCATCACCCCCAATTATTCTCACCCCACTCCCTTTCAAATTGCCAAACAGGTTACTCAGACCACAGCCATTCATCATCAGGACAAAAATGTTTCTGGATCAAAGAGATCAAGAGCTGCCGATAAATCAAAAAATCTGCCTGTAGTTTTGACCTCTCTTTGGTCACCTCTAGGACCTGCTCATACTCCAACAGAACTAGAGCCTGCGTGCCTCCCTTGGCCTCAGAGAGTGGAAAGAAATGCAAGAATGTGAAGTACAAGAAAGTCAGATTAGGGTTGCCCCATGACAACTCTGCCAACAACCCTATCAGGAAACGAAAGGTTAGAGACTGGACTGCACTCAAAATGCAGATCAATGAAAATAAGGAGTGGGATGGTTAAACAGGCATCTATATTTAACTTGCTTAAAGAAAGCTTGTCTCATGTTTGACCACTTCTATGACAACATGCTGGAACCCCCAAAAAGCACCAAACTAAAGCCTCCCTACAAGCTCAGGCAGCAGGACAGGGACAAAGTTGATGAAGTAAAATTTCTTATCTTTATCCCAAGAACTTGGACCAAACACTTAAAACATGCTTAAGGCAGTCCTCATGCAATACTTACTGCAAATTCTCCCTCCCTGTTGTCTGCACCTGCCAGGTGAGATTTGCCTCTGAGCCAAGGCACCAGGCAGAACCAGCCCATGCAGCTTGGGAAACACGACCCTGATGCTCCTGAGTCCCACTCACTCTGGGAGACAGATCACAGCCTTAAGACAGAGAAAAGCCTGCCTAAAATCACCAAGTGTCTGTTGGCCACTTCCAGTGACAGAGGCCTACAGAAACTTCCAGCAAAATATTAAGTTATTGACTACAGAATCAAGGACAAAGTTCAGGAATAAAAAAATAGGACAACAAGCCTGATTTCCAGATTGCCTGACTTTCCAGATAAAGAGACTTTCTGAGCTGCCTAGCACATCTCAAATCCTTAAAGCACACCTTGATAGCACTAGAGCCTCTGCCATCGGCATTGTGCCTTCTCACACGCTCTCAGAAATCAACATTAAAGTTCTCAGCTCCAGCCCCTCTTGCACCTTTCCCCAGAAACAAGAAAAAGCTATCCAAAACACAATCTCCCAAGATTTCCATTTATTTCTTTATTCCATGTGGGTTACCTGCCACCTCTTTCATCTGCTTGGCTTGTTATTCAAATGGAATATTGTCCGGCTCTGACCCCCACCCTTGGTGGCTGCTCACTGGGTTTGACAGAGTTACTTTGAGGCACATCTCAGGATGTGACAACATTCAGTGCTTCAGACACCTCAAACACATTCCTCCCAGCTCCCCCTAAAGACTGTGAGTGCCAGACAAATTTAGTCTTAAAACTTTTTGTTCAAATCACCTGCCTGTCACCCTCACCTCTAATTCCACCTCTCTCTAGTTCACTACCATGCAAGTCAACTGACCATATTCAGAGAAAGGTGCTGATTTGCAGGCTGAGTTCAGAGCTGGTGGGAAAAGCTGGCGCACCAGTTTCACACTGATAACCACATCACACACAGACCTTGCAGCCAAATTCTCCCCATCATTTTGGTGCAAATCCATGCCACTCCCTGGGGCTGTGTCAGTGTAAGGGAGAGGAAAATGCGGCTCTAAGGATGTACCAAATAGCGCTGGGGAAAGAGCCACTGGTGTAAGGTTACACCAATGTCAATGCACTTTAATGTTACTTTGCTTTTTGAATCAAAGAATTCAGCCCCTGACAGAAGAGAGACCTGCACTACCTCCAGTAGCTTCCACGGTGCAAAAACAGGGTCTTTGTAGCATCACTGCTCACAAGGAGACTTCTGTGAGATAAAATACTTCCTGAAACTGAATAGTGTCCCAAAGCCAAACAGATAAACATAAAAGCTGCAACCAAAACAGTCAGAAATTCTCTTCCACCTACATTACTACTGACACATGGTAATCAGCAAGAACAGAACGCGTGCCATCAGGTAGAAGATCAAGAAAAAGGATAGTCAGGAAAAAAGAAGAAAATCTCTGAGGAAATACTTTATGAGGCAAGCTACAAACGAAAAGAAAGGAGAAAACAATCTGTTTCTATTTAGGTTTTGTAAATTTGTCAACTTCATCTAGTCCCAGAGTGCCAAGAGAAGTGTGTGCCTTCAAATGAAAATTGATTAAATAACTCTAAGTGAGACTGGGTGCCTGGGGTTCTCTGCTGTCACAAAGGAAGGTGCAGTTCCCCAGTATGATGATACTGCCAGGCCAGGCAGTGTTTTGTACATAAGTACCCTCACTATGCTAATTTTTATTATTATACTTAGGCTATGTGGGGGAGAGTAGCTCCCCTCTAGAAGTGGCTCACTACCTCTATTCAATGCATGCCTTGCTCCAGCTATTTGTGATGTGGTATAATCCCTGCTCATGCATTGCAGCAGGCTAAGATCATCAGAGGCACAGAGACTGCCTCTTTCTCGCCTCCTTAAAAAACCACTCAGCCCCCAGGAAATCTGCCCCGGGTTCACTCCACAGCCCACCGAGGCTCGAAAGTCTCTCTTTCTACACTTGTCTGACACAATCAAAATTTCTACTTGGGTGGCAGAAATGCTGAATGGTGAGGGATCCCAGTGGGAGGGAAGCAAGGAGGAAATTAAACAGGAGAAAGGACTGCCAGAGGCCCAAAAGGCTGAGAAAGAGAATTATAAAACTGGGGTAGGTCTGTCCGAAGGGCATGTCACCAGTCCAAAGCACATTAACCACTGAAGTTTGTGCAAGACTTAATCCTTCCTGCTACAGAAGTGTCCCTTGATGGTTGCTGCAGATCTACAGGAATAAAGAGGAAGGGTTTTTCCCCCCCCTCTCAGTAGACATTCGTGGTATCACATAAGAGCCAGATGATTTAATTTAATCGTTCCTGCTCCAGCTGGTATTTTCTATATGAAGGTAACAGTGCTTTAAATTAGGGCCTTGCATATAAAAGGCCTGTGTGTTTAGTTTAATCAAATGTTAATTTCCTCATGTTATGTTTATATTAAAAGACATCAGCATGAATTTTCATGCTGCAAATAGAGGCTATCTTATGTCTACGTGCTGAGGTTGTCTTTGGTTGTTCTTCATCTCTATGGCAGCCTTGTGGACTGAGAGGTGTCTCAGCCCCAGGCATGCAGTTTGGGGAAATATGCTCTGGAGAGCACAGCCCAACCTATGAGGAGATCAGGGCTTTACACAAAATAAATTATTTCTGTAATTTGCCCTTCTTGAGCCAGTCGCTGCTTAAGTCACTGGCTTCAAAAACTGCTGGATGAGACCTTTACTGACTTAGTAAACAGGAACACATTTGTAGCAGAGAAACGGCAAAATTCTCTCATCACTCAGTGTAATTATTATTTGTTCCGACAAGGGCAGGTCAGTTTTAATACCATGCAACATTTATGCAGTGCCTAATGCCTTGGAAACATCTAACGTACATTAGGTGCAGTATGACAATAATAAGAATTTGCCTTTCCGTAGTTGTTTTTCCCCTGAGGTTTGCAAAGTGTTTAGCAAACATTAATTAGTTGGTCATCTTCCAAATGCATTTGTGAGGTGCTCCTGGTAAATAATCCCTCCCCTGCACACAAGGAGCCAGCAGAGGTGCTGAAGACTGAGACCATCACTTCACAACCCTAAGAGCTGAGCACCCACCAGCTGAAGTCTTCATAGCCTGATTTTCATTTTTCAGCCTCAGTGTGAATCCTGTTCATAAATTAGTAAATACTGCTCTGAATACATAGACCTAAAGTGACCAAAAAAGAAAGAAATCCATTGCACAGCATTGAAATAGGACTTAACAAAAAGGAGCTTCGTTTGCTTTCAGCTACCAAAATCATAACTCAAGGTTCAGCCTGTCCCTGAGAGGTACTATGAGATGGTACTAAAAGTACAGAATGTGAAGAAGTGCTTCTGGTAGCAAAGCTCCAATTCCTTGCCATAGACTTCTGCACCTCCTATCTAATACAGGTAAAATTTACTGGTAAACGTCACATCCAGTCCTAGCTCCAAATTTTCGCATGTGGCCTTCCTACAAGGCACAAAAGGAAAGTTTGTTACTGTTGAAACCTCTCACAGTTTTACTGAAAATATGAAAAATGGACAAAGAAAGGGGAAAAAAGTATTTTCTAACCAAAGCTATTCAGTACCTTTTCCTCTTTTGCTCCCTCTGGAAAGCTCTGACTGCCTTGGGTACAACAAAGCAATTTACAACTGGTAAGTGAAAAAATTTGATAGCACTTGAAATGGCTTTTGTGTTTTCTTCCTCCAGTGAATGAAGATGATCTCTGAAAAAAACAACACAACTTGTCAGCCCAAAATGCACTACCCCAAGCTCAGTGGGGAGCTGGCTGTGAGCAGGGGTGTCTATTACCCTGACAGTAACCTACGACAAACTTCTCTAGATATTCAGATAAAGCTGTCTGCAAAGACTCCTGGTAGATGCCTATTCAAGGATCTCTTTCCTTTTATTCCCTGACTCTCCATCTGGGAACACAAAAATTTCCCTAAGCCTGTTCACGCTTAGATTTAGTGAAGCCATCGTGGTGTCATGTTCTGGCACTGTTTTGTGTCTTTGCTCTCCTCTAGCCTTCGTAGACCAGCACGGCACGACTGTCCATCTGTTTATGATTTACTTCTCACAATGACTTGGTCCTGATTACACTGATAAGCACAGTAGGTTATTTGAGGGCCAACTGGACCACTGTAATGACATTCAAGCTGTACCCAAGTTGTGGGAATATTTCCAATCAAAAAAAGGCCAGTGGAAAAACTCCACTGGATCCTCCCGAGGAGAGCCTTCCTGTCCTTAAGCCCAGGACATAAAATAAAAATATTAATTTTTTATCTGGCAATCTTTTGCAGTTATCAGTGTCCAAGTGAGTGACAAAAACTGAAGAGCAAACAAGGAAAAAAACTGAGGCCTGGGCATTTCTGACATTTGAAGATGCATATCCGAGAAGAGATTATAAAGAACAGGAGGGAGACCACATGTTTCATGGTCTCCTTTAGCACAGACGTGAGTCCCTGAGTTAGAGGACCTACCCCCCACATGTAGGAGCTGAGGACAGAGCCTGGAAAGTGCAGTTGTTTTGGGGGGCACCATGTACTGCCAGGGGTAGGAAAGCCCTCCCTCGTGTGCTGACTCACTGGCCATCATGAGCACATGGAAATGAAGGGGAACAAAAGCACAACTCAAAGAGCTGCAGGATGGAGTCACAGGGTCAGCAGTGAGAAAATACAGAATGCATTTGTAGTCTGAACAAGGTCATTTCCAGCATGTTTTAGGATGATATAAAGCTTTACAGGGGAGGCAAATGGAAAGTATTGCTCACGATTTCTTCTGCTTTATGAGTAAGCTGCTTTGGCCTTTATTTATTTATTACCTCACAGTCCCGTAACAGTCCTGGTGTGAAGACCAATTTGCTGTTCTTTCTCTCTTGCTTCTCAAAGATACTTTTGCTTCTTGAACCTGACCCTTTCTTGTCTCAGTGCCTGGCCACATCACTCATTTACCTCTGTATTTCCAAGAATACCCTTATTATGAAAAATTTGCAACATCTCACTTCTGTGCTGTCATTTCACTTACAGCCATGCTACTTTAATGCCCAGTATTTTATCCTTTATTCTTATTTTTCAAAGCTCAGAAGCATCAAGTCTCAAAAGTTCTGGGGTACAGGGGAACCTGCCCAACATGGTGGTACCCAGCTGGGTTTGAGCCAGGCCTGACAGGGAGGCCACTTGATCCAGACACCAGTGAGTCACAAAGGTGGCATCCATAATCTGACACATTTGATACAATTATTCAACACAAAAGAGTGCTCTTAAGCAAAAAAGTGCATAAAACATAGTGTTCTGCAGGGGGTTCACTAGCAATTTTACCCACATGAAATACCTAATAAAGGATGGTATACTCTGCCTTTTTATTATGAATTGAGTCACAAAGAACTGTAGATATCTATAGAATGGCTAATTTGTGGGGAGGGATTTTCTGAGTACCAAGACGAAACATAGCTGTAGGTTTTTTTCTGTAAAGGGCCTGTCACATACACACAAGAGCAGCTAGCATATTACCAATCCTGATCACTCAAACATTATGAGCAAGGCCCCAACATACTTTGAAATTGGCTGGAAAACACATGAGATTTATGACAAATAACAGTATTTTGAACTTCATATGCCTTCTGGCTTCTGAACTGGGATTCATGTTTTCAGTCTTACCTCTTCAACTATAAACCTTTCTTCCTTTTTCTTTTGTTTACTGGTTGTCTTTCGTTTTAATAATGAAATATGAGATTCTGGTCATACACCTGACTTCCGTGTTGAGTGATTTGAGAGAGTACAAAACAAATAACAGAGACTTGCAGCCTGATGGCAGGATGCTGGTAATATTCCATTAACTGAGCGCCATGAGCCATCCCTGCCTGCCCCTTGGCCATCTGCTGCTAGCACTCAGCTAGAATCATGCAGACTTTTTTTAAAAAGAAAGAAAAAAAAAATCTACAACACCAGGAGCTTCATGTGAATAAACATCAGACAAGCATGAGCTGCCCCTCAGAGTACCCACAGTAGAGTAGCACACATTTTGGGGGTTTGTGAGGGCGTTACTACAAGAGGGGCCTCAAGGATTAATCATCCAACCCCCTTTTTAAAATGCCAAACTTGGTACCTTGGCAAAGCTTGACACAGAACGAAATTGAAACATGCAGACAAAGTAATTGGGAGGGAAACTGTGCTGGGTTTATATATAGCATTTTGTTTCTGCTGAGTACTAGGGGGGAGGTGGGGAAGGGAGGAAGTGAGGGGGAGAGAGGGAAAAAAAAGATAAATTTTGGTTGTTGCTGTCAGATGAAGATCCACTTATCTATGGCAGAAGCCCAGACAGCTGCATGACTCTAAATGAAGAAATTTAATTAAAAAGTTTTAAAAAAATTAAAATTAGCAGGCAAAAAAAAAAAAAAAAAAAAAAAAAAAAAAAAGGACTTCAANATCACAAGGAAAAAAAAAAAAAAAAAGAAAGAAAACAGGACTTCTTGCTTCTCACACCTACCTTGATGTATAAATAGAGACTGTGTGATGGATGAAGGGTGCTTATTATTTCTTTAACTTCTATGTGCGTAAAGAAATCTACAATACTCTCTAGTGAACCAGTAGGATGATCAAAAAGCCAACAGCATGTTGCTGCTATTTCAACTTTGCTACTCTAGTTTAAACCATACCATGCAATATTTTGGCAGCCCAAGTCATAGTCCCAGTCATATAATACTTATTTCACACTAAAAAAAAAAGACAACCAAAAAAACCTGGGGAAAAGTTGGCTCAATTATGGAAGAAAAGATTTTGGAACGGAGGTTACTTGGGATCATATTCTGCCAGAGCTACACCTCTCATAAGAAACGTGCTGATGAAAACTGTGAGTGGATGTGATCCTCTTTTGCACCCCTTGCATACTTCCACCTGCCTTCTGCTAGCACAACTTAGAGCAACCTCACAGCTTTTCCTGCCTCAGTTCCCAAGGTATTTGCAATACAGCTTGAAAGAGCAGAGTATCTTGCACTTCTGTCCATACCCACAGCTTTTGCTAACACATTCACTTCCTATTTCACATTATGGCACAGTAAGAGAGATTGGTATTAGTACTTTTGGCCTCTCTTCATGTGCTCGGACACGTGTGTGTGTGTACTTTCTGTAACACATCCACCTATTTGAAGTGGCATAAATATGACTAAATATATATATATATTCTTCAAATCTCAGAAGATTCATAGTGTCACTGCTGTGAAGTCAGAAAATTCATTCCAAGTCCTATTTATCTAGGTCAGGATGTAGGAAGACTTTTTTTTGTGTTCTGCATATGCACGTCACCGCTTTTGCTCCTTGGTACTACACAGGCTGGGAGCTGAAGAGCCAGGGAAGATGACAGCTTGCTCCCTGCTTCCAGTGGACTTGATAGAAAATTCCTTTTTGTGTTCCTTTTAATGGAGTCTTGTATCATTTTTACCACAAGAGATGCTTTGGCTGGTATATTACAAACACCATGCTGACAGTGCCTATATGTAGCTCTGCCTCTTTGCCACATCACCACTGGCTCTTCTTTAAAGCAGAAGAGAAGAGTACCCTGCAAAGCAGGGAACAAGTCAACAAAAGGCTTCATTTATCTCCAGCTGATACCAACATGACAGTGGGAAATGTGGGGTCACATTCCAGGCATATTCTTGCAAGGGCAGGAGGAGTGTGGGGAGTAGCCCTTGTGTGGCAAAACCACAGGGCCTGCTAGCAGAAGGTCAAGTCCTGATTCAGCTTTCCAAGCAAATTTGAGGAAGTCTTTTCCTCTCCTCCACCACTCCTAATAAGACTGATAAACCCTGTGGATACTGATGGCATGCTCAGAGGACAGCAGCATATGATGCCTGTGTTTAAAGCCTGATCATTAAATGGTGCTCACAACAGATGCCCTGCTCTTAAAAAAAACTAAAGAATTATGTCATGAGTAAGGTAAACCCTGGCAGGTAACACTGATATTATACAAAATAAAGGTAAATCCTGAATGGAAAACAAAATTGTGGACAGACCACTAGAACAGAAATTTTACATATTCCTTCTGTGTAAATAAAGAAGTGAACTTAACCCACCATTAAAGCTTTGCTTTATGATGTGCAATTGCTGGGGGAAAATGGTTGCAATGTGTGTTATACACTCACCCACACACCAGCAACAAACCAGCAAAGGAACGCACACTTTACCTACCTTTGCATGGAAAAAAACAGCTGCAATTTAAAGTTTAGGGGATCTGCACTCAAGATTTATGTAGCTATCATAGCCTTGGGGTCCAAATAGAGGCTGGGATCCATGGGAATTCTCCCTGCACCTCTTCCCTCTCAAATGATGAGTTGGGAACTATGCAGGGAAACTACTGCTGCTATTAGACCTGTGGAAGAGGAAATGCACCAAAAGTGCTCCCGGAGCAGAAACCAGGATGAGTTCCTGCAGCCAGTGTCAGGATGTAGAAGGCAGGCTCATGCTGCTCTCATGTCCCCTGCTCCCCAAAATCCAGAAGGTTGGGACAAGGCAGTGCCACTCCACTGTGTGTGGTGCTACCAGCACATCTCTGCTCTGTCCTGGATGGTGTTTTCCTATTTGATTATTTTTTCCATCATGCATTTCTTACTTCATTAAGGGCAGTTATTAATCACCTAGCCCAGGAGTTGTGGGGCTTCCCTTTAACCCAACATTACCACAGTGAGGGATGGTGCCAGCATTTTGCTTGGGGTTGGAGCACTCCCTGCTCTCTCAGGCTGAAAGATGGCTCAGAGTGCTGTGCTTGACCAGGCTGCACACAGGATGCAACAGGCTCAGCTTGGTGGGAAATGAAAAGGACATAGACTCTTTTGTCAGCTTGACTTGGTCTTAATAATGTTTAAATATCTGAAGGTCACTAAATTAGAGTTCAGAAACTTGGCACAAAGGCTTTTCTCTAAGATTATCTAGGTTTGCTGAAGCAGGACAACAAAAGAGAATAAACCAAACTGAGCAAAACCAACAGCTGCTGCTGCTGAGATGTTATTCTTCTCATTAAACCTATACGCTGAGCCTATAGAGGAGGCAGCACTTCCTGTCTCTCTTGCTGACAGTTCAGTATTAGAGCACAAAGGCAGGTCACTGTCCTTGGCGATACGGTAAACAAAGATAAGAGCTGAAAGCAACAGAATATTTTTTCAACCCTGATAATTCACTCAGTATGAATTCCATTGTGGAGAGATTTATTGTTTACTTAGAACTCCTCGAAAGAGCTCCTTGAGAATGTGCCGGACACAAAACACACATTTCAGCTGAAAGCACTGGCTAGGCCTGCTCAGGGCATCTGCTACTTGTCCCTGGACTCACGTGTGTGAAACATTAATGAACCTGCTGGAAAAATGCAGCCCCAAACCTTTGCCCAGATCTGCCTGCTATCCTGGGCTGGGAACTTAAACAGATGTCTTCAACGGGCAGTCATACTCATGAAAATGCCTTGTCAAGATGCCAACAAAAAAACGCATTACTTTCCTTGTCCACTTGCAAATTGTCTGCAACAGAGCAGCACAGGAGTGAAAAACCATTGGTATATTATCTGACACTCTCAGCAGAAGGATCAGTCTTCCCTCTGGCTGGCCCAAGTAAAAGTCCCCATTGCCTTCCCCTCCCAGCTCATTTCCCCAAATGCAGATACACCACACCACTACAGGGGGAGGCAGGAGCAGACATCATCACTGCCAACAGCAGAGACTGCCTTATCTTTTCTGTAATGGTTCAGCAGCTTAAAGTAAAGCAACAGTTTAAACATTTGCTGATTAGGAGAGCAGGGCATCAGATGAGAATTTGGGAGCTGTGAGTGCTGCCACAGATCAGGCCATTTAATCTTGCCATGACTCCCCTTCCCACCTGGGAAGCAGAAATAAAACTCTCCTGCTACCTACCTGGTACCTCTGAAAAGTGCATTTGGTAGTCTTATTCCAGGAATATCACGCATAATTGCAAACCCAGCTAGATTAGATTTAGGCAAACTGCCCTCCAGAAGAGTATAGTCAGGTCTGGAGAAGCACCCAGGGATTTCTCAAGGTTGGTGCCATACATTTGACCTTCCCTACTTTTTCATAGGATCTCTGTGTTTCAACAGAAACAGCAATCTCTTTTCAAGGAGGACACAAGAAGGTTTGTTGAAATGCTCTTTTTCAACATGTGTTTACTGAGGACATTGTAGGATTGCTAGAGATGGATTACCTATAGCCTTGGGCTGTGCTATAAAGTGGATTGTGAGTTTAACATGTTTCTTTTCCCTTTCCTGAAAGAACTATGGGCTTAGCTACGCTAAAGGTTCCAACAGCATTCTTGGGCTTAGCTTTTGTAAGCTGATTTCATCTCCAAAGCCTACATTAGTTCTTGTCCATTCTGACTAGCCCCTCTATATTTCTCTGAGCAATTAAGAACTCTCTTTAGCTCTCACAGCACTGCAACACCCACAGGAGGTGCATGTCCATATTCCTCTGGTTGTGTTTTCAGATCACCACTACTCTTGCTCAGTGGGTACCAGTTGCTCTATTGCTCACAGCAGGCGTGTACTTGCTCTTTTTCAGCTGTTCTCAGAACCTCTTTTTAGCAGCTCTCTTGCCAGATAATCTGGCAACTCAAAGTACAGAAGCAAGTTCTGTTATCTGTTCCAAGGGAAGTTTTTCCAGAAGCACTCAAAGATGCCAAAATCACAGAAGAGTTGTTTACAAAGGTCAGTATACACTGCAGCAGCATGCCAACCAGCTTCTGATACTCAGGTCAGCCAGGGTTTATCAATGTAAGTAGTGGTTCTTGTTGGTTGTAGGAAACTAATTTCATTGAACCCAGTCAGCCCACAAACAGAAACTGAGTGTCTGTGGAGTCCTGAAGAAAAGAGCAGTAAAATAAAGCCATTCCAATGTATTATTGTGGACTCATGGAAAAGGAGGGACATGCCAACCTGTGGTCATCACACCCAAAACACACTTATCTGCTGACTCCTCCTCATTTCATGTGCTTAAGATGAGCCAGAGGCCCTGCACCCACGCACCTACATCCTGTGCTATTTGTACAGCACGTTTGTATTGGTATGGCATCTGATATATATTAGAGCAATATGTACTTACTGGTACAATGGGGCTGGGGCTATCCCTCACTTTCAGAGCTGAAGGTAAATTCAAGCACAGTCTGCTGAAAACCACTGGATAGCATAATATATTAGGGAAACTCTACATCAGTACAAGCACAGTTCTACTGACCCTGACCCCTTTCCCTGGACCCATTTATCCCAATACAGTGAGAAGAATAAACAGTATTACCAGGACACTTTTTCTAGGGAACTGTATCTATGCTATGGCACATATCAATGCAGATATATAATAACTAGAGCTGGTTATGAGGGCTGGTGGAAGAACCACACAGTACATCTGTCCTATGTAAATGTGAGGCTGCTGAAAGCAGCAAACAACTTCACATCCAGATATGAATATGGAATGCACATTACACAAATAGGTAGGAGCCCTCGCTATTGTCAAGAGGTATTGCTCCACCAGCATCTACCTATTCTCATGGATCAGCATTTGAACATGTGCTCATGCCTTGTCTGCCATTCCTCAAAAAGAACTTGTTTTTAAAAAGAAACAAAACTACAAACTTCAGGGCAACATCTGAAAAGAAACACGGTAAATGGTTTGATATAATTTCTGCAATTCGGGTGAATTGTACGTCTATCTCTTCATAGGAGAAAAAAGGAATCAGCCCCCTTTCAAACAGTGCTGACAGAAAAGAGCCACAGAGCACATCTCCTGATGTAGACTTGCCTAATTTGGATAATAGACTGTTTTAGAATTTGTGCATCAGACATGAAACAAAATAAAAATATAATTTAAAGGCATCAAGCTAAAGATGCTGGTACTGAAAAAAAGATGTTATGTTGATAGAAGTAGTTATATATTTGTATTCTTTCACGTATGCTAAAAAGCTGCACATTAACTGCATGGGTTTCTAAGTTAATATAGCTATCAGCTCTAGCTATATGATGTGTGTAGATAAGTATAGCTATATACACATGTGTACACCCACCCACATCCTGTTCTCCCTTCAACACCATACACAGAAATTCACTGTTCTTTTCTGTACGACCAGCCATTTCTGGAATATGGAAAGGGCAATTTATATACAGTATTTTTCAACAAAGATCTAATTTAAAAACAAGACTAAAAAGAGCATAGATTATAATAAAGCACCCATCCACACGGTATTGGCTAAAGTTTTCTATCACAAGGCGCTTCCGAAATAAGCATCAGAGTCCCACACCATGACATACACTCACACAAACACATATGCGTGCACACATGCACACACAAAGGCAAGACTAACAGTTATTTGTATTTCCTACTTTGAGAGACAGGAAACCTCCCTTTGCATCTGCTTTTTTCTCACTAAGAAGAGTAATTTTAATTACAGACACTTGGCAGGAAGCCAAGTTTGATTTTTTTTTTTTAATGACATCTGTCTAAGCATTTTTAAACTTCCTGCTCAATGTAACTTCCTTCATTTTATAGACCAACACCCAGTTACAGCAAAAAAGACAAGGGAGTAGCAAATGATTTATTCACTTTTCATGTTAACTCTTATCAGGTATATCAAGCAGTTCATTGTTCTGAGAACTGATGGTACAGAAAGCAGATTTACAGGGGGAATTTAGGACTCAAGCAGTCTGGGAAAGGGGAAAAAAAAAAGAAAAATCATGCATGGAAAAAACCAACACAGTTGTAATTTAACCCTAAAACAACTCAACGGTTCCTGTTTCGCAGTCTAATTTTCCTCAGTTCGGCTAGGCTTTTTTTTTCAGGGGAAAAAATAGAGGGTTGAGAATGGGGTAAGAGTTAGGGCAACATTAAATACTTAAAATATGAGGCATCAGGCTATAGATGTCAGCTAGGTCAGCTTGGCACCAGGCAAATTTCTGCTGCATCAGTGAAGCTCCTCTGGGCTTGGGCAGTGCCAGAGAGATAGAGTCTGGACTCAAAGTCCACATCCCAAGCTGGCACAGCCCCCTGCTTCAGTCAGGCTACTGGGACAGGAACAAGGAACCCTGAGCACCTCTAACAAAACTGACTGCAGAAAAAGCAAACATTTCATTTTCAGATGCCGAGCATTAAGGCTGCCTTCCCTCCTTTTCCTTTCATTCTGTCATTACTCATGGCTCACAAGGCTGTATTGCACAGCTTGCTGTTTTCCTCCTGCACATGGAGCATGGGGAGATAAGAGGTGAAAAGGAGGGGGCAAAAACACTGCCAGAGAAGGAAAGCTGAATAATGCAAGAGCAGAGAAAGGAGAGAATGCAGCAGCAGAAAAAGGAGAGATGAATTCAAAGTGAGTGCTGTGGGATGGAGGGCAGGAAGCAAGGACAGAAGCAAAGGTGGACAAGGTGGCAGGGAAACCACCCTGCCAGTAGTCATAGCTTTTCAGGTACCCCAGCCTTCCCCTGAGATTTAGCAGGGAACCACAGATCTTGGGGTAGGAGAAGGCTGGGGTCCAGGCTGCACTGGAGCAGGAGAGGTGGTGAGGAGCATGGAGGTCCTTCTGGCCACCCATTCCCTGCTGTGTTGGAGCTCAAGCCACAGGCAGGTAGCCACACCTGGTCAACAAAAGTCCCAGAGGGATGGGATTTATAATGCACATCAGAAATGCAGCTGTGTCAGCTGTAAGAGTATCTGTCTCGTGCTGGCCCCGCTGCTGGGACACAGGTAAGCCTAATGAATTGTTAATGCCTTGACACCAAAGCTGCATTTCCATTCTTTGCTTCAGACAACCTAGATTTTATTCTTTTGACTTACATGTTTTTTCGAGCAAGATAAATCTTCTTTCTGGATACATGAACAACATAAAAGAAATGGCCTGGGAAAACTAAGTCTCCCTCCTGCACTTTTTGCTCTGTGGAGATGTAACCTACAGCCACCCTGAAAACACTGCAGAAGTTTCCATGTGATTTTTAATTTCCTGATCCTGGCTGGAACCAGAAATGTGAATGCTGCAAGCCTCTGGAGGAAAAATTGGTATTGTCAGATTCTGCCCTAATTTTCCAAGATCCAGGAGTTTCAAAGAATATCTCAGCTCTTTAAGTGTTTGGAGACCTCAGTCTCACAAGTGGCTGACTGCCTTCTGACTTGAGTCAACACAGCTGGAAAATGGAGGAAAAAAAAAAACCAACCCTGAAACCTCACTGAAAACCAGATGTTGCCATTGAGCAGAGCTACTGTGTTAATAAAACACTAGGCACCCCTGCGCTCCCTGAAACAAAATTAATAGTCCTAATAGATTTCCCAAACTGTGCTTTATGCCAGAAAGAAAGCAGGAGAAAATTTTTTTATGGCTTGAAGGGACTATGGAGAGGTATGGTTTGATACTGGCACTGGGATTTTTCCCACAGTGGAGTAGGAAAGGTCTCTATTTTTAGGGAGGACAGGCTGTGTTTACCATTTGGCAGGAAGCGATCAGGACCAGTGATTGCAACATTAGTGCTGGACACAAACGATGTGTCACAACACAGGGTTTGGTACAGCACAAGAATGTTGCTGATGTGTGCCCAGTGTTGTGTGCCACACAGTTTAAGCAGGGTCAGGAGTTTATGTGTACCCCTGGGGCATACACTATTCTCCCAGTGGTACTCAAATTGTAGCTGTAAAAGAAAACATCTTCATGCTGTGGGCAGTAAAACAAAGTTTTCAGAGCCATTTTACTTAAAAAATAGTGCAGTTTCTTTGCATACTCCAGTCAAAGATATATTTCTATTGACTATGAATGCCTCACAGGATGTAGATGCATGACGTGATATGGAACATACAGAGCTAAGCAGGAATGCAAGCAAGAACTGAAAAGCAGCACTGGTTTGTTTAAATGCCCTGTTCCATCTCATCCAGCCACCATCCCATTATGAGCCACAGGGGGCCAGCTTTCTGAGGCCACCAAGATATCAATAGTTGGAGAAAATGTTTGTTCAAATGCGCCTGAGGTTGCTCTGAAAGCAGTCACTGACATGACATCCACAGCCCTCTGCAGCAGAAGCAGCAGCACCGATTTGTTAGCATGTGACTTGGAGTTGCCACAAACTAGAGGAAACTCATCTCTTTGGAGGGAAAACTGACCTCTCTCCTTTCTATCGTGCACTGCATCCCCATCTTTTCTTCTCCCTTGGCACAGCAGATGAGGAGCAAAGACAAGACCCACACTCCAAATGGGCACAGCTCATGTGCCTCAGGCCTGGCAAGAGCAGGCTCATGTCAGTTTGGTGTAGACCACAAGCTTAAGAGAAAAATGGGTTTCACCCTCCACATGGCTTTGTTGTGATGGAGTCCCAAGACCATTGGAAGTACTGACTGCTTATAGCACTAATTTTAGGTTGAATCACTGGCACGATTTAGGCTACTGTGAACACCAGTGTCCTTAATCTGTGTGGGTGGTTTATGTTTAGCAACGATAGCAAAAGTAAAGCCAAATTAAAAGTGGAAATATGATGAGGTGTTTCAAATGCAGGGATGTACATTATAAATATTGTGCTGAACATATCCTGTGCTCTGGTGCTTAACAAAATAAAAATATGGCATCTTTCACCTAGTAATCTCCAGCCATTTTTTAAAAAAACAGATGGGGAAGCTGACTCATGAAAAAGGTAAAATGTTTTGTGTAAGGTCACAGATCACAAATTCAGGGCTAGAAAAATCAGTTCCTTAAGCTAATTCCCTTGCTTTGTCAGCTGATTATATTGACTACAGTACACTTGAGCAATAAATTTGACTTTAAAAAACACAAGGGCATTAGCAAATTATAATTAAGCACACATTCTGCAATGAGATTAACTGTTTTTATAATAAGAAGCAGCAAAAACTAGTGCCTATAAATTACACCTATGTGTAGGAGAGCATTACTCCTTCTTATAGACAACAACAAATACTTTTGGCAGATTTTGAAGATACAGATGTGTGTGCGCCTGTGCGTGTTTAGAATACAGTAAAAGCAGTAACAGCGTGGCTGCTCTTTCTGCTGTGCACCTTGATGAGGAAGATAAGTGATACTAGAATCAGAAAACACTTCAGGGCCTGACTTAATTCAAAAATACACAGTATTTTTTACATTAAGACTGCTAAACATGTGAATTGTATTTTTTGGAGTGGATGATTTAAGCAGAAGCCCCAAAGAGGCACCAACTGTCTTTGGTAACTGCACAAACTGCATTGACACTCAGCTATTGTTTCTTTGCAGTTGGATACTGAATGCAAAATCAGATATGACATACCATATTCAAACTTCGAATGAGATGCCAAATTGGGACAGCAGCCATAGGTTTTGTTTTGTTTGG